>JAODUO010000835.1:0-85000 GCA_025642075.2 Ridgeia piscesae | reverse complement strand
AACAGTGGCCACAACAGACGTCAGCGTGGCATGTACATCAGCAACAGTGGCCACAACAGACGTCAGCGTGGCATGTACATCAGCAACAGTGGTCACAACAGACGTCAGTGTGGCATGTACATCAGCAACAGTGGCCACAACAGACGTCAGTGTGGCATGTACATCAGCAACAGTGGCCACAACAGATGTCAGCGTGGCATGTACATCAGCAACAGTGGTCACAACAGACGTCAGTGTGGCATGTACATCAGCAACAGTGGTCACAACAGATGTCAGCGTGGCATGTACATCAGCAACAGTGGCCACAACAGACGTCAGCGTGGCATGTACATCAGCAACAGTGGTCCCAACAGACGTCAGTGTGGCATGTACATCAGCAACAGTGGCCACAACAGACGTCAGCGTGGCATGTACATCAGCAACAGTGGTCACAACAGATGTCAGCGTGGCATGTACATCAGCAACAGTGGTCACAACAGACGTCAGTGTGGCATGTACATCAGCAACAGTGGTCACAACAGATGTCAGCGTGGCATGTACATCAGCAACAGTGGTCACAACAGATGTCAGTGTGGCATGTACATCAGCAACAGTGGCCACAACAGATGTCAGCGTGGCATGTACATCAGCAACAGTGGTCACAACAGATGTCAGCGTGGCATGTACATCAGCAACAGTGGTCACAACAGATGTCAGCGTGGCATGTACATCAGCAACAGTGGTCACAACAGATGTCAGTGTGGCATGTACATCAGCAACAGTGGTCACAACAGACGTCAGTGTGGCATGTACATCAGCAACAGTGGCCACAACAGATGTCAGCGTGGCATGTACATCAGCAACAGTGGCCACAACAGACGTCAGTGTGGCATGTACATCAGCAACAGTGGTCACAACAGATGTCAGCGTGGCATGTACATCAGCAACAGTGGTCACAACAGATGTCAGTGTGGCATGTACATCAGCAACAGTGGTCACAACAGATGTCAGCGTGGCATGCACATCAGCAACAGTGGCCACAACAGATGTCAGCGTGGCATGTACATCAGCAACAGTGGTCACAACAGACGTCAGTGTGGCATGTACATCAGCAACAGTGGTCACAACAGACGTCAGTGTGGCATGTACATCAGCAACAGTGGCCACAACAGACGTCAGTGTGGCATGTACATCAGCAACAGTGGTCACAACAGACGTCAGTGTGGCATGTACATCAGCAACAGTGGTCACAACAGACGTCAGTGTGGCATGTACATCAGCAACAGTGGCTCACAACAGACGTCAGTGTGGCATGTACATCAGCAACAGTGGCCACAACAGACGTCAGTGTGGCATGTACATCAGCAACAGTGGCCACAACAGACGTCAGTGTGGCATGTACATCAGCAACAGTGGCACAACAGACGTCAGTGTGGCATGTACATCAGCAACAGTGGTCACAACAGACGTCAGTGTGGCATGTACATCAGCAACAGTGGCCACAACAGATGTCAGCGTGGCATGTACATCAGCAACAGTGGCACAACAGAGTCAGCGTGGCATGTACATCAGCAACAGTGGTCACAACAGACGTCAGTGTGGCATGTACATCAGCAACAGTGGTCCACAACAGACGTCAGTGTGGCATGTACATCAGCAACAGTGGTCACAACAGACGTCAGTGTGGCATGTACATCAGCAACAGTGGTCACAACAGACGTCAGTGTGGCATGTACATCAGCAACAGTGGCCACAACAGATGTCAGTGTGGCATGTACATCAGCAACAGTGGCCACAACAGATGTCAGCGTGGCATGTACATCAGCAACAGTGGCCACAACAGATGTCAGCGTGGCATGTACATCAGCAACAGTGGTCACAACAGACGTCAGTGTGGCATGTACATCAGCAACAGTGGTCACAACAGACGTCAGTGTGGCATGTACATCAGCAACAGTGGCACAACAGACGTCAGTGTGGCATGTACATCAGCAACAGTGGTCACAACAGACGTCAGTGTGGCATGTACATCAGCAACAGTGGTCACAACAGACGTCAGTGTGGCATGTACATCAGCAACAGTGGTCCACAACAGACGTCAGTGTGGCATGTACATCAGCAACAGTGGTCACAACAGACGTCAGTGTGGCATGTACATCAGCAACAGTGGTCACAACAGACGTCAGTGTGGCATGTACATCAGCAACAGTGGTCACAACAGACGTCAGTGTGGCATGTACATCAGCAACAGTGGTCACAACAGACGTCAGTGTGGCATGTACATCAGCAACAGTGGTCACAACAGACGTCAGTGTGGCATGTACATCAGCAACAGTGGTCACAACAGATGTCAGCGTGGCATGTACATCAGCAACAGTGGTCACAACAGATGTCAGCGTGGCATGTACATCAGCAACAGTGGTCACAACAGATGTCAGCGTGGCATGTTCATCAGCAACAGTGGTCACAACAGACGTCAGTGTGGCATGTACATCAGCAACAGTGGTCACAAAAGATGTCAGCGTGGCATGTACATCAGCAACAGTGGTCACAACAGACGTCAGTGTGGCATGTACATCAGCAACAGTGGTCACAAAAGATGTCAGCGTGGCATGTACATCAGCAACAGTGGTCACAACAGACGTCAGTGTGGCATGTACATCAGCAACAGTGGTCACAACAGACGTCAGTGTGGCATGTACATCAGCAACAGTGGCCACAACAGACGTCAGTGTGGCATGTACATCAGCAACAGTGGCCACAACAGACGTCAGTGTGGCATGTACATCAGCAACAGTGGCCACAACAGACGTCAGTGTGGCATGTACATCAGCAACAGTGGTCACAACAGACGTCAGAGTGGCATGTACATCAGCAACAGTGGCCACAACAGACGTCAGTGTGGCATGTACATCAGCAACAGTGGCCACAACAGATGTCAGTGTGGCATGTACATCAGCAACAGTGGCCACAACAGATGTCAGCGTGGCATGTACATCAGCAACAGTGGTCACAACAGACGTCAGTGTGGCATGTACATCAGCAACAGTGGCCACAACAGATGTCAGCGTGGCATGTACATCAGCAACAGTGGTCACAACAGACGTCAGTGTGGCATGTACATCAGCAACAGTGGTCACAAAAGATGTCAGCGTGGCATGTACATCAGCAACAGTGGCCACAACAGATGTCAGCGTGGCATGTACATCAGCAACAGTGGTCACAACAGACGTCAGTGTGGCATGTACATCAGCAACAGTGGTCACAACAGACGTCAGTGTGGCATGTACATCAGCAACAGTGGCCACAACAGATGTCAGCGTGGCATGTACATCAGCAACAGTGGCCACAACAGACGTCAGTGTGGCATGTACATCAGCAACAGTGGTCACAACAGATGTCAGCGTGGCATGTACATCAGCAACAGTGGCCACAACAGATGTCAGCGTGGCATGCACATCACAACGGTGGTCACAACAGATGTCAGCGTGGCATGTACATCAGCAACAGTGGTAGTCACTGTCTGAAGTACCAGCAGCAGCTTGCTCAGAACTAACAGAACATCAAGCAGTAGATCGCTTGCAGACATGGCTGCTCATTTCAGACGAGTGTGGCATCACCATTAGTTGATCCAGTAATGACAACAGTGCCAACACTGCCAAATCCACAAGCTTCTTTGTGTCTTTCGGGATGTGAAGGTAGTGTTCCATGACACTATCAATTGCTCGTTCGCTTGATCGATGGAGCATCTGCCTTGCAGATATTTTCAGTACCAACAAAGTCAGTAGAGGTGACACCGTTCACTGCGAACCTCACAAACCAACCTCTGTTTCTGTGATGAATGCATCTGTTGATCTGTCACTGATGAGGGTGAGGAAGCGACCAATGTACAAGTGGTGTGCAGGTGACAGCGTTCAACCTCAGCAATGACACGCACAGATTGCTTGCAAGCCTTCTCAGTCCGACAAGTGTTCCCTACATCCAGGCCCTTCTGTGCATCCAGGGTACATTGCCACATGTAATCAGGGAACGGACGCCGGAGCTTTGCAGTTGCGAGACAGGTCCTGAAACATCCAACACAGGAAAGAGGCAACATCATAGTATCAAGTAAATATTGAGTGTAGACAAAACTGAACAACGTTCATCAGCAAACAGTGAACGCTAAGACATTGCTACTTAATAAAGGCACAAAAACCACCAGGCTAGCCATGTTCTAAAAATATGATGTATGAAGGCAGATAAAGACAAGGTCACAAAGCCTTACTTTTTGAATCCAAAGACAAATTATGACATAAATCTACGTCAAACACAAATTCATAATTTCCCATGGATTACTGCATGCTATGCCTGAAATTAGTGATGACCTAATGAGTGATAATAAATCATAGGCACTAACGCAAGTTGTGCCCCCAAAAGACAAAGTACAGTAAAACACAATTAAATATTTATATTTTATATCACATTGTTAACACAATTACCTAAACAAATACACCAGACAGTCCATTGTGGCTGTGTTCAGCACTGGGAGGCCTCTGTGGGCAGGTGCAGTTCTGGGGTGGACTTCAAGTTTGCTGGTCGACTGCTCCCAGTTGTTGCATCTTCTAGCAATAGTTCCCTCAACTTGATGAATGTGGTTTGCTGTTCATTCTCCAGGCACCATTCTGTGTCCTTCCTCGTTAGTCACCGAATTGGTTCTGATAACCTGGCGGTATTCAATAATCATCCCAAGTCAACTTCTGGCTTCTGAGATATTTGTGGCTGGTTTTGCTTCCCGGATCGCATATACTTTCTTTTTTCATTGTTACGTCTGTCTTTGAGTTCTTTAACAGTTTGACACAGTCACATAATAGCAGCAGTACTGATCATGTTTACTGCGTGACAGCTACAGTTTACTGCCATCCTGGATCCTACATCCTCTTAGGCTGTGTTCGTCTCTGCCTAGTGTCTGCGTACCAGCTACTGTCTGTATTACTCAGTATAAGACACTACACTGATGTGTAGCTGCTGCAGTCTCTTGCCGCTCGTCTCAGGTATCACGATCCTATCCCCCTTGATGACGATGACTGTCGGCTTGCTTCAATTAGACTTGCGTATGATTGAAAGTTCATCTCGAACATTCTAATATGCGTGGATTTCTCTCGGAGAGCATTGACGTTTGTTTGACCAGCCTGACTCTACCAATCTTATCAGGATCTGCATGTCTTGATCAAGTCGCGTGGCAATCTTAAGCTCCTCCAATCTAGCATCAGTGACAGTCGTGTGGAGGATGTTGAAGAGGTTGACTTCTTCGCTGAGGTCACTCTGTGTTAGAACTTCATATTTTATACACCATCTACCAAATCATCCCCTGGTATCTTTGGGTCATCGCTCAGGAACATCCAGCATAATGTCTGCCAAAGGATATGTTTGTGTCTTTGTGGTCTCAGCAGCATTCCCTGTAGCCACGGTGGCGCACATGCTAGTGGCTTCTTCGTAATGGCCTCAACAGGTCTGTGATCTAACTTCACTGTCACGTCACGTCCATATGTGCACTGGTGAAAGCGTTTGCACGCAAACACCACTGCGAGCTTTCTATTTGCGCGTAATTCTGCTTGGCGGTGGTCACACACCAACGTGTCGACATCTGTGCCCTTGATGTCACCAGAAAGGTTCAGGGGTTGTTCTTGTGTCACACTTTTAACATGACTATCTAGGCTGTATCAATGTTGATGTGCAGAACAAATGTCTCCCGTCGAGAGATGGCAACTTTGTTAAAATCCACTCCAACGTGTCGACATCTGTGCCCTTGATGACACCAGAAAGGTTCGGTGTTGTTCTTGGGTGTCACACTTTTAACATGACTATCTAGGCTGTATCAATATTGGTGTGCAGGACTAATTTCTCCTGTAGAGAGATGGCAACTTTGTTAAAATCCACTCCAACGCGTTGACATCTGTCCCCTTGATGACACCAGAAAGGTTCGGTGTTGTTCTTGGGTGTCACACTTTTAACATCACGATCTAGGCTGTATCAATGTTGATGTTCAGGACAAATTTTTCCCGTCGAGAGATGGCAACTTTGTTAAAATCCACTCCAACACACATATGACACACAGGGTTTACATAGACAACTTGCAATTACATTCAATGGTTTTCTCAGTACACAAACTTGCCATTGTCAAGGGTAACCCGGTGTATAATTCAGCCACATTCCTTACAGAACAGGTCAAACAAAAAATCATTCATTCCATACAAGGATTTTCTTGAATGTAATTAATCAGCCATTCAAAGATTGATTACAACAGTAAGCATGATTTATCAAGCACTCACTATCCTCGAATGGATGATTAGGGGATCATTAGCCAAACATTCAATTAAATCTTTACCAAGTCGTTATGAATGCCTGATTATTACATACGTGAAAAATAATGAAATACAAATAAATCCGGAAAATAACTAGAAAGTTATTTTCTAGAAAGAAATGTTGCCTGACAATGACTCACAGACAGTGACAATGTCACAAGAATCCATTAAGGGTTTTTGTTCATTCAGCTGGCGAACTACTTCGTGTAGCTCTCCCCTCTTCTCCTTGACAGACCGGCAGTTTGTGTCTTGTACGTCAAGAACCTGACTTCAAAAACTAGTCCAACGTGTCGACATCTGTGCCCTTAATGTCACCAGAAAGGTTCGGTGTTGTTCTTGTGGGTCACACTTTTAACATGACTATCTAGGCTGTATCAATGTTGATGTGCATGACAAATTTCTCCCATGGCAACTTTGTTAAAATCCACTCCAACGTGTCGACATCTGTGCCCTTGATGTCACCAGAAAGGTTCAGTGTGTTCTTGTGGGTCACACTTTTAATATGACTATCTAGGCTGTATCAATGTTGATGTGCATGACAAATTTCTCCCATCGAGAGATGGCAACTTTGTTAAAATCCACTCCAACGTGTCGACATCTGTGCCCTTGATGACACCAGTAAGGTTCAGTGTGTTCTTGTGTCACACTTTTAACATGACTATCTAGGCTGTATCGATGTTGATGTGCAGAACAAATTTCTCCCATCGAGAGATGGCAACTTTGTTAAAATCCACTCCAACGTGTCGACATCTGTGCCCTTGATGTCACCAGAAAGGTTCAGTGTTGTTCTTGTGTCACACTTTTAACATGACTATCTAGGCTGTATCAACGTTGATGTGCAGGACAAATGTCTCCCGTCGAGAGGTGGCAACTTTGTTAAAATCCACTCCAACTTGTCGACATCTGTGCCCTTGATGACACCAGGCAGTTACGGTGTTGTTCTTGTGCATCGCACAACTGTCCAGGCTGTATCAACCTCCATTCACAATGTTGATGGATTTTGTGCAAATTTGACATCGTGTAGAACAAATATCTTCCTTCGGATCTTGACATACCCATTCTTTGTATGCCACCATTGTCAACAATTCATCTTTAAATTTACACTTTCCTTTCTCCGGAGACATCGTAGCAGTAAACATAAATTCCAGTCGATTGAAGAATTTTCAACAAAAACGCTTTCCAAGATGGCAACTTCGTCAAGAACCATTCTAAAGTAAGCACATCTGCACTGCTCTGACATCAGACAGTTTCGGTGTTATTCTTGTGCGTCGCACTTTTAACATGACTGTCCAGGCTGTAGTAACCTCCTGGTGTAGATGGAGTTTGCGAAAATTTGACATCGTGTAGAACAAATATCTCCCTTCGGATCTTGACATACCCATTCTTTGTATGCCGCCATTGTCAACAATTCATCTTTAAATTTATACTTTCCATTCTCTGGAGACATCGTAAAAGTAAACATAAATTCCAATCGATTAACTAATTTCAACGAAAACGCTTTCCGAGATGGCAACTTCGTCAAGAACCATTGTAAAGTGTCCTCGTATGCGGTGCTCTGACATCAGACAGTTTCGGTGTTATTCTTGTGCATCACACTTTTAACATGACTGTCCAGGCTGTAGCAACCTCCTGGTGTTGATGGAGTTTGCGCAAATTTGACATCGTGCAGAACAAATGTCTCCCTTCGGATCTTGACATACCCATTCTTTGTATGCCGCCATTGGTAACAATTCATCTTTAAATTTACACTTTCCATTCTCTGGAGACATCGTAAAAGTAAACATAAATTCCAATCGATTAACTAATTTCAACGAAAACGCTTTCCGAGATGGCAACTTCGTCAAGAACCATTCTAATGTGTCCACGTATGCGGTGCTCTGACATCAGACAGTTTCGGTGTTATTCTTGTGCATCACACTTTTAACATGACTGTCCAGGCTGTAGCAACCTCCTGGTGTTGATGGAGTTTGCGCAAATTTGACATCGTGCAGAACAAATGTCTCCCTTCGGATCTTGACATACCCATTCTTTGTATGCCGCCATTGTCAACAATTCATCTTTAAATTTACACTTTCCTTTCTCCGGAGACATCGTAACAGTAAACATAAATTCCAGTCGATTGAAGAATTTTCAACGAAAACTCTTTCCAAGATGGCAACTTCGTCAAGAACCATTCTAAAGTAAGCACATCTGCACTGCTCTGACATCAGACAGTTTCGGTGTTATTCTTGTGCGTCGCACTTTTAACATGACTGTCCAGGCTGTAGCAACCTCCTGGTGTTGATGGAGTTTGCGCAAATTTGACATCGTGCCGAACAAATATTTCCCTTCGGATCTTGACATACCCATTCTTTGTATGCCGCCATTGTCAACAATTCATCTTTAAATTTATACTTTCCATTCTCTGGAGACATCGTGAAAGTAAACATAAATACCAATCGATCAACTAAATTCAACGAAAACGCTTTCCAAGATGGCAACTTCATCATAACCCCTCCAACGTGTCGATATCTGTGCTCTTTATGACACCAGTCAGTTTCGGTGTTGTTCTTGTGCGTTATACTTTTAACATGACAGTCCAAGCTGTATCGACCTCCATTCACAATGCATATGGATTTTGTGCAAAATTGACATCGTGCAGAACAAATGTCTCCCTTCGGATCTTGACATTCCCATTCTTTGTATGCCGCCATTGTCAACAATTCATCTTTAAATTTACACTTTCCATTCTCTGGAGACATCGTAAAAGTAAACATAAATACCTATCGATCAACTAATTTTTAACGGAAACGCTTTCCAAGATGGCAACTTCGTCAAGAACCATTCTAAAGTGTCCATGTCTGCGGTGCTCTGACATCAGACAGTTTCGGTGTTATTCTTGTGCATCACACTTTTAACATGACTGTCCAGGCTGTAGCAACCTCCATTCCACTCCAACTTGTCGACATCTGTGCCTTTGATGACACCCGTCAGTTACGGTGTTGTTCTTGTGCATCGCACAACTGTCCAGGCTGTATCGACCTCCATTTCCAATGTTGATGTATTTTTTGCAAATTTGACATCGTGCAGAACAAATGTCTCCCTTCGGATCTTGACATTCCCATTCTTTGTATGCCGGCATTGTCAACAATTCATCTTTAAATTTACACTTTCCATTCTCTGGAGACATCGTAAAAGTAAACATAAATACCAATCGATCAACTAATTTCAACGAAAACGCTTTCCAAAATGGCAACTTCGTCAAGAACCATTCTAACGTCTCCACGTCTGCGGTGCTCTGACATCAGACAGTTTCGGTGTTATTCTTGTGCATCACACTTTTAACATGACTGTCCAGGCTGTAGCAACCTCCATTCCACTCCAACTTGTTGACATCTGTGCCTTTGATGACACCAGTCAGTTACGGTGTTGTTCTTGTGCATCGCACAACAGTCCAGGCTGTATCGACCTCCATTCCCAATGTTGATGGATTTTGTGCAAATTTGACATCGTGCAGAACAAATGTCTCCCTTCGGATCTTGACATTCCCATTCTTTGTATGCCGCCATTGTCAACAATTCATCTTTAAATTTACACTTTCCATTCTCTGGAGACATCGTAAAAGTAAACATAAATTCCAATCGATTAACTAATTTCAACGAAAACGCTTTCCGAGATGGCAACTTCGTCAAGAACCATTGTAAAGTGTCCACGTATGCGGTGCTCTGACATCAGACAGTTTCGGTGTTATTCTTGTGCATCACACTTTTAACATGACTGTCCAGGCTGTAGCAACCTCCTGGTGTTGATGGAGTTTGCGCAAATTTGACATCGTGCAGAACAAATGTCTCCCTTCGGATCTTGACATACCCATTCTTTGTATGCCGCCATTGGTAACAATTCATCTTTAAATTTACACTTTCCATTCTCTGGAGACATCGTAAAAGTAAACATAAATTCCAATCGATTAACTAATTTCAACGAAAACGCTTTCCGAGATGGCAACTTCGTCAAGAACCATTGTAAAGTGTCCTCGTATGCGGTGCTCTGACATCAGACAGTTTCGGTGTTATTCTTGTGCATCACACTTTTAACATGACTGTCCAGGCTGTAGCAACCTCCTGGTGTTGATGGAGTTTGCGCAAATTTGACATCGTGCAGAACAAATGTCTCCCTTCGGATCTTGACATACCCATTCTTTGTATGCCGCCATTGGCAACAATTCATCTTTAAATTTATACTTTCCATTCTCTGGAGACATCGTAAAAGTAAACATAAATATCAATCGATCAACTAAATTCAACGAAAACGCTTTCCAAGATGGCAACTTCATCATAACCCCTCCAACGTGTCGACATCTGCGCTCTTTATGACACCATTCAGTTTCGGTGTTGTTCTTGTGCGTTATACTTTTAACATGACAGTCCAAGCTGTATCGACCTCCATTCCCAATGTATATGGATTTTGTGCAAAATTGACATCGTGCAGAACAAATGTCTCCCTTCGGATCTTGACATACCCATTCTTTGTATGCCGCCATTGTCAACAATTCATCTTTAAATTTACACTTTCCATTCTCTGGAGACATCGTAAAAGTAAACATAAATTCCAATCGATTAACTAATTTCAACGAAAACGCTTTCCAAGATGGCAACTTCGTCAAGAACAATTCTAACATGTCCACGTCTGCGGTGCTCTGACATCAGACAGTTCGGTGTTATTCTTGTGCATCACACTTTTAACATGACTGTCCAGGCTGTAGCAACCTCCATTCCACTCCAACTTGTCGACATCTGTGCCTTTGATGACACCAGTCAGTTACGGTGTTGTTCTTGTGCATCGCACAACTGTCCAGGCTGTATCGACCTCCATTCCCAATGTTGATGGATTTTGTGCAAATTTGACATCGTGCAGAACAAATGTCTCCCTTCGGATCTCGACCATTGTCAGCAATTCATCTTTAAATTTACACTTTCTCTGGAGCCATCGTAATAGTCAACACAAATTCCAGTTGACCAACTATTTTCAACGAAAATGCTTTCTAAGATGTATACCCGTATGTGATGTTATCCGTGTTACTTGTACATACTGTGCCATCTAGTGGATAATGATCAAACAATTATTGGTCACTTGTGTCTTGTCAGGCGCCTTTAGTTTTGCCAATATCAATGGCACATTTACTCCCACACCTATTCAGTCAGGGTCACCTCTTTATTCGCCTGTGGGTGTGATAGACTCTTCATGCAATTACTCCTTTGGAGAATTCTCTGTGTTAAAATAAAGCCTACTGCACTGACGTCATGTTACATTTTTTATGTGATGAGACAAGTCACATGCCATGTGCTTTCGACTCCAAACGGAAATCAACATTACTTTAATCCCAACACAAAACTACCACGGATCAGCCATTGGTATAACGAACCCATTATACCAGTATCCACATACAACATTGTCAATAGAATGATACAGTCTGTGTCTAACATGCTACATCCAAAAGAAGGCAATGTGCATATCGGACTACGTATTCGTACAACATAGTGTGATTATAAAATATTATATAAATAAACGATATAATTATAGTTCATGTCAAGTGTAACTTCTCAATTTTTATTGTTCCTGTGAATATGATGCCACCTGGTGATCTATCACTAAACAATTCCAACATTACAGTTCCGACTATGATTCGGGGCTACTTTACAGAAGACACAAAGCATAATATAAACAGGTTATATTGTTATTAAAACTAACCAATCCCCATGATACAATATAAAACATAACCGTCCGTTAGTGATGTCTTGCAGTAATGTTGCACTCAGTTACAGTACTACTCCTGTGGCATTATGGTGCCTAGGACATTACAATACTACTCCTGTGGCATTATGGTGCCTAGGACGTCACAATACTACTCCTGTGGCATTATGGTGCCTAGGACATTACAATACTACTCCTGTGGCATTATGGTGCCTAGGACATTACAATACTACTCCTGTGGCATTATGGGGCCTAGGACATTACAATACTACTCCTGTGGCATTATGGTGCCTAGGACATTACAATACTACTCCTGTGGCATTATGGTGCCTAGGACATTACAATACTACTCCTGTGGCATTATGGTGCCTAGGACGTCACAATACTACTCCTGTGGCATTATGGTTCCTAGGACATTACAATACTACTCCTGTGGCATTATGGTGCCTAGGACATTACAATACTACTCCTGTGGCATTATGGTGCCTAGGACATTACAATACTACTCCTGTGGCATTATGGTGCCTAGGACATTACAATACTACTCCTGTGGCATTATGGTGCCTAGGACATTACAGTACTGCTCTGGTGTGGCCAACTATTTTCAAAGAAACCACTTTCCAAGATGTAAACTTCTTCAAGAACCACTCCAACGTGTCGACATGTGTGCCCTTGATGACATCAGTCAGTTACGGTGTTGTTCTTGTGCATCGCACAACTGTCCAGGCTGTATCAACCTCCATTCACAATGTTGATAGATTTTGTGCAAAATTGACATCGTGCAGAAGAAATGTCTCCCTTCGGATCTTGACATACCCATTCTTTGTATGCCGCCATTGTCAACAATTCATCTTTAAATTTACACTTTCCATTCTCTGGAGATATCGTAAAAGTAAACATAAATACCAATCGATCAACTAATTTCAACGAAAATGCTTTCCAAGATGGCAACTTCTTCAAGAACAATTCTAAAGTGTCCACGTCTTCGGTGCTCTGACATCAGACAGTTTCGGTGTTATTCTTGTGCATCACACTTTTAACATGACTGTCCAGGCTGTAGCAACCTTCATTCCACTCCAACTTGTCGACATCTGTGCCTTTGATGACACCCGTCAGTTACGGTGTTGTTCTTGTGCATCGCACAACTGTCCAGGCTGTATCGACCTCCATTCCCAATGTTGATGGATTTTGTGCAAATTTGACAACGTGCAGAACAAATGTCTCCCTTCGGATCTCGACCATTGTCAGCAATTCATCTTTAAATTTACACTTTCTCTGGAGCCATCGTAATAGTAAACACAAATTCCAGTTGACCAACTATTTTCAACGAAAATGCTTTCTAAGATGTATCGGGTATACCCATATGTGATGTTATCCGTGTTACTTGTACATACAGTGCCATCTAGTGGATAATGATCAAAATAATTATTGGTCACCCGGACACAAAGACTTGTGTCTTGTCAGGCGCCTTTAGTTTTGCCAATATCAGTGGCACATTTACTCCCACACCTATTCAGTCAGGTTCACCTCTTTATTCGCCTGTGGGTGTGGTAGACTCTTCATGCAATTACTCCTTTGGAGAATTCTCTGTGTTAAAATAAAGCCTACTGCACTGACGTCATGTTACGTTTTTTATGTGATGAGACAAGTCACATGCCATGTGCTTTCGACTCCAAACGGAAATCAACATTACTTTAATCCCAACACAAAACTACCACGGATCAGCCATTGGTATAACGAACCCGTTATACCAGTATCCACATACAACATTGTCAATAGAATGATACAGTCTGTGTCTAACATGCTACATCCAAAAGAAGGCAATGTGCATATCGGACTACGTATTCGTACAACATTTTGTGATGTGTTTGCCAGTCAGCTTTAGCGTTAGGCGGATGGGCTTTCTGCTGTCCTCAAAGAAGAGCCGTATGTGGTCCCAAGAGATACCCTTGTTGTCAACGGTGAAGAAGCCATTCTTCTTCAAGTTGTTTCGGACTCTTCATACAATGTGGTTGGTCATACATCATGAAGATTAGTTCTTCATCGCACAAAGACAGGCTTGCCTGATGTAACAGTGACACCAAGGTTTGTCTCTATGTACCATGTTCCTGTTGTTTGTGCCCTGGTCACACCGATATCCGTGAAGCCCTCAGTGGTGTCACGTGCAGTATAAAGACAATGATAGGGACTTGTCTTTTGCTCCAAACCTGCGACCGCGTGATTTCACACATGCCAGTTTAATCTGTCATGAAGAAGGTCCATGCAGTGCCAGACAGGAACTCTGAGATGTTGCTCCTCAAGTCCATCTGCTTGCTGCTGCTGTAGAGATGCCTTGTAGAGATGCCTTGTAGAGATGCCTTGTAGAGATGCCTTGTAGAGATGCCTTGTAGAGATGCTCTCGCTGCACAGTTCTCCTGCTAAGTGCCACCTTTTGAGTTCACTGCTTCAGGTGAAGAACCTACAGTAAAGATGACAGAATGATGATTTGCATTAATTACCATAGATGACATTTGTCACAGAAGGTTATTCATCAATGTGACTTTGGATTTATTTATCTGCATTCTGTGGTTTTTCCTTTTCATGTGCTTTACATCTGCGGCATCACCTGTAAAATAGAAGGTTTTACTATACTAGTTCAGGGAAAGAAGACCTGTTGGGGTATCAGGCTTCAGCGTTACATTCTACATGCAATACCTAATATTGCCTGATTTTGCATGCTTTTTATCATTAAAATGGTAATGTGCTTGCTAAAGCAAGCCACAGATCTCACTTCACACAGTCTACAATCTCCATCCTTTCATGGGAAGGGAAACCTAAACGCCACAACATGTATTGTACTACTGCTAATTGCACTTTTTGTCAACAGTGCCGGTACCCCAACATGATTTTTCTTAACTTGTCAACTATGAATGAATCTATTGGTAAAATATTTGCTACTTCTTTATTCACTTTTATTACACAGTACATACTTGATAAGTCGGGGCTTCAAAGCCTCAGCATTCAAGTACTGGCTGTCCTCAAATTGGTCCCTGCACAGGACACAGTTCTTTTCCACATAATCTGCCATTTTGTTCAAGAGATCTTCACGTCTTGAGTTGATAACCATCGTTTGCTCCTGATGACAGGTACAAAGAAATACACACTGCAAGGCTACCTGTAACAGCTCATGCACAGATAATAATGACCCTTTTGTTCTTTACAAATTAAACATGTTTTGTGTTAAGAAGTTAGATGATATAGGAACAAGTTTGAAAAAGAAAATCACACCATACCTACTGATTGCACCAGTGTAATTATTGCTTTAAATATGTGTGATTCTATGCAGGCTACATCACATGAATGTATGCATTGATACAACAAAGTTGTCAAAGTAAAAATTCCAACATGGGAAAGATCAGACAGGTTCTTGTTGATTCATGCATGGCTTTCATATCTGTTCATTTCCTAAAATATTCCTGCAAGTATTCAAATGTAATGATCCGGCTTAGCAAAGGTTTTACCTCTCAAGAAACTTGTTCTTTTCTCCATATACAGGGTACTCACAGCCTTCTTCAGCAGACTGAATTTCACAGTCATGTCACATGACTTACATCATGTGACACAAGCTGGAGCATGATTGGCGGGAGTTCTTGTCCAATGTCTGTTTAGAGACGGCTTCTAACGTAGATTTCCAACATCAAGCAGACACCATCGTTGGACCTGCTCGGGAATATAGATGCACTAGCGTGACCGGCCGATATTGCGCAAACAACAAACTGGCACCTATCATTTCTAAGTTCTTTATTGTGGTCTCACTGTTGGATTCATTCAAGTAGAATGGGAAAATCAAACCTAAACAAAACAAACAGTGTGTCAGTCTGGTACTAACAATACATAAATACAATAGATATACATAGATACAATATGATGTATAAATACACATGTCACACAGCATGCATACACAATACATAATGAATCCAGTATATTGTAATATAAAGATATATAATGGTAACATTAGTTATACCAAGAATACATAGGTAGGTAAATCAACAAACACAAGTCTGTGCATCTAACAGATGCAATAATTACCTAATCTACCATAATTGTAATGACCATGCTCACCCCAACACTGCTCTGGAGACTTATTAATGACTCTCACATCATTCATATGAGGTCTGGCTCCTTCCTGCAATAACATGATGCAACATGTCATTTATAGCAGAACATAGATAATTATTCAAACGTATTGCAATTCCATAATACCTACTCCATGTTATCATATATGCAGTTACAATACAATTGCTACACAGGTTACACACAAGATGACCTGTTAAATGGCTGGACCCATGCCTGGCCAGTGTTTACAATCTAGCTAAGCTTCCTAGGGTTGCTCCCAACTTGTTGTCAAGTGTCAGTCAGTCTCTAGGGAATTTGCCCTGCACCCTACCCAGCCAACCCCATAAGCATTAGTGACCACTGGGCAGTTTCTGATACTGACCACTTAGCTTCATAGCACACATACTATTGCTAAATACATAATATGGCATGTTAGTCTAATAATGTAGATTATACGTATCATAATACAAAACACGGTATCTCACTAAACATGAATAAAACTATGTACTATGCAAGTCATATCACCAGGGGGATACAAACAATGTAAAACTCATTAAGACAGCTCCCTACTGTTTACATGCAGCCAGTGGGGGTCAATTCCAGCATCCTGGTGTGGTGTCTCAAAGCAATTCTCCATATACAGTATGGTGAAAACCCTTATAACTAAATAATTGCGTAAAAAAAAACATCCATCCAAAATTAAGTTAGTTAATGCACAGTCTTCCACTTGACAATGTGGTACAAACAACAAAGAGGAAATAATACCTTAAAAGTATTATTGAACAAGTTGACACTTACCAACATTAAATGTCTCCTTGTTGTTTGAAACCTGAGCCAGCCTAGCACACAGCTGCTGTACCAATGCTTGGTCAAACCACAGTCAAACACATGTGACCAGTGTCACGGAGATAGTTTATCTCATAACGTTAGATTAACTGGTTAATCGATGATTATAATTATTAAAATGTAATTATAATCAACACTTGGTGATTAAATCATGAAAATGAAGTTTCACAAAATAAAGACTTTAACAATATCCATCACCACCGGTGCTGCCATATTGTGGTTGGTAGCGACATTAAAATGTAAATTAAGATATGTATCTTCTCTTAGTTATCCTGTCAATGCATATTATAATATAATTATGAATATATGCATGCGTCCAAACTACTACCCTACACTAGTGGTTGTGGTGTCACAGGATAGTCACTGGGAGGCGCATCTCTTTGTGTAGCGACAGGATCCTTGGTAAAATGTAAAACATTCTTTTTACCTGTTTGACTAAGGGTTTGCCACCTTAAACCCAGTACAACTTCTTAAGAGTCTTAGTTGTTGACTGTCCAGCTATCCTTGCTTTTAAGTTGTGTTAGACATCCCCGCTTGTGTTAGACATACATCATGATTAATACTGATCATGTCACCTTTGACAACAGACGTTTGTCACCTAAAATTCGAGCACAATGATTGACCGTCATCCATGCCAAGAGAGGTAGCTTTGTGCAGCTCTGTCTTGTTGCCCGCTACATTATGAGAGACGTGGTGTGATGACTGGTTCACTTGACGGTGTAAGAGGGTCTACTACATCATGAGAGACGTGGTGTGATGACTGGTTCACTTGACGGTGTAAGAGGGTCTACTACATCATGAGAGACATGGTGTGATGACTGGTTCACTTGACGGTGTAAGAGGGTCTACTACATCATGAGAGACATGGTGTGATGACTGGTTCACTTGACGGTGTAAGAGGGTCTACTACATCATGAGAGACATGGTGTGATGACTGGTTCACTTGACGGTGTAAGAGGGTCTACTACATCATGAGAGACATGGTGTGATGACTGGTTCACTTGACGGTGTAAGAGGGTCTACTACATCATGAGAGACATGGTGTGATGACTGGTTCACTTGATGGTGTAAGAGGGTCTACTACATCATGAGAGACGTGGTGTGATGACTGGTTCACTTGACGGTGTAAGAGGGTCTACTACATCATGAGAGACGTGGTGTGATGACTGGTTCACTTGACGGTGTAAGAGGGTCTACTACATCATGAGAGACATGGTGTGATGACTGGTTCACTTGATGGTGTAAGAGGGTCTACTACATTATGAGAGACGTGGTGTGATGACTGGTTCACTTGATGGTGTAAGAGGGTCTACTACATCATGAGAGACGTGGTGTGATGACTGGTTCACTTGATGGTGTAAGAGGGTCTACTACATCATGAGAGACATGGTGTGATGACTGGTTCACTTGATGGTGTAAGAGGGTCTACTACATCATGAGAGACGTGGTGTGATGACTGGTTCACTTGATGGTGTAAGAGGGTCTACTACATCATGAGAGACATGGTGTGATGACTGGTTCACTTGATGGTGTAAGAGGGTCTACTACATCATGAGAGACATCGTGTGATGACTGGTTCACTTGACGGTGTAAGAGGGTCTACTACATCATGAGAGACGTGGTGTGATGACTGGTTCACTTGACGGTGTAAGAGGGTCTACTACATCATGAGAGACATGGTGTGATGACTGGTTCACTTGACGGTGTAAGAGGGTCTACTACATCATGAGAGACATGGTGTGATGACTGGTTCACTTGACGGTGTAAGAGGGTCTACTACATCATGAGAGACATGGTGTGATGACTGGTTCACTTGACGGTGTAAGAGGGTCTACTACATCATGAGAGACGTGGTGTGATGACTGGTTCACTTGATGGTGTAAGAGGGTCTACTACATCATGAGAGACGTGGTGTGATGACTGGTTCACTTGACGGTGTAAGAGGGTCTACTACATCATGAGAGACGTGGTGTGATGACTGGTTCACTTGACGGTGTAAGAGGGTCTACTACATCATGAGAGACATGGTGTGATGACTGGTTCACTTGACGGTGTAAGAGGGTCTACTACATCATGAGAGACATGGTGTGATGACTGGTTCACTTGACGGTGTAAGAGGGTCTACTACATCATGAGAGACATGGTGTGATGACTGGTTCACTTGACGGTGTAAGAGGGTCTACTACATCATGAGAGACGTGGTGTGATGACTGGTTCACTTGACAGTGTAAGAGGGTCTACTACATCATGAGAGACGTGGTGTGATGACTGGTTCACTTGACGGTGTAAGAGGGTCTACTACATCATGAGAGACATGGTGTGATGACTGGTTCACTTGATGGTGTAAGAGGGTCTACTACATCATGAGAGACGTGGTGTGATGACTGGTTCACTTGACGGTGTAAGAGGGTCTACTACATCATGAGAGACATGGTGTGATGACTGGTTCACTTGACGGTGTAAGAGGGTCTACTAATAATAATAATAATAATAATAATAATAATAACTTCTTATGCGCCAATATCCTCGAAAATCAAGCTCAGTGGCGCGACAAAACCAAGGGGTTAAGCAATTGCGTAAACGTAGAACAGTGCGTGAGTCGTTGATGGATGGACGAAGGTTCTAGGAAGCTAAGGAGGATAGGCAGCATTAAAGAGATATGTTTTTAGACGTCGGCGGAAGGAAACTATATTACCTTCCGACTTGACACTGACAGGAAGCGAATTCCACAGAGTTCGTGCAGCAACCGAGAAAGCTCGGGTCCCAGCTTTTGTCTTAACCCGAGGAATGTAAAGTGGGTTACTACTGGTTGAGCGTAGCTCTCTGGAATTCCTTGCTGGAGTTAGCATTGAGTTTAGATATGTTGGTTGTTTAGATGCGAGTGCTTGATAGGATATTGTGCAAATCTTGAAAATAATGCGATAATGCACAGGGAGCCAGTGCAATGATTTTAGAAGCGGCACCGAGCTAGAAAAACGAGGAGAACGGGTAACTACCCTTGCCAAGCAGTTCTGGACACGTTGAAGTCTTGCGATATCCTTGTTCGCAGTATTGTAAAGGAGGGAATTGCAGTAGTCAAGTCTGCTGCTTACTAGAGCTGTCGCGATGGTTTTAGCAACAGAAAGTGATAAAAATCTGCGAATACGACGAAGATCACGGATATGGTAGAAACAGCAACGGCATGTTTTTGATATGTGCTGTTTGAAATTGAAGCTTTCGTCAAAGTTAACTCCGAGATTTGAAACGGAGGGGGCTGGTGTTACACTCTGATTTAGGATATGTGTCGGGGAAAAAGCCGTCGAGTTTTGCACGCACTACATCATGAGAGACATGGTGTGATGACTGGTTCACTTGATGGTGTAAGAGGGTCTACTACATTATGAGAGACGTGGTGTGATGACTGGTTCACTTGACGGTGTAAGAGGGTCTACTACATCATGAGAGACGTGGTGTGATGACTGGTTCACTTGACGGTGTAAGAGGGTCTACTACATCATGAGAGACATGGTGTGATGACTGGTTCACTTGACGGTGTAAGAGGGTCTACTACATCATGAGAGACATGGTGTGATGACTGGTTCACTTGACGGTGTAAGAGGGTCTACTACATCATGAGAGACGTGGTGTGATGACTGGTTCACTTGACGGTGTAAGAGGGTCTACTACATCATGAGAGACGTGGTGTGATGACTGGTTCACTTGACGGTGTAAGAGGGTCTACTACATCATGAGAGACATGGTGTGATGACTGGTTCACTTGACGGTGTAAGAGGGTCTACTACATCATGAGAGACATGGTGTGATGACTGGTTCACTTGACGGTGTAAGAGGGTCTACTACATCATGAGAGACATGGTGTGATGACTGGTTCACTTGACGGTGTAAGAGGGTCTACTACATCATGAGAGACGTGGTGTGATGACTGGTTCACTTGACGGTGTAAGAGGGTCTACTACATCATGAGAGACGTGGTGTGATGACTGGTTCACTTGACGGTGTAAGAGGGTCTACTACATCATGAGAGACGTGGTGTGATGACTGGTTCACTTGACGGTGTAAGAGGGTCTACTACATCATGAGAGACGTGGTGTGATGACTGGTTCACTTGACGGTGTAAGAGGGTCTACTACATCATGAGAGACGTGGTGTGATGACTGGTTCACTTGACGGTGTAAGAGGGTCTACTACATCATGAGAGACGTGGTGTGATGACTGGTTCACTTGACGGTGTAAGAGGGTCTACTACATCATGAGAGACATGGTGTGATGACTGGTTCACTTGACGGTGTAAGAGGGTCTACTACATCATGAGAGACATGGTGTGATGACTGGTTCACTTGACGGTGTAAGAGGGTCTACTACATCATGAGAGACGTGGTGTGATGACTGGTTCACTTGACGGTGTAAGAGGGTCTACTACATCATGAGAGACGTGGTGTGATGACTGGTTCACTTGACGGTGTAAGAGGGTCTACTACATCATGAGAGACGTGGTGTGATGACTGGTTCACTTGACGGTGTAAGAGGGTCTACTACATCATGAGAGACGTGGTGTGATGACTGGTTCACTTGACGGTGTAAGAGGGTCTACTACATCATGAGAGACGTGGTGTGATGACTGGTTCACTTGACGGTGTAAGAGGGTCTACTACATCATGAGAGACGTGGTGTGATGACTGGTTCACTTGACGGTGTAAGAGGGTCTACTACATCATGAGAGACATGGTGTGATGACTGGTTCACTTCATGGTGTAAGAGGGTCTACTACATCATGAGAGACATGGTGTGATGACTGGTTCACTTGACGGTGTAAGAGGGTCTACTACATCATGAGAGACATGGTGTGATGACTGGTTCACTTGATGGTGTAAGAGGGTCTACTACATCATGAGAGACATGGTGTGATGACTGGTTCACTTGACGGTGTAAGAGGGTCTACTACATCATGAGAGACATGGTGTGATGACTGGTTCACTTGACGGTGTAAGAGGGTGCGCTGCTTACGCAGTAGTTTTCACTGGGCAGACTCTTGTCCTTGGAGCCTTTTCCTGGCTCTTGGCACATTTTGAGTGTCAACAGCATTACTGCAGCTTTTGTGTCACACAATGTGATTACATGTCATCAGTGTACAGAGTCAGTCTCACACTCAAGCTTGCTTGAGGCTTTTATTACATCATCACGTCTTTTGGGTTGTCTGGGTCCTATTGACCTAGATGGGCTTCTTATAAATGACTCTGTCGCCATGTTGAAGATGACATACTATGATATTATGATTTGTATATGACTCATTATGGTGTTTTTTGTTGCAATTGACTCACTATGTCTTGTTCTTGTTGTAAATGACTCACTATATATGTCATGTTCTTGTTGTAGATTACATGCTACAAATTGTTCCTGTTCTATATGACTTGTTATGCCTTGTTGTTTGTTGCAAATGACTCACTATGACTTGTTCTTGTTGTGACCTATTGTGTCTTCTTCTCTCTGTAGATGACCCAGCGGCTTCCGCTGTACGCAGACAGTTTGACCAGAGCCCTGCAGCCAGACTATGTCCCGCCTGTCATCAAAGAGTGACCGCTGATGATGTGTAACACACAAGTGCCTGTAATATCTGGCAGTAGACGAAGATCTGTCTCCAGTCGTTAGGCCATAGTCCAAAAGAATGTTTGCAGTTTGAAATATAAGCCCTGGGTGTGTTGATTCCCCATCCTGTTGGAAGAGTGTTCAGTTGTGTGGTATATTTACTTAATTCCGGTACTTTTATGGTGATTTTTATATGAAATGTTAGATTTAATTGTCTATTTGATTTTTCAATCATGGGTGGGTTACATTTTACCTTGACATTGCATTTTTTTGACAATTGTTTGCCAGAAGCCAGGTAGGTTCTATGCACAAATAGGTTGTTGTTATAGCGCCAATGCGGTAGACTTGACACCTCTCATAATGAATGTTATATGTTGTAAGAAGTGTCAATGTCGATGTTTTGACGGTTGGCATTCTCTTGTGTGACTGGTTGGAAATTATTCTGAGGAAATTCACTGAATTGATTTTGTTGAGTGGGAATAGTGCAATGGGTGAACATAATAAATTATGTTGTTTGGGATTTGGCAAAACGCATTGTTTATGATATTATGAATGTTATTTAGGCTGTTGTTTGAAAATGGTGAGCAACGTTTCAGGCTTGCAAAATGAAATGCGATTTGGCAGACAGAAAAAAATGAAAATACTTTATTAAAGTGGTTTCAAGTGTTACTGTAATCTTAGACAGACAAATGCCGTCCAAGTGTTATGACATTAGGAATAGTTTGTTCAGCTGTAACGTAGGTGCTAGAACCAGAGATCTTGAGGGGTGTACCGCCATCATTTGTGGAGGGGAGCTGAAGATACAGGTAGACCTGAGTGTTTACGGATGGGTTGGGGAGAGGTGATATAGGAGTTCTGTTGACTCTCCTCAGACCCTTCACTACTAAGTTCCATCTGGTGCCTGTGATTAAGGTGGTGAATGTCAACACTTATTTACCATTGTTTGTTGTACTATACGATATGTCAGTATGACAGTGAGCATATTTTTGTGAAAATTAATATATTTTTCTAAACTGTACTAGATAATCAGTGCTAAAATGTATGTTTGTATAAATACACTGTGCTGTATTTTTGAGCAATAACCCACAGGGAGAACATTCACAATGTTACCGTTATGACATCTACAATACCAAAAACCTATTTCTTTAGTAGTTGTCTTAATTTTGATTGTTAGTCTTATTATGCAATAACTGCATGTGTACTTTACAAGATGTTTGCATATTTACATAACTATTGTGTTGTAATGTATACCTTTTATAATGAGTACTAACAAATGTTCTTTTTACTATAATAAAACAATGTTGCCGTAGAGCATCTCTACAAAGCAAATTGAGTCGTAGTTATAGTAACTAACTTAACTATTGGAGAGACTATCCAAGAGCAAACATAAATTTATCAAAAACATTTAGACAACTCTAAATGACTGCCACTGTGTTTTCTGAAATGCACCGGCAGTTAGCAGGTCAGAGGCCAATACACTGTCAGTTGGTACACAGAGGTTACCATATTAACACATTTTCTAGATAATAAATAAACAAATGGTAAACTTTGAAATTTGTCAAGCAAACATGACATGTATGCACTGGGTATATTATATTTATGCTATGCAATATTGTTCATATTATATTGTGTTGATTGTTAACTTTATTGCACGTATTATGTACAGTATGCAGGGTCTAATACAGGAGTGTGTTTATGATTTCTTAGTCACACTCACTGGGTGTGGCTGCTGTTTTACACCACGATGCAGTTGTCAAGTATGTGCAATGAAACTGTTATTTGTATTCTCCGGTGGCTCCCTCCAAACAGCCCAAACTTGGGCTAAAGCAGGAGTTGTCCTTCTCTAGAATTAGTGAGTTCACTACAGGTTACACATTTACCCCCCGTGTGGGATCTTTTACTTCCCCTGGCATAGACACCAGATAGAAGGGACCACGGGCTTTTAGTGTCTCTTCCGAAAGACACAGGTAAATGTGGGGTGAACAAAATTGCCTAAGTTTCGAAACAGTGATATAATGTATGTCATTGTGTCATTCTGTGACTTTTTCATATAGATTTTAAATAATTGCGTGTTTTTTTCACTTATATTGTCTCTAAAGGACTGAAAACAGATTTTCCCACCACTGTTAA
Source organism: Ridgeia piscesae (assembly GCA_025642075.2). Lineage (NCBI taxonomy): Eukaryota > Metazoa > Annelida > Polychaeta > Sabellida > Siboglinidae > Ridgeia > Ridgeia piscesae. The sequence continues at coordinate 60,296 of JAODUO010000835.1, read as the reverse complement.
CTTGCAGAAATCATCACCCACGGGTAGGTAACATGTGTCGATGAATACAAAGTGGTAGCTCTGTGTCCTGCCTGCTGCTGTAATTGTAGTCGACAGTTGGCAGAGTAGCTCAAATGACTGGACATGACTCGGACAGTGTCCTTACATGTGTCCTACTTAGTTTCATCAACTCTCGCTCGGCTTCACCCAAGGAGAGAGTGGTGATAATTACACATTTTTGCTACTACAAGATGGCATCACTTTTGGTTTAATTCAAAAGTTTGTGTGTATAATAATTACTAAAATTGTTACCAAAAAAGTTATACAACAGAAAAAATGGACAGTGAGACATTAGATGTGCTGCTTGTGCTAACCACATGATGTAGTAGACAAACTACACACACACATTTGTGTTTATTTTTTCTGCTTCAATATACATGTAAGTTCAGTTTTGAATTTGTTATAGTATTGTCAGATTAAATATATCCTTATTTAAATTTGTATTTCATAATTGGCCTGAGAGCGAATAATCGCCTCTACCCTATTTTGTGGAAAGGCATAGTCACAAACTATTGAGTCTCAAACTGTGTGTCATTACATCGAGTCTAAAACTGTTTTGTATCACATTGACTCACAAAGTGTATGTATCACACTGAAGCACATGTCTTACCAGATTGTTTTACAAATGTCATATCACATGACTGTTCACTAACTGTTTAAAGTGAACAATATTAGCAGTATAACTAATATATTTATTATCAAACAGAATCGGCTATTGTTTTGTATCAGTATCCATCATTACAAATAAAGCAAGTTTGTTTCAAAATTGACTTCTGCTGTTGTGTAACTGCCTGCAGTATCATGTAAAATGTTGTAACTTTTACAGTTGGTATATGTGTTTATATGTCAGCATGATGTTACACAAAAATGACAAATGATTGTTTTACAAAACCGATTTTTACAATATGTGATGTTACATAAAATTGTGTTTTAGCATGAATGAAAAAATCAGTGTTTTCTATGTAAATAGAAAATCGTTTTCACAATGACATCAATAATTAAAGTGCAGTAAATAGTGTCATCCTGAATTTTAAACGATTTTAATCTGCATAAAATATTTACCATACGTCCATATGAACAATGTAAAAATCGAAGTCAACTATTTAATTTTAGGTTTTGGCTTTTCACTAACAACTTACCGAATTTGCATTGAACATTATTTTGTGTCTTTGGTAAAAAGATATGATCACAATCCATTTTGAGAGTATTCATAATATCCTGACATTATTTTGCGTGTATCTTTGGTAAAACAATAAGATCACAATCGATTTTTTTATTATTTGTAATGCACAGGTGCAGCTGTCTAGTGCCCTAGATACTGAAAATGTCTCCAAACTGCCTGTGAGCTGATCCACTTGCAATGCCTCAAAGTTAACGTAAAGCGACAAGTATAAAATGATGGTTTAAGATTTTAATAGGCATTGAACTAGTACATCTTATATTTTATGTGATTAATATTACAAGTATAACTGCTAAAAAATTTTAACTATGTTTCATCATAGTAGATTTGTTTATGATTTGTAATATGCAAGGGCTGCCATCTAGTGGTCTATATATATGTCATTCCTTGCGAGGGTTAGATTGGAGATGGTTCGTGGATAGAGTTGAAGATGGTTAAGGTTCCGGTTGGGTTAAAGCAGATTTTGACTAGACTGGCATCAGCTTTTTAAAATGCAATTACCCTATCCTCGCGAGGATGAACCACCCAAATTTGGGCCCTTAAATATGATACAGTGTCAAGCCTGCGTTATCACGTGTAGTTCAATTTACTTCAAGTTTGATCGTCAGATGGCGTGACTGCGCTATGAGCTCCCGGGCAACCGAATGTTTGATATAAAAGTGCCAGTCTTCCACGTTATGTATTGTGACGGTAAAGTTTTCTTTCTATCGATCCTTAGACAGTTACAGCTTTGAACAAAATTAAGTTACGAATATAGTCGAAGCAAAACGAAAGCGAAATGGCACGTGACACCGCGTTGGTTAGGGACTTCCCCGCTGGCTACCCTTCATGGCGAACGGAGGTATTTTCGCAAGAAATATTGCCTTTCAAATGCACTAATCTGTTGTGCGGTGTCGAAATATCGGCAAGCAGTTACATCTGATGACAAAGTGGAAGAAAAACGACGCATATTGAGATGGCAACTTCAAGCGGTAGCAGGTAATTAAGTTGCCGGCGTTAGTTGCAACACTGACTTGAGTCTTGACAATGTGAGATTCCGGCAATGAGGAAGTGCAGGGGTCAGGTCACGATTTATTTTCTGCAACTAAGATCGACAGAGTATAAAACGTCTACACGATATATGCAATCTTGATTTATTTAATGTCAAAGTCAAATTAGGGTATTGAAAGCCCTCACTATCATCTAATAAACTAAGTAAATGTGGAAATAGCATATCATATACAGCTGTATTGGACTTAATTGTGCAATTTATTTCTAGAATCTATTGTGCTCTTTTTATGCATAGCATGGATTACAATTAAGATATACGTATAGGACTATAATGTTTGACATTTTATGTGCCCCAAATCTGTTGATTAAAATTGTATTATTGTATATATATATATATATATATATATATATATATATAAGGCAAAATGCTGCATAGGGAGATCAGTGCGATAACAATAACAACGTAAATATATATGCAGATACACAAATTGACAGCGCCGCATTTAACAAATGTACAATGTATGGCTAGGAGATCTGTCAAATATTTGTTTTATTAATGTGTATACATTTATTAAAATTAATACATATCAAACAAACACGGAATGCTGACCCCCTCAATCAATTCCGTATGGGGCCTTATGCACATAAATTATACAAGTGTCTGCAATAAATGTGCTCAAAACCAAACAAAATAAAAATAAAGTTTATAATAATTGCACAAGTTAATTCCTTTATGTCTAAGCTATCTCCACCTAACAAGGATAATCATTAAATAAAATGCATTAGTTATGCAATCACACATCAAAACTTTAAAGAGACGGCCCCTGATCCCCTTAAAACATCGGTCTCCTAGGTGTTTTGCATAACTGGTCTCGTATGCGGCGTTTAACCTTATATATATATATATATATATATATATATATTTTTTTTTTGATTGTTAGCCTGGTAAATTTAAAAAAAAAAAAAAAAAAAAAAAAAAAAAAAAAAAAAAAAAAAAAAAAAAAAAAAATTTTTTTTTTTTTTTTTTTTTTTTTTTTTTTTTTTTTTTTTTTTTTTTTTTTTTTTTTTTGAGATCTCAAATGACTGGACATGACTCGGACAGTGTCCTTACATGTGTCCTACTTAGTTTCATCAACTCTCGCTCGGCTTCACCCAAGGAGAGAGTGGTGATAATTACACATTTTTGCTACTACAAGATGGCATCATTTTTGGTTTAATTCAAAAGTTTGTGTGTATAATAATTACTAAAATTGTTACCAAAAAAGTTATACAACAGAAAAAATGGACAGTGAGACATTAGATGTGCCACTTGTGCTAACCATGTGACATAGTAGACAAACTACACACACACATTTGTGTTTATTTTTTCTGCTTCAATATACATGTAAGTTCAGTATTGAATTTGTTATAGTATTGTCAGATTAAATATATCCTTATTTAAATTTGTATTTCATAATTGGCCTGAGAGCGAATAATCGCCTCTACCCTATTTTGTGGAAAGGCATAGTCACAAACTATTGAGTCTCAAACTGTGTGTCATTACATCGAGTCTAAAACTGTTTTGTATCACATTGACTCACAAAGTGTATGTATCACACTGAAGCACATGTCTTACCAGATTGTTTTACAAATGTCATGTCACATGACTGTTCACTAACTGTTTAAAGTGAACAATATTAGCAGTATAACTAATATATTTATTATCAAACAGAATCGGCTATTGTTTTGTATCAGTATCCATCATTACAAATAAAGCAAGTTTGTTTTAAAATTGACTTCTGCTGTTGTGTAACTGCCTGCAGTATCATGTAAAATGTTGTAACTTTAATGTGAAATTTACAGTTGGTATATGTGTTTATATGTCAGCATGATGTTACACAAAAATGACAAATGATTGTTTTACAAAACCGATTTTTACAATATGTGATGTTACATAAAATTGTGTTTTAGCATGAATGAAAAAATCATGTGATTTTCTATGTAAATAGAAAATCGTTTTCACAATGACATCAATAATTAAAGTGCAGTAAATAGTGTCATCCTGAATTTTAAACGATTTTAATCTGCATAAAATATTTACCATACGTCCATATGAACAATGTAAAAATCGAAGTCAACTATTTAATTTTAGGTTTTGGCTTTTCACTAACAACTTACCGAATTTGCATTGAACATTATTTTGTGTCTTTGGTAAAAAGATATGATCACAATCCATTTTGAGAGTATTCATAATATCCTGACATTATTTTGCGTGTATCTTTGGTAAAACAATAAGATCACAATCGATTTTTTTATTATTTGTAATGCACAGGTGCAGCTGTCTAGTGCCCTAGATACTGAAAATGTCTCCAAACTGCCTGTGAGCTGATCCACTTGCAATGCCTCAAAGTTAACGTAAAGCGACAAGTATAAAATGATGGTTTAAGATTTTAATAGGCATTGAACTAGTACATCTTATATTTTATGTGATTAATATTACAAGTATAACTGCTAAAAAATGTGAACTATGTTTCATCATAGTAGATTTGTTTATGATTTGTAATATGCAAGGGCTGCCATCTAGTGGTCTATATATATGTCATTCCTTGCGAGGGTTAGATTGGAGATGGTTCGTGGATAGAGTTGAAGATGGTTAAGGTTCCGGTTGGGTTAAAGCAGATTTTGACTAGACTGGCATCAGCTTTTTACATATGCAATTACCCTATCCTCGCGAGGATGAACCACCCTAATTGGCTTAAATATGATACAGTGTCAAGCCTGCGTTATCACGTGTAGTTCAATTTACTTCAAGTTTGATCGTCAGATGGCGTGACTGCGCTATGAGCTCCCGGGCAACCGAATGTTTGATATAAAAGTGCCAGTCTTCCACGTTATGTATTGTGACGGTAAAGTTTTCTTTCTATCGATCCTTAGACAGTTACAGCTTTGAACAAAATTAAGTTACGAATATAGTCGAAGCAAAACGAAAGCGAAATGGCACGTGACACCGCATTGGTTAGGGACTTCCCCGCTGGCTACCCTTCATGGCGAACGGAGGTATTTTCGCAAGAAATATTGCCTTTCAAATGCACTAATCTGTTGTGCGGTGTCGAAATATCGGCAAGCAGTTACATCTGATGACAAAGTGGAAGAAAAACGACGCATATTGAGATGGCAACTTCAAGCGGTAGCAGGTAATTAAGTTGCCGGCGTTAGTTGCAACACTGACTTGACAATGTGAGATTCCGGCAATGAGGAAGTAAAGCAGGGGTCAGGTCACGATTTATTTTCTGCAACTAAGATCGACAGAGTATAAAACGTCTACACGATATATGCAATCTTGATTTATTTAATGTCAAATTAGGGTATTGAAAGCCCTCACTATCATCTAATAAACTAAGTAAATGTGGAAATAGCATATCATATACAGCTGTATTGGACTTAATTGTGCAATTTATTTCTAGAATCTATTGTGCTCTTTTTATGCATAGCATGGATTACAATTAAGATATACGTATAGGACTATAATGTTCTATTTTGACATTTTATGTGCCCCAAATCTGTTGATTAAAATTGTATTATTGTAAATATATATATATAAGGCAAAATGCTGCATAGGGAGATCAGTGCGATAATAATAACAACGTAAATATATATGCAGATACACAAATTGACAGCGCCGCATTTAACAAATGTACAATGTATGGCTAGGAGATCTGTCAAATATTTGTTTTATTAACGTGTATATATTTATTAAAATTAATACATATCAAACAAACACGGAATGCTGACCCCCTCAATCAATTCCGTATGCGGCGCCTTATGCACATAAATGTATACAAGTGTCTGCAATAAATGTGCTCAAAACCAAACAAAATATAAAATAAAGTTTATAATAATTGCACAAGTTAATTCCTTTATGTCTAAGCTATCTCCACTAACAAGGATAATCATTGAATAAAATACATTAGTTATGCAATCACACATCAAAACTTTAAAGAGACCGGCTCTGATCTCCTTAAAACATCGGTCTCCCATACGCGGTGCTATATGCATAACTGGTCTCATGTATGCGGCGTTTAACCTTATATATATATATATATATATATATATATATTATGATTGTTAGCCTGGTAAATTTGAGCATGAAACATTTATATACCCTGGTAATTCAGGCATGCATTACATAAGTAATATTATTGCTACTAATTTGTTTGAATTACATCCAGGAGAGTCTGTGCAACATATTTCTAAGGGATGTAATGTATAAACACCAATATCAACAGAAATATCAACTATAAAAAAATTAGCAAACTGATTTTGCAGAAAATCTATGCATATATCTAAAATGAGATAGTCTTTGGCAGCTCACCAGTTTCACTGTCAGTGCTAGTGGGAGATTGAACCGTGCCAGCTGTCTCAATCGTCACCTCCAGTGTTTGGCTCCATTTTGTTAACTGCAGTTTTGAGCAGTGGTTAACCTTATTTTGTTCACCACAATAATGTTGCTTATTTACTTTCATTCAATACTTTGGCGGTAGAATTGCTCTTTTTGCTGGCATATCGGTGAGATTCAATCAGTCATCCAATGAATAATTAGTTAAGAGGTCTACGTGGCCACTCTATAGTAGACAACATGTATACTACACGCCTTAATTAGTAGCAACATTGTAACACAGTAATACAACTCTCCATCATGTCTGCAGTCAAGAAAGATACAGCATTATTTTTCTACTACTGCTACTACTACTGCTACTACTACTACTACTACTACTACTACTACTACTACTACTACTACTACTACTACTACTACTACTACTACTGCTATGCTACTGCTACTGCTACTGCTACTACTACTACTACTACTACTACTACTACTACTACTACTACTACTACTACTACTACTACTACTACTACTATTACTACTACTACTACTACTACTACTACTACTACTACTACTACTACTACTACTACTACTACTACTACTACTACTCTACTACTACTACTACTACTCTATCTACTACTACTACTACTACTACTAGTAGTAGTAGTAGTAGTAGTAGTAGTAGTAGTAGTAGTAATAGTATTAGTAGTAGTATTACATTACATTACATTAAAGCAGTATGAGAGATCTAGTTCTCTTAATTATTAATATTATATATATATACATATGAAAAGATGATAATAACTTTTTCTTTAAAATTTACCAAGTTCCGAAGAAAAAAGTATAAACAATACTATTAAAAAATATTGTTAAAGTGTAAAATCATATGTTTGCTGATCTAATAATCTAGTTATTACCCATGCCTCATTATAGATTGATTTCTATTTGGCTTCCAGTGGGGAAGGAGAGAGGACCATCCTCCTTCGCAGGATTGGGAAATTTGATGTAGATGACTTGAGAGACAAATATAAATGTATTGACTCTCATAAAGACATCATCGAGAGGGTGTTCACTCTGATAGACGAAGATTCTGCTGTTGTTGTTTTCACACGTGCCAAATGTAAGTAACTGTTTCTGTATGTATAAATATCATTCACCAGAATAATAATAATCCTACATTCCTGTGCTTATTGTGAATTTAGTAACTTATTAATACATACACACACACATTCACACACACACACGCACACACACACACCACACACACACACACACACACACACACACACACACACACACACACACACACACACACACACACACACACACACACACATACACACCTGATAATATTCATGCAGTCTGTGTTGACAACATACAAATGTATAATGGTGACTACAATAATAGTAATATTCAACAGCACCGTAATGTATCCATATTGAGTGAACAACTTGTTTGTTTTCATGTTACACGTGACTTAATTACCCATGTTCACTTTGACACTTTTATGTAGCTGGTTATTTGTCAATTAACTACTTCTTTGTCAATTAACTTGTTTTGATCACCTGTATTTATCAATCACTGTTTTTAAGGAATACATTTTCTTTAACTTGTTCACAACACTTATGTATCATGGTGACATAAAGCATCATGTTTAAATACTTAACAAACACTTCATATTCTGGTCTATTTAGTTGCGATTGACTGCTACCTTGTATATTTGTATGGGTAGACATGGAACTCATCTTCAACAAAAAATATTTTAACAGTATTGATGCTGATAAATCATCTTTACATTAGTTTATTTTTAGTTTATTTTCTCATAGTGTTGATTGACCAGTTCAATGAAGTGTGGTGTTGTCATGTTGGTTATGTTGTCATGCTGGTTATGTGTTCATCACAGTTATGCACTGCTTAAGTGTAAAGTAAGGACTTTTTATGATTCTTTTTAGATGCTGAGCGAGCCCTCCAACTTGACCATGGTGACATAAATATCAGCAGACTTCCAACACAAGTGAGTGTCATAGACTACTTTAATACATATGTTGGAATATCTTAACATTAATTCTTAACTATGTGTGACTTATTCTGCAAAATACAAGTTGCACAAAATAATATATATTTTATTGTCTGGTGATTTTTAATCCTTTGGGCCGAAGGTCCAATAAACTTGTGGTATCACCGTGTACCCTTATCACCTGCACGTCAGAAACTGTTGAGGATCTAACATGGCATAGACATATCTTAGGGGACTGCTGCTATTTGAGATGAATTTGTATTTGCTTTGACTAATTTTTATGGCCCCCAAACTGGTAAAAAAAAACTTTTGTTTAACATTTTCTCTAATTTTAAATGGGCATATCTTAGGGCACATAAGTAGAACACAAGAAGTTTGAATTTGATTGAATGTTTCTAAGGGCACATCAGGACCTCCCAAAAAGTGGACCTCCCAGGCTGGGAGACAATATTTGCAAGACTGCACCATCCCAACTCTAGATGTCAACGAAATATTCCTGCTTCAGGCTAACTCTGGGCTTGCTCCCAATGATCTGTCCCCTGTTTTTCAACCATTTGTAGGCCAGGTTAATGGACTGAGGGTAATTACATGGTAGAAGAAGACAGCCTTTCTAAGATGGACCACACATAGTTGCATTATATCAATAATGTGTTTTGTTGTAATGCTTGTAGATCTTCTCAAGGGTTACTGCAGTTGTTGACCTCAAGGTGAATGAGATGTTAACATCAAAGAAACTTTGGAAAGAACATAAATCCAGGCTGTTACGTGAATATGGGGTCGAAATCCACAAAGAGCGAAAAGGGAAATCAATTGAACTCGTCGGTGGATGGCTGGAAGTCGAACAGTGCAAGAAGATCCTTGAGAAGGTCTACAGGAAGCACTCTGATAAAGTACAGCAGAGACCTGCTGGAGACGGAAAACATGCCAAAGAACTAAGATCAGTTACACAAAGAAACACCACTAGTAAAGTCGTGTCTGGAGGTAAAGATAAAGACAAACAGTCAACGAATGAAAGACAGACACACGGTCGTAAAGAATCTGCTGAAGAAATGAGCAAGAACCATGATTGTAGACGTCTTGAAGAAAACTCACATGGAAACGCAATGTCGCCACCTGGTGGACACCAAAGTGAAATCGCAATGGTTCACACTCCACATGATCCAGCCCAACCAGGCAAGAGACAAGGAAGCAAGATGCCAACCGTTGGTGCTCAGACTGGGAGACACAAGGCAGACAGTAGAGGCTCTGTTACAGACTCTTGTCAAGATGTGGAAATGACCAGTGACCAGGGCCATAGCCACGACAAGTTGCTCCTGACCCATCCAGTCAGTTCTTCCCTTGCAGAAGACCAACACATGCATGACCAGGGAAACTCCACAGAACCAAGACGGGCGACACCAAGTAGCACCACTGGTAACATAATGTCTGGAGATAAATATAAAGACAGACAGTTGGCAAAAGACAGACAAACACAAGGTCATAGAGGACCCGTTGAAGAAGGTAGTGAAAACCAAGATAGTAGATGTCTCGAAGAAAACTCATATGCAAGCCCACCTGATGAACACCGAAGTGAAGATGCTGTGGCCCGTGGTTGCCCCCATGCTCAGGATGAGCCAGCCAGACCAGACAAGAGACAGGAAAGCAAGATGTCAACAGTTGGTGCTCAGTCTGGCAGACATAAGGTAGACAGTGGGGACTCTTGTCAGGATGTGGAAATGGCCAGTGACCACAGCCAAGACAAGGTGGTCCTGCCAGGCAGTTCTTCCTCTGGAGAAGACCAACACATGTGTGACCAGGCAAACCCCAGTCTTTCTGATGACATCAGAAGAACCTATCTGATTGCACAAACCAGGGTCCACGTCTATGTTGCTGACATCACTCAGGCACAAGTTGATGTCATTGTGAATCCCACTGATCAGAACCTTTGCAATCGCAGTGGTTTGGCTCACACAATTGAGGTCGCCGCTGGACCCCAACTGGAAAAAGAGTGCACAGATGTAATAAAAGAAGCCGGTCAACTACCTGTTGGTCTTGGAACATTGACTACTGCTGACAATTTGCCATGTCGGGAGGTGTATCATGCTGTAATGCCAACTGCCAAAAACTGTGGCCAGGATGGGATCCTGTCAGGTCTGTACCGGGTCTATACAAATTCACTGGATGCTACTGCTAGTGCAGGCCACCACAGTATCGCAATTCCAGTCATTTCTTCTGGTGGTGAGTAATGTTTTAAGGCTGCTAATATACTGGCCTTTGCAAACCATACACTTTTTATAAGAAGAGATAGTCTGAAGCATAATTTATGGTCAGATTTAATATTTATAAAATTATTGCATGGATATTGTCTCATGGGAAACTTTTTGCAAAATGAAAACAAAGAACAATAACAAGAAATTTATTTGCAACCCGAAAACATAACGATGACATAGTAAAAATGTAGAAGGCATATACATTTTTATAAAAATTATAATGCAAACATACATATAATAGTCAAATTAATATAAATGTGCAGTATTGTGATTAATATAAACGAACTAAAACATTTTGGCTCCCATTAAGACACACAGTCGCTATCATAGGAGCCACCACATTCTGTTGGTTTCTTGAGTAAATCATTTACTAAATTTCTGTTGGTGATGTAGTGGATGCTGGTTGATTTAAGTGTAAAGCTATATGCTGTCAAGGCATTTGTGATGTACCCAGTCAAAAATAGCAAGTAATTGTGAACTGCCTTTTACTAAATATTGCTGAAATAGAACCGACAACTTGCCACTATATGTTGCAGATGATCCCTACGTCTTACATTCGGCCGTGAGTGACTTCTGCCTGAAGCAAGGTTCCACATCATCGATTGTGGAGATACATCTGGTTGATACAGACAGAGAAGTAGTGAAGTTGGTTCAGCAGCCGTTTGAGTGGAGGGTCCAGGGAGATGTGTCTACAGCAGAGACAGACAGGACCAGTCGCAAGAGTCATGATGAACACAAACGAGATCATGCTAGGTTTGGACATAGCGATACAAGTGGTTTCATTGTCGCACTTCCACCAGCAACTGCAAGCAGCCAGGCATGTGTACATGATACAGATGCTGGCAGAAACACACATCTAAGTAAAGATGATGGCGGTGCAAAACAGAAGCATGGGGGAGCAAGTGGGGGCTTACCACCAAGTCGTCCTCTAGTGAGAACCTTGAGTGGCGGCCATCTTGCATCAGCATATGTTGCACCAAGGAAGAGATCTCTGAGCACCCATGAAAGAGGTCAAGATGCGGGTGATATCCAGGGCAAAGAAGACAAGCATGATGACAACAAAGGTTGCCCAATATGTCTGGAGCCATTTGACCACCCAATAGAGCTGCCCAACTGCAACCACAAGTTCTGTGCAAACTGTCTAAAAGCAAGTTTTGCAGTGAAGCAGGAATGTCCGATATGTCGCACAGGGTATGGGAAGATATACGGAATACAGCCAGAAAATGCAACCATGACCGTGGTTCGTGCAGAATGGTCTCTGCCTGGTTATGAATCATGTGGAACAATTATCATTCAATACAACATTCCTAGCGGCATACAGACGGTGAGTCCGTGTGAGTCAAATGTCACCAGACACCTCCTACCCAAACACACATGCACATATGCACGAACACATAACCAACACACAAACACGCAATCACAAACACAGTCACATACATACATACATGCAAACTACTGCATTCTCAACACAAGACTCTAAACACATGTTCACATACACAGTCACACATGCACTCTCAGTTACACACACACATCACACACACACACACACACACACACACACACACACACACACACACACACACACACACACACACACACACATTCATACATGCACACACAACATTTCCTTAGAGACAGTGTAGCTTAATATAAACAAAGCTTTTAATATAATAATTGTCTGTTTTAATATGCTTATTGAAAATTGTATCATCCATTACATATAGTTACCCATTTACATTACCACATTCTACCATGCATTGTTATTATTTCAGTCGTGGTATCTGATAACATTCTGAAGGTGACATTACTAGACTAATGTATCAAGTGAACCATTTCTAATGAGAAACTCCACTTACTGACTGTACTGTTAATCCACCTACTATGTAATGTGAGCCCTCTGCCTGTTGGCAGGCTGAACACCCTCACCCTGGGGTACCCTATACGGGTACACAACGTCATGGCTTGCTCCCAGATAACCGCCAAGGCAACAATGTTCTTCGACTGCTGGAACAGGTTGGTGAATGACTCTCCATATTTTACAGTTTTTGATTGGGGTAAGTTCAATCTATTGAACAGCCTTCCAACCTCCAGTTGCATCTCACCTGAGGCTCACAAAAAATCTTTGACTGCATCCAATTAAGGCACTTCAAAATCCAACTACCGGGTAACCCCACCTCTTCAAGTTTAAGCTGAGCCTGTATTCATCCATCACACTCCCCAGTCTGTAGGATGGAATGTGGCTGCAGTTTGATGGCCTCATCGAACTGTTTAATTTAACCCATTCAGAACACTCACCAAACCAGTCTGTCTGTGGTGGCAGTGATGAATCTCATTGGTAGGGTACATGTCCTCCTCAGTGCTCATTTTATGTCCCAACCTGAGATGGGATCTCTGCAAGAAATACCTAACCCCCAGAGTTACAATAATTGTCAGTCCTTTGGGCTGAAGGTCCAGTGGATCTATAGCATCCCTCTGTGTCTGTGCCATGCACCATTTTCTCCCATATCCCAGAAACTGTTGAGGATCTGTTTTTAGAATTTAGCATATACGTATCTTAGGGAACAGCACAATAATTTTTTTATCGAATCATTCTGAAAACCCCGAAACTGGCAAAAACATTTTTTTTACAAAACTCTTACGTGACTTTTTCTCAAATTTTGCATAGGTACATCTTGGGTTACACAGGTAGTACACAAGAAATTTGATTGGATGTTTCTAAAGGCCTCCCAGGTTGCCTCAATTGACCCCAACCAAGTTGGGGTCAAGTGAGGCAATCTTGAACACAACAAATGTTATTTCCCAGCCTGTCCAGGCAGTCACAAGCAAAATGTGGACATGTAGATTTCTTGGAAGGAGATAATTCCATCTTAACTAAACACCACTAATGACCAGTCCAGTCATACTATTTGGCTGTGTTTCTGGTCATCTCATACAGATAACCAGAGAAAATGCTAATTAGGTAATCATGGTGAAGAGACTACCAGGGTAGGTACTAGGTAGTGACTGTGACTCACCCAAACACATTTCATTCGTAATTATAAACTCACTATATAGTCCAAAGGACCTCAGGGCCTCTTGGCCCATCCATGGCTGTTTTAAGTCATGAACTCAGAACTCTGTTATATGTTGTATTGTGCAACCACATTTTCTCAAACTTGACTCCTTTGCTTACTTAGAACTCTACCTTGGAGGATATATTGCAGTTATAATTACTAATGCCAATTGGCTCTTGAACTCGACACAGACATAATAATAATTGTAAAACTTCTATAGTGCCTATATCCTTTAAAAATGTATGGTGGAAACGCAATTTCAAACAAATATGTTTTAATTTCTATGAAAGGTGTCTATAGTTTCAGATGATTTAAAAGCAAAATAATAAGTATATACAAGTGTACTACAACAAAACTCTCACATATCACCCAGGTACGCTGTCAAACACATGTGCACGTATGCGTGCGTGCACACTGACATGTATATGCAGACACACTGACATGCTCACCATGTACACTTATAGTAATTTGATTATGTAAATTGGATGTCATTACAAAATCCTGTCTTACTAGTCATTTTATGGAAATGTATCATGAACAATATTCAGATGACCACCTACATCTCCTGTAGGCCTTTAAGCAACGCTTGACCTTCACCGTGGGTCGGTCATTGACAACTGGCAAGGACAACGTTGTCACATGGAATGATATCCACCATAAGACCAGCGTGATCGGTGGACCGACAGAGTAAGTGTCCTGTGATTGATAGTTACTCTCTACCAATTGGCACGGAAACAGTCTAACTAATAAGTCTTTTCCACCAAAACCCTTTCGAAATTAACAGATCTGAGAGTGTCCAGACAAAAGGACTGGTCAGTGTGGACATTTATAAAGTAAGACATTTCAACATACATGGATATGTCAAAGAGCAAAGGTGGATATACGTGTATGATTGTCTACCACAATAGACAGGCTTGATAGTGATGAGAAAAGAGAAATCTTTACTTCATGCAACCTTCTACGACTTCATTTAAATGAATAATTATTAGTTATTTATCATAGTGTAAGTCCGATGAACTAGCTTTTAACATATAACAGGTTACCTTTATAGACGTGTGACGAATACCAACATATGACGAATACCAACATGTGACAAATAACCCAACATGTGATAGATACCAACATGTGACGGATACCAACATGTGCCAAATACCAACATGTGACGGGTACCAACATGTGATGGATACCAACATGTGACAAATACCAACATGTGATGAATACCAACAGGTGACGAATACCAACATGTGACGAATACCAACATGTGACGAATACCAACATGTGACGGATATCAACATGTGACGAATACCAACATGTGACAAATACCAACATGTGACGAATACCAACATGTGACGAATACCAACATGTGACGAATACCAACATGTGACGAAAACCAACATGTGACGAATACCAACATGTGACGAATACCAACATGTGACGAAAACCAACATGTGACGAATACCAACATGTGACGGACACTAACATGTGACGGATACCAACATGTGACGGATACCAACATGTGATGGACACCAACATGTGACAAATGCCAACATGTAACGAATACCAATATGTGACGGATACCAACATGTGACGAATACCAACATATGACGAATACCAACATGTGACGGACACCAACATGTGACGAATACCAACATGTGGCGGACACCAACATGTGACATTTACATTTAATACAATATTTCATAGTCATAACTGCTAACAAATTCCATCAGGCTGAATTTATATGACAACATTTTTGTTTTATTTATATATACATGACTTACATTGTTTTATAAGTCTATGTAAATGCTATTGAACAGAATCATATTCTGGAGATCAGTGTTTAAGTAGTTTCTTATTATTATGTAGTATTATGATAGTTGTGTGTTGCTGTCTGCAGGTTTGGCTACCCTGATTATGACTACCTGGATAGGGTGACTGATGACCTGGCAGTTAAGGGCATCAAATGATCCTTCCAGTTAAGGGCATCAAATGATCCTTCCAGCTAAGGGCATCACATGATCCTTCCAGTTAAGGGCATCAAGTGATCCTTCCAGCTAAGGGCATCAAGTGATCCTTCCAGCTAAGGGCATCAAATGATCCTTCCAGCTAAGGGCATCAAATGATCCTTCCACCTAAGGGCATCAAATGATCCTACCAGCTAAGGGCATCAAGTGATCCTTCCAGCTAAGGGCATCAAGTGATCCTTCCAACTAAGGGCATCAAGTGATCCTACCAGCTAAGGGCATCAAATGATCCTTCCAGTTAAGGGCATCAAGTGATCCTTCCAACTAAGGGCATCAAGTGATTTTCCCAACCAAGGCCCAAGGGCATCAAGTGATCCTTCCAGCTAAGGGCATCAAGTGATCCTACCAGCTAAAGGGGATCAAGTGATCCTTCCAGCTAAGGGCATCAAGTGATTCCCTAAACCAAGGCCTAAGGGCATCAAGTGAATCCTACCCCCGCTAAGGGCATCAAGTGATTCCCTAAAAAAGCTAAGGGCATCAAGTGATCCTTCCAAAACTAAGGGGGCCCTTCCCCAAATGATCCTACCAGCTAAAGGCATCAAGTGATTCTTTCCAGGCCCAAGGGCATCAAGTGATCCTTCCAAAACTAAGGGCTAAATCAAGTGAAATCCTACCCCGCTAAAGGCATCAAGTGATTCTTCCAGCTAAGGGCATCAAGTTATCCTTCCAGCTAAGGGCATCAAGTGATCCTACCAGCTAAAGACATCAAGTGATTCTTCCAGCTAAGGGCATCAAGTGATCCTACCAGCTAAAGGCATCAAGTGATCCTTACAGCTAAAGGCATCAAAAGTGGAAAAATTTCCCTTTCCCGCTAAGGGCCCATTTTAACTTTTATCCTTCCAGCTATGGGCATTAAGTGATCCTTCCAGCTGAGGTATCAAGTGATTCTTCCATACTCCTCACTGAGGATAGGGCAATGACAATGTGGCATTCTGTTCCACCACTGCATTGGTGAAAAAATATTGCAACTAATTTAAACATGTAATATAATGTTATTTGGTAAAATGCTTTAAGGGTTAGTCATGGGTAGGTGTTTATTATATGGTGTGTCCAAGTGGTTATTTTATTCTTAATAACTAGTAAAGAAGCTTACTAATAGGACCACAGACAATGGGGGAATGTATTGAACAGTGGCGCCATCTGGTTTTGTATACACTGGTGAATTTACAACAGCGCCATCTGGTGAAAGTAAATGGGGTAAGACCACTAGACTTTATATAGGTGGCCATTATAAACCTAGACTATCCTGTGCTGGTTAGAAAATATCTACATATTGCCTTTAATTTTTATCGGAAAATTTGTGAAATTGTCATACATCTTTTTAAAAACATCAACCCAAACATGATAACCTTGCAATATGCTGATGGATCCTAAAATATTGGTATGTTCTTCAAAATAGTCACTATTATGAATACAATGAATGAATGAATGAAATCATATATTTATTCCCACCTAGTGCAATATCTATTTCAGTTATACATTTAACATTCACTCCGCCAACATGTCCCATGTTTAAAGTGCTTGAAACAAATTCACACTTCATACTAAAACGCTTTATGGATTTACGCCTTATGTACAAGTGTCTTTTGTGGAATATACCGTGACGCCACCTGGTGAACGTGAATGAATAATGGTGCCATTTTGTGTAAGTGAATGATTGGAACACAAAAACGAGTGCGTTTATAACTGAATATCATTTAATGATATGTTATTAATAAGTGTAAGATAGATTTGTATGTGATGTATTCGTGAAATATGTAATGCTGTATTATTTAATTAGATTGTACGCACGCAGCTATTAATTCACAGAGGTTTGATCTAAGTTTTTGCCACATGATATCATATGTTACAGTATAATTTCTGGCATCAAGGTTTGCTTATGTATCTAATTATACGCACACTGCATCATTGTGACACCGACATCATATTTAAAAACAACTTTACTTGTTTATTTAACTCTTCGTGTTGCCGGGGACATAGTTTTATTAGTTTATAGTGTACACGTCATTGTATATCCCAGAAGAAAATAAAGTTTTCTTGTTTCAATATTCACATATTGTACTGGATACATCAGTGTTGTCTCTTGGCAGTTGTTTGTAGCAACAATGTTGTCTGATATGGAGTGAAAGCTAACATCAGTGTACCGGGTAACCATACACAGCTATGTAAACATGTCTCCATTCAGAGTGTCGTGAACTTCGTATCCTTCCAGCTAAGGGCTTCAAGTGATCCTACCAGCTAAAGGCATCAAGTGATTCTTCCAGCTAAGGGCATCAAGTTATCCTTCCAGCTAAGGGCATCAAGTGATCCTACCAGCTAAAGGCATCAAGTGATTCTTCCAGCTAAGGGCATCAAGTGATCCTACCAGCTAAAGGCATCAAGTGATCCTTACAGCTAAAGGCATCAAGTGATCCTTCCAGCTAAGGGCATCAACTGATCCTTCCAGCTATGGGCATTAAGTGATCCTTCCAGCTGAGGTATCAAGTGATTCTTCCATACTCCTCACTGAGGATAGGGCAATGACAATGTGGCATTCTGTTCCACCACTGCATTGGTGAAAAAATATTGCAACTAATTTAAACATGTAATATAATGTTATTTGGTAAAATGCTTTAAGGGTTAGTCATGAGTAGGTGTTTATTATATGGTGTGTCCAAGTGGTTATTTTATTCTTAATAACTAGTAAAGAGGCTTACTAATAGGACCACAGACAATGGGGGAATGTATTGAACAGTGGCGCCATCTGGTTTTGTATACACTGGTGAATTTACAACAGCGCCATCTGGTGAAAGTAAATGGGGTAAGACCACTAGACTTTATATAGGTGGCCATTATAAACTTAGACTATCCTGTGCTGGTTAGAAAATATCTACATATTGCCTTTAATTTTTATCGGCACACGAAACTACTTTATTAATTGACATCACGTGGAAAATTCGTGAAATTGTCATACATCTTTTTTAAAAACATCAACCCAAACATGATAACTTTTTAACAAGATTTAACAAGATTGCCACCTAGAGATTCAACTCTAGATGGCAGGTGGACTAGGAAGCCATTTGGCTTGTGGGCAGCCTATGTATTAGAACCGCCCGTTTAGGTATATGTCGATTTTATTTTTAAATATATTAACACTACTAGCACCTACACAATCAGCTGATAATCTGTTCCATTCGTTTACTGTTCTTTGTGAAAATGAAACATTTCTAATATCCAGTCTACACGCTTCTTTTAATGTAACTCATGTCCTTAGTCCTCTTCTGACTGAAAAAATATTTCTGTCAATATTTTCATACCATTCAATATTTTAAACACCTCAATCGTCTCTCTAATCTTCTGGTTTCTAGTGTTGTTAAACCACATTCTTAGACGCATTTCATAACTAATATTCCTGAGTTTTGGTATATTTTGGTTGCTCTCCTTGTACTTTTCAATATAAATCTTCTTACGATATGGCCTCCATGCTTGTATACCATATTCTAAGTGAGGCCTAACTATTGTTTTATACAGCGGTATTATTAGTTCTTTTTCTTTATACAGTATATTTCGCCTAATTAATCCAAGAATTTGGTTTCCCTTCGCTGCTGCAATTCCACACTGTTCTGATACCTTCATGTCAGCACTAATAGTTAACCCTAAGTCCTTTTCCTTTAAGGTAGTATTTAGTACAGTACCACCCAACACTTTGCAACATGCTGATGGATACTAAAATATTGGTATGTTCTTCAAAATAGTCACTATTATGAATACAATGAATGAATGAAATCATATATTTATTCCCACCTAGTGCAATATCTATTTCAGTTATACATTTAACATTCACTCCGCCAACATGTCCCATGTTTAAAGTGCTTGAAACAAATTCACACTTCATACTAAAACGCTTTGTGGATTTACGCCTTATGTACAAGTGTCTTTTGTGGAATATACCGTGACGCCACCTGGTGAACGTGAATGAATAATGGTGCCATTTTGTGTAAGTGAATGATTGGAACACAAAAACGAGTGCGTTTATAACTGAATATCATTTAATGATATGTTATTAATAAGTGTAAGATAGATTTGTATGTGATGTATTCGTGAAATTTGTAATGCTGTATTATTTAATTAGATTGTACGCACGCAGCTATTAATTCAGAGGTTTGATCTAAGTTTTTGCCACATGATATCAAATGTTACAGTATAATTTATGGCATCAAGGTTTGCTTATGTATCTAATTATACGCACACTGCATTATTGTGACACCGACATCATATTTAAAAACAACTTTACTTGTTTATTTAACTCTTCGTGTTTGCCGGGGACATAGTTTTATTGTATATCCCAGAAGAAAATAAAGTGTTCTTGTTTCAATATTCACATATTGTACTGGATACATCAGTGTTGTCTCTTGATATATATATATATATATTATATATATATATCGGGTACGACATATGAAACCGGACTGGATGTTTTTTTGAAATGACTTTGGATTCATATATTCCTAATGTTAACAGTTCTGTGCTATAGGCTCTATATGGATGAAAACCTGTGTCGGCGACACATCGGTCATATCTCCAATGACGTTGTTAAAAGCGATAATATAATAATCGCCTGTTAATGTAATAAAAACGCCTGATAATGTAATAACTGCCTGATCATGTAATAACATCGCCTGATAATGGAATAAACTTGCTGCTTGATAGTGTAATAATTTTCGCCTGATAATGTAATAACGTACATGTTTCACGTAGGATTTAGTAGTTTTCGTAGATCTCATGTTGATTTCTTGCACTTAGTCCATTTTGTCTATTTCGCAATACTGCAACTTTTGCAATTGTGGGATCATTTTTAGATTATATCCAATATACTGGTTCCAAATCTGAAGTCACATTTGTCCCAGCAGGTCAGGATTTTGAGTTATACATTCTCACACCATTTATGAATGGCGGGTTGGTGTAGTATGTTACTTTACGACTGTGGGCTTCATTGATAACGAACTTGTCGGCGCTAACCGTGGTATCGATGATCTCACAAGTGTTCCCTTTCCATGCTATACTGTCAGGGTATCGAATGCCCACACGTGTGGGATTTGCTGGTTCAATCCTAGTGTGAAAGCCAGATGAAGAAATGGTTTATTAAGGAATGTTTTACATAGGTTTTATTACGAAGTGTGTCGACACTTTCGTGTCAGGCAATTCTCGCATGATATGCTCAAGAAGCAAACACACATAATTTTATATACTTTATTATATATATATATATATATATATATATATATATATATATATATATATATATATAATATATACTTTATTATATATATGTATGTATGTATATATGTATATAAATAATGTATCACATGACCGGAGGCCAACCACCCTCTTCGTGAGGTTAAAAAGAGTTTTTGAAAGGGATGTGTCGGTCGTAGAGAAGAGTTGGTACGTACAGACACAATCAGCCGCAGCGACACCTGTTTTTGACGCACGAGGTCGATACTCGCAAAACCAGGGCTGTTTGTCACGCAAAACTGGCAAATTTCCACACACAAAATTGGAAGTTAGCTGAGTGAAACTAACAGTCTTGACAGAGTCGACCTTGGGTTGAGAACAGCGCAAAATGTAACGCGGTTTTGAGGGATCACCAGTAGATATAATCTACTTAGATTTTAAAAAAGCCTTTGACAAAGTGCCACACCAAAGACTACTACTTAAACTAAAGGCCCATGGCATAGGAAATGGAATGATCAACTGGATAGAAAATGGCTTATTGATAGAAGACAAAGAGTAGTAGTTGATGGGGAGGTTTCAAACCGGAAAGCGGTTTTGAGTGGAGAACCGCAGGGATCAGTACTGGGACCTATTTTATTCTTAATATATATATATCAATGATTTGGATGATGACATAACAAGCAAGGTGTTGAAGTTTGCGGACGACACAAAAGTGTTTAGGAAAATTAAAAGTGATACAGATAGACAGCATTTACAAGATGATCTTAATAAGTTGATAGAATGGTTTGAGAAGTGGCAAATGCAGTTTAATTTTGGAAAGTGTAAGTGCCTTCACACAGGACATGGAAATGAAGATGCACAATATACAATGGGTGGTACTGTACTAAATACTACCTTAAAGGAAAAGGACTTAGGGTTAACTATTAGTGCTGACATGAAGGTATCAGAGCAGTGTGGAATTGCAGCAGCGAAGGGAAACGAAATTCTTGGATTAATTAGGCGAAATATAGTGTACAAAGAAAACGAACTAATAATACCGCTGTATAAAACAATAGTTAGGCGCCTCACTTAGAATATTGTATACAAGCATGGAGGCCATATCGTAAGAAGGATATTGATATGCTAGAAAGAGTACAAAGGAGAGCAACCAAAATGATACAAAAACTCAGGAATATTAGTTATGAAATGCGTCTAAAAGAATGTGGTTTAACAACACTAGAAACCAGAAGATTGAGAGGAGATCAGATTGAGGTGTTTAAAATATTGAATGACTAGAGGACATGGAGTTACATTAGCAAAGAAGCAGTGTAGACTGGATATTAGAAATGTTTCATTTTCACAAAGAACAGTAAACGAATGGAACAGATTATCAGCTGATTGTGTAGGTGCTAGTAGTGTTAATATATTTAAAAATAAAATCGACATATACCTAAGACGGGCGGGATATACTTAGATAGATAGGTTGGACTCTCGATAAGCCAAATGGCTTCCTAGTCCACCTGCCATCTAGAGTTGAATCTCTAGGTGGCAATCTTGTTAAATCTGGTTAAACTGGAGATTGAAATGTCAACGAATGAGTTTGACGGTAGGCTACTGCGCCACATAAGAACTTACCCTTTCACTTTTATAAATGCCCGCCCCAATCTGAAGACGGAAAAACTACTTAAGGAAAATGTCAATAATTTATTTGTGTCCTAAACAAGTGGAAATTGTTTTATCCAAAATACAGAATCCAAACAAAATACGCACAACTGGACAAGTTTACACAATTGATACATTTAATATAATAAACTAAGAAATATTAATTAAAACATTACTGTATAGACATTTCTGTGGATGTCGCTGAAAGACATAGTATAACATTCGGAAACGACAAACGACTGGACAAATCCTTCACACTGAAAATATGGAACACGGTAATAATGGATGTTGTGACGATATTATAGTCAACTCTTGCATTCCAAAGAAAACCACCAGGTGGCTTTATGATATAATTGAGAGGCAAAGTGTATTCCTGGGACAAAGTGAACCAAACACGCATAATCAATACATCTATTTTTATTCACATCATAACCTGCAGAAACAATTTATGTACTATAATCCAACATGATTGTTATTTCTATCAGTGTATACAATGTCATAAAACCTAAGCAATACAAATGTAATTACAAAAAGCTGTTTTAATGTCCCTTTTTAACACAGTGTATGACATTTGTACTTATCATGGATGATAATCCAACAGCATAAGGAAATTAGTTCATATTGCTGTACCACGTGAATGACTTTCCACACATCACATACGCGAGTCCTACAAAATGTAAGTAACTAGACTGAGTGACTGATTACACAGTGACACAGGTAACACAGGTGTACGGATTGTCATAGGTTGTGAGTTCTTTCATGTGCCGCAGAATCACTGAAGCATGTGAATGACTGTGTGTATGACAGATGTGCTATATCTCACCTATATGTATTATTTCATGGGCCTTCAAGTTACTGGAGAGTACACGTGACTTTTCACAAGTATCACAGGTGTGAGGTTTCTCACCTGTACGGGTCTTTTTATGTGTACTAAGAGTATTGGGTTGGGCGAATGACTTTCCACAAGTATCACAGGTGTGCAGCTTCTTACCTGAATGTATAATTTCATGTGTTTTGAGGTTACCAGATTGTGCGAATGACTTTCCGCAAGTATCACACTTGTAGGGTTTTTCACCTGTATGTATCCTTATATGTGTTTTAAGTTTAACAGATTGTGCGAATGACTTTCCGCAAGTATCACACTTGTAGGGTTTCTCACCTGTGTGAGTCTTTTTATGTTGCTTAAGGTGACCGGAACATGCAAATGACTTTCCACAAGTGTCACATGTGTAAGGTTTCTCACCTTTTATGTGTCTTAAGTTTACCGGATTGTGAGAATGACTTTCCACAAGTATCACAAGTGTGCAGTTTCTTTCCTGAACGTGTCATTTCATGTGCTTTAAGGTTACTGGATGTGGTGAATGACTTTTCACAAGTAACACAGGTGTGAGGTTTCTCGTGTGTATGAGTCATTTTATGTGTCTTAAGAGTACTGGTTCGAGCGAATGACTTTCCACAAGTATCACAGGTGTAAGGTTTCTCATGTGTATGAGTTATTTCATGTGTCGTAAGTGTCTTGGGTTGTGCAAATGACTTTCCACAAGTAACACAGGTATGAGGTTTCTCATGTGTATGAGTCATCTCATGTATCTTAAGACTGCTGGTGTGTGTGAATGACTTTCCACAAGTAACACAGGTGTAAGGTTTCTCATGTGAATGTGTCATTTTATGTATCTTAAGAGTGCTGGTGTGTGCCCGAATGACTTTCCACAAGTACAACAGATGTAAGGTTTCTCCTTTTATGTGTCTTAAGATTATTGGATTGTGCGAATGACTTTCCGCAAGTATCACACTTGTAGGGTTTCTCACCTGTGTGAGTCTTTTTATGTTGTTTAAGGTGACCGGAGCGTGCAAATGACTTTCCACAAGTAACACAGGTATGAGGTTTCTCATGTGTATGAGTCATCTCATGTAGCTTAAGAGTACTGGTGTGTCTGAATGACTTTCCACAAGTAACACAGGTGTAAGGTTTCTCATGTGAATGTGTCATTTTATGTATCTTAAGAGTACTGGTGTGCGCGAATGACTTTCCACAAGTACAGCAGATGTAAGGTTTCTCGCCTGTTTCTCCTTTTATGTGTCTTAAGATTATCGGATTGTGTGAATGACTTTCCGCAAGTATCACACTTGTAGGGTTTCTCACCTGTGTGAGTCTTTTTATGTTGTTTAAGGTGATCAGAACGTGCAAATGACTTTCCACAAGTATCACAAGTGTGCAGTTTCTTACCGGAATGTGTCATATCACGTGTTGAAAGGTTACCAGAGGTGGTGAATGACTTTTCACAAGTAAAACAGGTGTGAGCTTTCTCATGTGTATGAGTCATTTTATGTGTCTTAAGAGTATTGGTTTGTGCGAATGACTTTCCACAAATATAACAGGTATAAGGTTTCTCATGTGTACGAGTCATTTTATGTGTCTTAAGAGTACTGGTGTGTATGTATGAATTTCCACAAGTACAACAGGTGTAAGGTTTATCACCTGTATGTATCCTTTTATGTAACTTAAGTTGACTGAAACACGCAAATGACTTTCCACAAGTATCACACGTGTATGGTTTCTCACCAGTGTGAGTTCTTTCATGTACCCTAAGGGTACCGAGCTTTGTGAATGACTTTCCACAGTTATCACATGTATATGGTTTCTTACCTGTGTGAATCCGTTTATGTGTTATGAGGTTCCATGACTTTGTAGATGAATTTCCACAGGTATCACAGGTGTATGGATTCTCCCCTATGTGAGCCATTTCATGTACTTTAAGGTAAGTGGATTGTGTTTTGTTCATTTGTTTGTCATCCGTACTGTTCCATTGCTGCTTTAGATCAACATCATCACTACAGTCTACACCTGCACATGTCTCTGAGGCACTCTGGGAGTGTTCAACTTTGACCTCTTTCAGTACACAATGTCTCGTCTCTTCACTGTCTCTGTCACATTCATCAGGATCTGTCTTTTCTTGCTTCACTTTGACCACTTCACTAACTCTGTGACACAACTGTGGAAGCTGACCAGTGTTCCGGACATTAAAAAAAAACTTTTTTCACTTATTTCTAGCTCTTTACACTGAACAATCGGCAAACATTTGGAGATACAAACCTCATCAACATGAGTTTGTCGACTGCATCCATGGCTTTCTTGCATGGCTATTGGTTGATCGTTATCAAATGTTGGTTTGCATCACTTCAAATTCATCTCTTTCAACATCGGCAGAAACTCCACAATGTGTAGAAGATGTAGAAACTCCACAACGTGTAGAAGATGTAGAAACTCCACAATGTGTAGAAGATGCAAAAACTCCACAACGTGTAGAAGATGTAGAAACTCCACAACGTGTAGAAGATGTAAAAACTCCACAACGTGTAGAAGATGTAGAAACTCTACAATGAGTATAAAGTGTAGAAACTCCACAATGTGTTAAAGATGTAGAAACTCTACAATGAGTATAAAGTGTAGAAACTCCACAATGTGTTAAAGATGTAGAAACTCCACAATGTGTAGAGGATGTAGAAACTCCACAATGTGTAGAGGATGTAGAAACTCCACAATGTGTTAAAGATGTAGAAACTCCACAATGTATAGAAGATGTAGAAACTCCACAATGTTTAGAAGATGTAGTGATCACACTGAAGAGTGATTCTTTGTGATGCACAGGACACCTGGAAGTGGATCTCAGCAGTGACATCACGTTTTGCTTCCAGTCTGTTTAAATGGCTGCATCATGGAGCTGAAAACGATAAATAAACAACATTGGTTTAATACAATCCAATTTACTTACCATGTTAAAAATGGAAATATATGAAGTGTTAGGTATATTCTGTGGTGTCTCGAGTTGTTTACCTCAGGAAAACCTAACATTTACACCAATGAAAGGAGAATGTGTAATGTGTACACTGGACAGTTTTTGAGCATACACAACAGTTTTAAACAATTAGCACAAGTACAGGGTATTAGTAATTTAGTAGTAAAAAATGGGCCAAGTGGCCCCGAGGTTCTTTGGATATAGTTATAGTACGCTGGTAATTATGAATGAAATGTGCTTTGGTGAATCATAATCACTGCCTAGGCTCTTCAGTGTAATTACCTAATTGGCATTTAATCTGGTTATTTGTATGAATGTCCAGTTTCCCTCTGGCTGTAGCTTTGCTGGCCACTAGTGAAATACACAGATATCCACAGGAGGTCCTTGTCTTGAGAGGAGATAAGATTAATTAATTTTACAACTACATCTATTTTTTAACTGTAACATAATCTCCATATTCATATATAAAATGTAACGCGCCTCTGAATGGTTTTATTGCTAGAGATATGGCGTAGACAAATACTATTATTTATTATAATTTATTATTATATTATTATGACCAGCACATATGTGATCGGCGGAATCAGCTCTGTGGCACTTATTGTGAATTTGTATATTAATTTAACATTACATATAAATAGTACTCCGCATTATATTGTCCACTATTCTACTATATTCGATTATTCTTTTAATATATGGTCAACCCAATACGAAAACATAAGCTGCGACTGTGAATGTATCGAACTTATAAACGTAGGCGTCAAATGGAGAGATGGCAACATGAAGAGAAACCGCAGAAAGTTAATGGAACCGGAAGGTAATTACCGCCACCCCACACCACGCGCGCCCATTGCTTATCTATATATAGATAAGAGGAGGTACCAACTCGGAAACTTTAATGCTCTTGCCATTTAATTTGCCTACACAGCCACCGTAACAAATTAGGCGCCACATAGCGGATTACAACGGTAGTGGCTTCTTGCTAACCAATCACGTAAAAGTGCCCATCTAATGCATGTAAAACATATAATGTCAATCATGTCGAAAGTACCTTCAACCAAAACCCTAATACTAACCCTAAACCTAATTCCATATAAGAGCAACCACAAATGGGCACTTGTACGTGAGTGGTTAGCAAGCAGCCACCGGCACCACAGGTTAGAACACCAATGTCCACTGTTTCGCCATCTAGCGAACAAACCTGACAAAATTTCCGCATACCGGGGTTATTTCGGAGAAACCGAAAACATGTACGCACTTTGCATTATTTCAGATTCATCGCTAGTGAGCTACTGCATAATCTCTGTCGATTATGTGACACACATTTAAAATGCTTATTTGCTGTCAGGGAGAACAAAGCCGTTTTCAGCTCCCTTCTGGATGTGACTATGTCTAACTCTACGGCTACGTCACAGGCAAGAGTCGATCAACATACCCGCAACATACCGGGGTGAGAAAAAAGCAACACACAGTTTCAGAAGTGTTGTTAATTATTATGGCGAACTACTACAACGGTACGTTCTTACAAACGTGTGCGTGCGAGTGTGCGTGCGAGTGTGTGTATAATGTTTATATTCATATATAATCATAATTATATAATGTAATATATATTATAATCATATATAATTATATTATATATATATATATATATATATATACATATATTCATGATTATATATAAGCATATATATATATATATTTATATATAATATATATCAGGTATATATATATATATATATATATATATATATATATACTGTATATATATTATATATAAATATATATATATATATTATATATAATCATGAATATATGTATATATATATATATATATATATATATATATATATATATATATATATATATACAGGTATATATATTATATATATATTAATAATATAATATATATATATATATTATATACATGTATATATATATTATATATATATATATATATATACAGGTATATAATATATATAATATATATAATATATATATATATATATATATATATATATATATAGTTAACCAGTGTGGCGTATTATCACGACACTGGCATTTGATTGGTGCAGGTGGTTTTATTAAGACATTCCAGTCAGCAGCGTACAAAACCCAGTGCTTGCTTCAAATTAGTTTCTTTTAAATCACGGTCACATCAATCCCTCTGGTGGGAACAAATGACAATCTACCCTGCTCACTGCGCCTCTAGCGACCATTTAACTGTAACAGTTCCAACTGTTACACACTCCCCTGCTGACTACTGTGCCCGACTAAGGTCAGCTACAATCTGTGGGTCTACTGGTGAAGGTACACATCCCACCAGTCCACTCTGTACTACTGTGGCTGGCAAGTGATAGAGATTACTATGGACACCAGCACCAGTCCTTGGTGAATGGCGATGTTGCATAGTCCAACCGGCATCCGGGTGCTCCCCTGCTTTGTCTGAAGCACAGCGAGTGGAGATATCCAACTCATCAGCTTATTCCCAGTCGTCTCCATGGTTGGCAGATTCATTCAGTCGAGATGTAGGTCTCTCATCAGACTGGAGCACCTGTGCGATATCTCCCATCAGTAGCAGTTCGTTTCGGTGGACAGTCCTTGATGGTCCTTCTGCATCGAGCGGTTCGATTACATACACATGATCTTGTAGTCGGTCAATAACCTTACGTGGCATGTCATTGTAAGCATCTTGTATCTTGTTACGACCTTTTACTCCTCGGTTTCTGGTGAACACTCGTGCGCCAATTGATATGTCGGTCGGTCTGGCCTTGGTGTTACATGATCTTGCTCGACGAAGCGCCTCCTTTTCCATCATGGCTCCTCCTGACCGGAATGCCTCTCTGAGTCTGTGATGATGACTTGTGACCCAGTCGTCAGTGGTGAAGTCACACTCCTCTTCTCCGACATCTAGCAAGTGGTCAATAGGCAGCCGTGGCTCGCGACCAAAGAACAGGTAGTACGGAGAGTAGCCCGTGGACGAATGTGGCGTGCAGTTGTATGCATAGACCAATTCAGGCAAGTACTCTGGCCATCGCCTCTTTTTGTTGTTCGTAGCCGATCATGTAGAGTGCGGTTAAACCGCTCACATTGTACATTTCCTTCTGGGTGGTAGGGAGTAGTCCGGGTTTTCACTACTCCGTAGAGTTTGCACAGTTCACTGATAACTGCACTCTCAAAGTTTCGGCCTTGATCACTGTGCAATCGTTCTGGAGCTCCATAATGAAACAAACCAGTGATTGACAAGTGTTCTCGCAACTGTATTGGCTGTTTGGTTTCGGGTCGTGACAGCTTGAGTTAGCTTGGTGAAGACATCAGTCAGCACCAGTATATTCTCCATACCATTGCTGGCTGTGTCAAGCAGCGTGTAGTCCATGGCAAGAACTTCCAGGGGCCTCTTTGCAGTGAAACTCCCAACAGTTGGCCTCAGTTTCTTCCCTGGCTTTGCCACCAGGCATCTCTTGCAAGTCTTGCAGTATGTGTCCACATCTGCTGCCATACCAGGCCAGTAACACTTAGCACGTGTTAGAGCCAGTGTCTTCTCGGTTGCTTGGTGTCCCAACTGGTCATGTACAGCGTCCAACACCTGGGCTTTCAGGTTGTTTGGCAACAAAACCTGTTTCACGTGGTTGCCATGCACGAAAACCGTCCTATAAAGCATACCACTGGTGCTTGACAGTCTCTTCCAATCACGAAGCAACTTGCGGGTCGGCCTATCTTCTTTCATAAGCTGTCGTGTTGTTGGCATCTTGCCTGCGTCCCAGAACAACCAAACACGGCCAATGTGTGTATCTGCTCTCTGGCACTGCATCATGTCCTCCTTGGGGAATGTGGGAAACGTGAACGTTGCTGTTGCTGTAGCTGGCGATCCAGCCTGTACCTCCTCCACCTGAGCTGCCTTCATCTGTCCCCAAATACGTGACTTCAGTGGTTCTGGCATGACGGTAGATTCCAGAGTTGCACCAAATGTGGCCGCAACTGTTTCCATGCTGCTATCGAATCGCTTCGGCTCAGGTTCACATACACCTTGAGGCTTCCTGCTGAGTGCATCAGCATTGCCATTGTGCTTTCCGGATCGGTAGCTTATCGTAAAGTTGAACAGCGCTAACCCCTGCAACCCACCGCATCTCCGTAGCCCCAAGTTTGACGGTACTCTGGATATAGCTGAGGGGGTTGTTGTCAGTGAGAACGGTGAAGTCAGCACCTATCAGCATGTCTCGAAACTTGACAGTGACAGCCCAGAACAAAGCTAGCAGCTCCAGCTACATGCTGCTGTAGTTGTCCATGTTCTTTTCGCTCTCATGAAGCCCACGACTGGCATAGCTCAGAACCACAATCCCATTCTCTTGACGCTGTGATAGCACAGCACCCAAACCTTTCAGGCTAGCGTCGGTTTCCAGAATGAAAGGTTTAGTGAAGTCAGGGTAACCTAACACAGGTGCAGTTACCAGTCGCCGCTTCAGTTCATTGAAGGCAATGTCACATGATTCATTCCAGCATTCAGCAAATGATGGTGCACTGTTGTTCTTCTTAGATTTCTTCTTACTTGTTCCACCCAAGAGTGCATGTAGTGGTGTGGCTATCTTGGCAAAACCTGGTACAAATCTTCTATAGTAGCTTGCCAGGCCTAGGAACTGTCTCAGCTCTGAGGGGTTGTCCATTCATCCACCGTCCTTGTCTTCTCCGGGTCAGGTGACACGCCATCCTCAGCAACAATGTGACCAAGGTATCTCAACCGCTGGTGGAAAAGTTGACATTTTTCAGGCTTCACTTTGAGATGGTATCTAGCCAATCGGGACAGAACCATGTCCAGTCGTTCGATGGTTTCTTCAAAAGTCCGACCAAATATCAGGATGTCATCCAGATAGATGAGTAGAGTCTGGAGGTTCTGGTCACCAAACACAGAGTCCATCAAACGCATAAAGGTGGCGGGTGCGTTGCACAATCCGAATGGCATTCGTGTATACTCATAGAGGCCTCCAGTGCCAACCCGGAATGCTGTCTTTTCAACATCTTCGGGTGCCATCGGAATCTGGTTAAAACCGTGGGCTAAGTCCAAGCTGACGAAGAACTTGGACCCTTTCATCACTTCAAGTGCCTCTTCTATCCTCGGTAGCGGGTAGGCGTCTTTGTGTGTTCGTGCATTCAGTGCTCGATAGTCGACACACAGTCGCAGTGTCCCATCCTTCTTCCGTACCAGAACAACAGGCGCTACATATGGACTTGATGAAGGCCGGATTACACCATTATCCAGTTTTGCTTCCGAATTAATGTACGTATATATAATTTGGCGTGTTCCACTAAAACACACAGTAACTATTTCATAGTAATACTTGTCTTTTTAAGCAACTGCGTATGGGAAAGGTGTGTATTTTGCTACACGATCAAGGTATTCGACGGATGACACGTATTCTACTCCAGGACGTGACGGTCTGAAACGAATCTTTCTGGACTTGTCTTGACCGGTGGCTACACCCTGGCAACTCTTCGCTGATATCACCGCCAGATAACCCCGCCAAACCCGGATTCCCATTTGATTCAGTGGTGGACAACGTGTCCAAACCTAGCATATTTGTGATATTCAGCGACACGCAGGCCTATCCCGAGTATTTATAATCACCTTCAAGTGATGTGATGTCCGAGACGTAATACCGTGTGAAGCAATTGGGTAAATGTGGGTAGCGTTATTCGATGAACAAGGGGGCCAGCTCTTAGATGTTATTTATTTCGTTTAATATTACGTTATTGTGATGACAACATGCAAGCTGAAGGTTTCCTGCCAGCCAGTTTGTGTTTGGTTATTTTATTAAGCTCGGAACAGTGTTCGCAGTTTGATAGATTCCGCCTGCAACACTTTCAAATGCTAAACAAAACACCTAGTTTCAAAACAGAATTGAATGGCAGTAATGCACAGGCGAACAGTGTTAACCGCAACCCCCATGGCATGATGTGTAACTTCACCACGTTCTACAGCAGACTTCCCGTTACAAATTACTGCTCTGTCGGTTATGGGCGGTTGAGCTGGCACCGTCCATTCAACACGTTAAAATGTGTGTGGCCTGTCGCAGCCAAACGAATATTAAGTCGCACGGATATATACTACATTCTGGACGCGAGCAAATATAAATCTGGGTATTTTCCACGAAAAGTTTGAAAACCAGAAAAATCCTTTCTCAAACGTAGTTTTCTTAAATGTTTGCTTGAGTGTTCAAGATGTATGACAAATCTGAATGTATTTCAACAAATGAGGTATACGAATCGAAGATTTCCCAAATATGTCCATAAAGTAGTTTGTTTTTTATTGTTTTTCAACGCAGCGCCCACTTTGTTACGGCAGCTAGATCACATATCCTTTTTATACTGATGCAGTTATATCTTAGTGAGGTGTCTTTAAGGAGGAGTAGGCAATGGTAACTAAAAAAAACGTTTACTGGCACATCAATTTCAACAGGGAATAGATATATTAAATCCAGAATATCATTAACAGAAATAGAATATATTTTGACCTACGAAAATAATACGAAATCAGCAATAGAATTTTTATTGCTGGTCATGCAAATTATAATTAACAGTTCTCATTTAAGATTTTAAAACTAAATTTTCCATTACGCTGATATGCGAAAACAGCGGTCTGTCTAATTTGGCAGTATATGCATATTGTAAATGTGGGTTTGCGAACCTTGCGGTTTGGGTCTGTGTTAGCGTTGGTTTGCGTACGCTGCGTTTGTAACATGCATGCGTGCTTGTGTGTACGTAGTTCACTGAAAAGCATTTGGTCGACCGCGTGAACATGTTAAAGTTGGAAGAGTGAGTCGAAACTTGTTAGTTGTGAAATAATAAGTTTGTGTAATATGTTATATATATGTGTGTGTGTATGCTTATACATATATACATATATATGCTTATACATAACTGCAGTATGATTTACGATAGTAATTTTTCTGCCTAACGGAATCCAACATTCACAAAAATGAATTGTTATTCAAGATTGTGTAGTAGTTTTAAGATACATTTGTTACTAATCTCGTGTGCCACGTTTTGCTTGTATTATAGCCAGCTACACAGTGTATGACTCTTCGTCGTATTGTAACATTCCTCCTGTAACCCGGTACATATACTTGCGGAAGTATTGGTGGTGAGATAATGACTAGAATAACTTGTAGACCAACAAGTGTGCTTATTGTTCCGGGCAGGGGCATGGTAACGTAAATGTAACCTTGCCATCCGTTCGGTATCTTCGGGGCTTTGCAACTATACTCCTGCTTTGCGTTATCAAAATAAAAAATGTGAAAACTATGCAAATAGGTCGAAGTGTTAAATTGGTTGGTTGTGTTGTAAAAAAATTATATCTAAAATGATCCAGGTATGTCCCATGCACCCCTATAGAATTAGTGCTGAAACGTGCTTGTTGTTATAACTTGGCTTTAACTATCGTATTGCATTCATCTTTAATAAGGTATTTCACCATACATGCCGCCGTATTATATGTTACTTTTACAGTATTTGATGAATAATTAGTATACTTTAAGAAAATACTGGTCAGCAAATCGTGACTCAAGTGTAGAGTCACCGACATTCCCACTGAACAATAAACGACTTAACGTTGTCGACCAATGCGCCGTGGCACAGTGTTAATCACATGGACTCTCGTTTGAGATGTGCCACTTTCAAATTCACTTTTTGAACCAGCAGCAAGTTCGTTCATTCCACATTATTCCAGTTGAGCAGTATTGACGGCTGCTTTAGACTGCAGAATGTGGTGGATGAATTGTCTTTGCGCAGAAATTGCAAGGTGATTGAGTTCTTTCCAACTGAAGTCGATGTATGGTGTTCGACTGACTAAGTCTGTAAGGGAGAGAAATACACAGGACGTTCGTATAAATGAATTACTCCTAGGAGTAATTATGATTAGTCCTAGAACAGACCTTCATTTACCATATTTGCCAAATGTATATGATTGAAATGATAAGTAATACTGATTTGGTATGTAAACAATGTGTTTATAAATCAACAGTTCTTAAACAGAAATGTTATGTACATTGTCATAAGAAAACGTTAAATACACAAAGTTCGAAAGCTTAGACTAAACAACATTCACAAAGATTGGCCATACAATATTCACCAGACTTGGAAGACATGGTTTGATACACATGCGCGCACGCGCGCACACACACACACATACGCATATACACACAATACGCGTGCACACACACACACACACAAACAATTCTATTATCATTTCAAAATGTTATGTTGCTTCTCGAATACAGTTTAAAAACGTGTTCAGATTAGTTAGTACGGATAATTTCATTAAAAACATCTGCTCCATTTCTAGCATAATGTGATAATACAACTAGCAATGCTCGAAACTACCTATGATACCAGACTATAACCGTTAACGATGCCTAATTTTAGGAGTGCATGCAATGCGCCCCGTTTCTCACCATCAATACCGCTTCTTAAGCAGTCGCATTGGCTTCCAGTACGTTGTGTACCGAA
The DNA here is from genome assembly GCA_025642075.2 of Ridgeia piscesae. NCBI lineage: Eukaryota > Metazoa > Annelida > Polychaeta > Sabellida > Siboglinidae > Ridgeia > Ridgeia piscesae. Next base: position 25,236 of record JAODUO010000835.1, on the reverse strand, counting down.
TTACATTTAAATTGGCCACTGTTACATACCGTACTCTTTCTACTCAACAACCAACATACTTCGTTAATATGCTACATTTCTCTGATATCTCTAGGTCTAGGACCATTAGCTTAGATCTCCGTTTCCAAGCAACTTTTGTTCCTAAATCATAAATGGCTAAAACTATAAGCTGAATATTAACAAACGTGCATTCTCTGTGACTGCGCCAACAATTAATTTTGGAATCAACTCACTCTCACGATTAAATCTTCTGAAGCTATAGACATCTTTCGTAAAAAACTGAAAACATTTGTTTAAAAATAATTTTTTCACCTTAATTTTCTGCGGTTCCAATGGCAATGACAACTTTTGGAAGTTTTGCCTTTCCCCGTGTTTGACTAGCCAAATTATTTTGTTTGTTGCGCCCCTGAGTTTGATTGTTTCTTCTTCTATTAATCAGCCGACATCAATGTTTTGATGATTATGCTGATTTGTGGAGGTTGCAGTAGACACTTCTGAAATGTAGTGAAAGGGTGTGTGACATAGTAGATGGGGGGTAGTAGACATAAGAAATAAGAGGGGAGGGGGAAGGGGAGGGGTGGTCTGTCTGGTTACAGGTGGGCAGCAAGCCTGGACTTGAAACAGTCCAGGGACTTGGCTGCCACTATTTCCTGGGGCAGGCTGTTCCATTCGGGGATTGTCCGGGGGAAGAATGACATCTGTCTGTACTGTGTCCTGCAGTAGGGGATATTGTAGCTGTGTGTGTTGTTCTTTCTGTGGCTTGATCTGGTTTCTGTTGGCTGTGGTAGGTATTCAGAATCAATGGTGATGAGGTGGTGGTGAAATTTGTAAAACATTTCAAGTCGAGCTTTTTACGGCGTTGTTGGAGTGTGGGCCAGGCAAGAGAGTCGATGATGGAGTTGACGCAGGATGTCTGGTGGTGTCTATTTGTAACCCATCTTGCTGCACGGCGTTGGACTTTTTCTATTGTTTTTATGTTGTTTGCAGAGTGTGGGTCCCAGACAGTGGCCGAGTACTCCAGGATTGGGCGGACAAAGGCTTTATATGCTGTTTCTTTTGTTTTCTTGTTTCCGATTTTTAGGTTTCTTCTGAGGAAGCCGAGTGTCTTGTTCGCCTTATTGGTGATGGTGTCTATGTGGAGTCCCCAATTCAGGTTGTCTTGTATGTTTACGCCAAGGTATTTTGCTGTGCTGACGTTTTGCAGGCTGTGTCCGTGTAGGTGGTATGACGGTACAATTTTATCTCTCTTTCGGGTGACACTCAATGTGTAGCATTTCTGTGGGTGGAAGTTCATGGACCACTGTTTCTCCCACGTGGTGAGGGAATCAAGATCTTTTTGCAGCTTTTTCTGGTCCACTTTGTGTTTAATGGTGTTACTGCACAAAGTGTCATCAGCAAACAGTCGGATTTTTGATTCAATTTCTATGGGTAGGTCATTGATGTACAGAAGGAAGAGACACGGGCCAACGACTGATCCCTGGGGGACTCCCGAGTCCACAGGCATGAAGTTTGATCTCTCCCCCAACCACTACAGCCTGCTGTCTGTTCTCGAGAAAGCTGTCAATCCATGCATTAAGTCGACCTCCGATTCCATAGCGACGCAGCTTGTGAACTAGGAGGGTATGGCTCACCTTGTCGAATGCTTTTTCAAAGTCAAGGACAATGGTGTCCTCCTGGTTTCCCCTCTCCAGCTCTTCGCTTGCTTCATCCACATACCCCAAAAGTTGTGTCTCACAGGATCGTCCGCATCGGAAGCCATGCTGCTCTGGGCAGAGAATGCTGTTCTTCTCTAGGTGTGACATGATGTGACTGGCGATGATGTGCTACATCACCTTGCAGGCTATGCATGTGAGTGAGATGGGGCGGTAGTTTTCTGCCTTGTATCGTTCTCCCTTCTTGAAGACAGGCGTGATATGGGCTAATTTCCAGTCGAGTGGCAATGTTCCAGTCTGCTAGGAGTTTCGGAAGAGCAAGGTAAGGGCTGGTGTGACTTCTTCTGCAACTGTCTTCAGGAGCCTTGGTGAGATCCCGTCAGGACCACAGGCTTTGTTAGGGTCTAAGTTTAAGAGCAGTTTCTTCACCCCTTCTTCAGTAATGTTGATATTTTTGCAGTCTGTGTACTCAGGAAGGTCTGGTTTTGGGGGCAACGTAGTTTAAACTCCTCAGCAGTAATAGTATCTCTGGGGCTGAACACAGAACAAAATTGGTTATTGAGAAGCTGGGCTTGTTCTTTGGGGTCTGTAATGTTTAAGGATATAGACGCTATAGAAGTTTTACCATTATCATTGTTATTTCACTGAAGTTATTAAGAGCTCACAAACCCGATTTTGCACTCTAAAATACATAATTTTTTTTATCCTTGGCAGTGGTCTTTAATACAGGAACACTGTCAATGCCATGACGCGCCGGGAGGGGGGGCATTTTCACTGGTGTGTCACTGAAATACTGTCCGCGGTAATACGGCAATGGATATTTGTGTTTTGTGAACAGTAATTTAAATTGCAACACATTTTATTTAAAGATGAGTTTTCCTTAAGGGGCTTTTTATCTTAGTGAAATGGTCTTCAGGTCGCCCGAACATGACCCTGAAACTCACTGGGACTCTTCGGGCTACAACGGTGTCAGAAACCTGTAAAGATATCTAAGCATGCCACCACTCTAACCGAACGACATGTGTATGTATAACATACGTTAACAACCAATATTATTTACAAGTAGTCTTTGCGTTTTTCTCTTAAGATTAATTGCGGATAAGCTTTCCATGCATAGTGTCAAATGTTTACTCATCGGTGTATGGCGTATACTGGCGTGTCGTATTGCATGTGGTAATACAGTCAAACGAAATTCGTTTGGAGACAAACACATATAACAGACAAAACAGTTGAGTGAAATGACACATTCATGTCAAATGTAGCCGTATATTGGAAATATGAAGGTAATCTTTTAACAACGCTAAGAGAACATACAAAGTCAGTTATTCATGGTGTTATGTGCCAGACGCTGCAAGAATCTATCGTTCAGTGACTAAGAAACTAACAACCCTGCTTTTGACACGTTAACCTTTAGCCCACTCATACCGTATATTTGTCTGAACTCAACCCCATGTCTAATAACTAGCAAATGTAAGTTTATCTGTCAGTAGTAATCATCTCCGAAGCTACAGTTTCATTGGAATGTAATAAGATACTCTGGATAAGCTTGGTTATCCAAGAATACGACAAATATGCCTGGAGAGTTCACGTTGTCAACGACCGTGTCGTATTTAAAACCGGGAACATTCGGGTTGTCTGGAGGGACGCGGTATGCAGAACGGCCAGAAGTGAAGTCGCCGGTCAGCACCAGCGACTTGTAGACGCGTTTCTCTCCAAACATGTCTGGAGTTGAGTATGTGAATCGGGTCGAGTACTCTGAGTCCACAGCAAAGTAAACGCCGTTCCCATAGGCGGTCGCTGCACGGACATAGAACAAATGCATTAAGCATAACAACCACCAATAGCGACCTATAATTTGGTGTAAATTTTGTGACTCTGGGTTACGTCATTCTTAAGATACAGGAGTAACGTGCTTTGACTGGTGCCATCTCTAAGGTGGTGTGTAGTGGATCATAAGTAGGTCATAATGTACTGGAAATGGCAGTACCTAACCAGTACCCTGTTTGGTGTTTACTGTATGGTGTTAGGTTTTGATTTTTAAGAAACAGAAATAATAGGGTTTGACCTGCGTCCTCTTTACACATGGCAAATATATTTATGTCAATGAAGATTAAGTGTAACTTTCATGAAACCGCTGTCCACACATCTATACACACACATTTCTCATCCACATAACGTCCTTACTAAGATATGATGAAATTTGTGTTGATGACCTTTATAATGGCAGATGTCGGAGACGGTTTCATATTCCAATAGTTTTACAAAATTAGAGTAGATTTACCAAGTTGCTTCAATTTCTGTTGCCATCTTGAATCCTGCGTTTAGCTCTGGGGACTTAATTTAATATACCATTGTACACTATGCTACAGTATGTGACATGCAGTACACCCTAAGTTAACTGTGTGGTCAGACTGTCAACTTGATACTTTAACTAACCGTTCTTGCCACAGTAGCTGCGATTGAATCCACCCATGTTGATGTTTTGCACGGCGTCAGCACTGGTCCCGTGCCACAGGCTGCGCTCTATAACTGCAGGTGGCAACCGACGTTTCTTCATTTCTTCTTTACGCAGCATGAACTGGCGGTACAGGCCGGGGTTCTGAACTCTCTCAATCTAACAAACGACAAGAAGTGTCAAGTAGGCGGTTAGAAATGTACCTTTATGTACTACATGGCAGTTATCCAAATTCATGCACTGAAGGCAAACGTTGCTATCATAGTATCATTTTTTTTGTTTTACTTCACATTTTGCAGTGTGCCAATTTGATACTGATGATTGTTAACATACAGTACTTCTAGTATTCACCCTTTAATATAACTCATACTTTTCAGATATATGGCATTTTATAAATAAAATAATGTTGTTATTGTTATCATCACACAAACATCTCAACGGCATCTGCTGCAACATGTCGACTTGTAGAATGTAGACGTTGAATGGAGACATGTACATCTTGCAAAGAACCTTCAATTAATAAATTCTACATTTTAACAACTTTCTTACAGTATTAATAACTGAATGCTATGAACAAGGAACCTCGAGGAGAGGTCCATCGGCTACTTGTCTGTGCAGTTTCTTTTTACAATTGAGGACAACATACTCTTAAACTTGTAATCTACTTGACCACGTAAAACAGATCACCGTGCGCAATGGTTGAAAATACGTTCCATGTAAGGGATTAGTTACATGTATTCAAAAGGTAAAACATGTTGACACGAATTGATATGATTGCAAAGCAGGCGAGAACTTATGCTTTGTCAATACAGTTTAATGTGTTGGTTTTGTCACCTTGATGACCTTTGTAACACCCCCTTGAGCAGACATCATAAACTTGTTCTCGACATCCTGGTATTCAGTGCTGGAAGGTTTCAACACTTCCAACTTCACGTGTTCCGTGTCAGCCACAGTGGACCAGTTTGCCGGCAGATCATTGTCATCTACAATAAATGATGCTGCTCTACAAAGTGCACATCATATTAGTTAGGTGTCCTACATCCGTCTCTCTTCTCTCTTTCTGTCTCTTTCATCTCTCATTTTTCTCTGTGCTATTGCTCTCTTTCTCTCTCATCTCTCCTCTTTTTTCTCTCTCCCTCCCTCTCTCTCCCCTCTCTCTCTCTCTCCTCCTCTCTCCCCCTCCCCCTCTCCCCCTTTGTAGGCACAAAACAATTAACTTATCATATATGTAACAGATACTACAGTAAAGACTATTGTAGTCTTAGAGCTGCCACTGTGTAGCAGCTATTTACTAAAAGATATAGTTGACACCTCAGCCAGCACATAGTAAAGGTCAACCTGGCAGAGTTCTGATACTGGCTGGTGAAGCCACATGTATGTTGAAGACTCTCATTAAAAGACGATTATACCTTCTTACAGGTGTGTCAATGAATTGATTTGGTCTCTCGAACTGCCGATGAGCGAAACTGTGATTATATATATACACACACACTTATATACTTATACACAAACACACCTATGTATCATTAATTACCTCCAATGACACAGCGCTCAACTTTCACTGACGAACTGTTCCTGTTTGACCTTTCAATCATTCTGTCAAAGAGCACCATGAAGACATCGCCTGTTTCTTCCTCTTTCCACTTGAATCCATCCTTCTTATCTTGGTACGCGAGTTCCAGCTGATAGTTGATAGTCGGTGGATAGTTTCTCAAGACAGCTCCTTCACCATATTTCCACTGAAACTGCAACGCAACAATTCAATAGTCAACAATGCTTACTTTGTTCGTGGAACATGGGCAAACACATAGAACTGTTGTACAAGAAGTGCTGGTTATACCCCTTACAGTAATGTTAGTTTTTAACATGTGATTACAAGCCTAACACACTAAGCATGAATACTCCATAACAGGCATTATTAACGTTCCTAGTGAAAGTTGTGTCGTGGATATTGTTATTTATATAAAGTCAGGGGAACAGCAAGAAACACTGACATTTATTATGTTCTGAGCAACTTAACACATTTTCGTTTGCATGTAGGTAAATTATTCTTGATGTGATGATATAGCCACCATTCCTGACTATACCGTTAACAATAAATTAATAGTTTTGTAAATATTTCAAATATGAAACATGAAAATATTTCAATTTTTTGTTGTTCCCATGACTTTATCCTGTACTGTATATATATATATATATATATATATATATATATATATATATATATATATATATATATATTATATATATATATATATATATATATTATATATGTGTATATATGTGTGTGTATAATATAATTATATATATACATACACACATATAGATACCTAGTTATTTATAGATACATAACAGATATGTATGTATATATGTATATACATACACTTATACATACATATAATATACATACAAAAACTGCACTGAATAAAGGAAGATTAACACAACGCAAGTGACCATTAGCTGCACCTGTTTTGAGATCACTGAGGCAACCCTTTCCTTCCCCTCGGTCTCAACCACATGGATGAAGATCTCCAGAATCTCTGCACGTGCTTTATTTGTGTTGGCGGCTGTACCACGGACGACGATGCGCTGCTGGAGCGACGTCTTGCAGATGTCTATTTTCACACCCAACTTACCCTGCAGCAACTTAATCTGTGACATCTGCAAGAAAGTTGACACAAATGCTTTAGGCGACTGACAATACACCAACTAAAACATACCACTTGCACAAAGCCCTAGTTCCAATGTTAGTATTAACTTATTAACAAAAATATAAAAGAACTAAATGATTGAAGCTGTAGAGGCTTTCTCACAGGAGTAAGCAGTGGCTATAATAGTTTGATGTAAGGACTCTCTTGATCGTTCAGCCACCTATTACTTTACACGGTGTAGACTGGAGATAAAAATTATTATTTCGCATCACAGACTGCCACTACAACAAGAACGGGTGAGAAAATAATTTTGTCACTGACAAGAGTAAATACCTACCGGTGCTTCTGTGAGATTTTCTTAACTACATCACCTGTTGGTGCAAGGAAGTGAACTAACACTTTGGACTTGTGTGCCAGGGAGGTGATGCATTCACATTGGCTCCAAGTTAGCATATGAACACAGATGTACTGTACTGTACTGTACTGTACTGTACTGTACTGTACTGTACTGTACTGTACTGTACTGTACTGTACTGTACTGTACTGTACTGTACTGTACTGTACTGTACTGTACTGTACTGATTTCCAATCCAAAAGTTCCAGAGAATCCAATAACAGGAAAGATAACAGGACAATACACATAAATAATAACACAACAAGATGGTATCACCTGCCCACTGGTCAGCTTTGCAATGGTCGTCTTGACAGCTTTACTGTTGAGGACGATCTCTGTGCATTCCTTGTCACACATTTGTTTCAGGGCTTTCACTGCACGTGCAATGACTGCAGGTGATTGAGCAAATATGTCAAATGTGCAGCTGATAGGTTGTTGCTGCTGCAGTTGCTGCTGTGGTTGCTGCTGTGGTTGGCTAGCAGTAACACGATTACACGACACACTGCGTCTGCGTGACCGGCTACGGTTGCGCAACTTCAATTTCGCTGAAGCCGAAGAGTCTGTTGCTAAGAAATATAAGAAAGTTAAACAACATCAGGAAAGTATATTATGTTTATATAAGTAGATGACGATGTGGTTTGTTGCATTGTTTCGTGGGATTGTGACATGAGGGATTGTTTTCTTAAATTTAGGAGGTGGGGATACACAAATGTTCCCTATTACAATGGCCGTGTGTCACTGGTGACACAAACTACTGCTACATGTTTCTCTCTGGCTTACAAAGTGGAGATTCAAAGATAAATCGTAACTGTCACACAGTTGAACAATGTTCATGGTTGTTTTTCCACTCACAACGTGTAAGTTGTATTCTACAATCTACCACTAAGTAAGGTTTATATTTATACAGCGTTGAAACAATAAACCAAGATTTTGTGCACACCAGAAAGAAGCCTTTACCTTCATCCGACCTGTCCCGTGCCCGCTGCTGAATGCCAGGAGAAACAATTGAACGAAGTCCACTTGAACGCAGCGTCTTCTCAAATGCCTTAAAATTAAGATGAATAAAATAATTTACGCTAATAACTAGTGTAATCTTTGCAGTGGTAATTGCACATTGCAAGACATCTATATTTACCAATCCAAAGATGATGGTTATTACAAATAGCAAATTAAAGATTTTATTAGTACTGAATGTATTTGCACTGTTACATAGTATTTAGTGGAATGAAGGTAGCTACGTATCTTTACAACAGACAGAACAAAATTATAATACAATAAAATTAATTATTATTTATTCCAGAATTAATATTAGGCATTACATTATGCCTAATATTAATATGCCTAACATTAATTCTGGAATACTGTTTTTTCTTATTTGAAAGCTGCATATTATTGTTTCAGTATGGTATCCGTATGATACCACAGTTATTTAAAATAGTGGTGTCATAATTTGATTAAACACTGAAAAGGTAAATTGTGGTAAATTTATTTTATATACTATCTCATCGACATCTAAATGTAGTACGAATGACTAAGTAATAGGTATTTTACTTTTTTATTAATTTAATTTATTAATTTACTATGATTACTTTTTATATTTTATTATTAATGTAATTTGGGAAAATTATTTTATATTGTTATTATTATTTAATTATATAATTATATATATATATATTATGTTTTTTATTTATTAAATATTTAAATTTGTATTACAAATTTCTTACATACCTTGTATTTATTTATTTATTTATTATTATTGTATCAGTATTGTTGTGAACTATTATTACTATTATCTAAAACTTTATGGTATGTATGTATATGCAACTGTGTTGGGTGACGATTGCCCACTGAAAATCACGATATACAATGTGACATGTTTACTATGAGGAAATAAAGCTTTCACTACTTAACTACTATTAAACAGTTGCACTTGCCTGTGTAATGGGTACGTTTTTCTCATACACCACAAATCGCACATCTCTGAGTTGAGTCTGTGGATGACTGCGACTGAACCTCTGCAGTTGGTCCAACATCACCTGGGCAACAACTTCTGGTGGAAAGCCAAGTGTGCCGGTGCCTATGGCTGGCAGGGCTATTGACGTCAGATGGAGCGCATGTGCAGCTTGGAGTGAGTTAGCCACAAACACTCGCAGTACCTACAGGGAGACAAACAGTGTTGGCCACAAACACTCACAGTACCTACAGGGAGACAACACAGTGTTGGTTACAAACACTCGCAGTACCTACAGGGAGACAACACAGTGTTGGTCACAAACACTCAGCAGTACCTACATGGAGACAACACAGTGTTGGTCACAAACACTCGCAGTACCTACAGGGAGACAACACAGTGTTGGTCACAAACACTCGCAGTACCTACAGGGAGACAACACAGTGTTGGTCACAAACACTCGCAGTACCTACAGGGAGACAACACAGTGTTGGTCACAAACACTCGCAGTACCTACATGGAGACAAAACAGTGTTGGCCACAAACACTCGCAGTACCTACATGGAGACAACACAGTGTTGGCCACAAACACTCGCAGTACCTACAGGGAGACAAAACAGTGTTGGCCACAAACACTCGCAGTACCTACAGGGAGATAACACAGTGATTTGGGCACAAACACTCGCAGTACCTACATGGAGACAACACAGTGTTGGTCACAAACATTGCAGTACCTACAGGGAGAACACAGTGATTTGGGCACAAACACTCGCAGTACCTACAGGAAGACAACACAGTGTTGGCCACAAACACTCGCAGTACCTACAGGGAGACAACACAGTGTTGGCCACAAACACTCGCAGTACCTACATGGAGACAACACAGTGTTGGCCACAAACACTCGCAGTACCTACAGGGAGACAACACAGTGTTGGTCACAAACACTCACAGTACCTACAGGGAGACAACACAGTGTTGGCCACAAACACTCACAGTACCTACAGGGAGACAACACAGTGTTGGTCACAAACACTCGCAGTACCTACAGGGAGACAACACAGTGTTGGTTACAAACACTCGCAGTACCTACAGGGAGACAACACAGTGTTGGTCACAAACACTCACAGTACCTACAGGGAGACAACACAGTGTTGGCCACAAACACTCGCAGTACCTACAGGGAGACAACACAGTGTTGGTCACAAACTCTCGCAGTACCTACAGGGAGACAACACAGTGTTGGCCACAAACACTCGCAGTACCTACAGGGAGACAACACAGTGTTGGTTACAAACACTCGCAGTACCTACAGGGAGACAACACAGTGTTGGCCACAAACACTCACAGTACCTACAGGGAGACAACACAGTGTTGGTCACAAACACTCGCAGTACCTACAGGGAGACAACACAGTGTTGGTCACAAACACTCGCAGTACCTACAGGGAGACAACACAGTGTTGGTCACAAACACTCGCAGTACCTACAGGGAGACAACACAGTGTTGGTCACAAACACTCGCAGTACCTACAGGGAGACAACACAGTGTTGGTCACAAACACTCGCAGTACCTACAGGGAGACAACACAGTGTTGGCCACAAACACTCGCAGTACCTACAGGGAGACAACACAGTGTTGGCCACAAACACTCGCAGTACCTACAGGGAGACAACACAGTGTTGGCCACAAACACTCGCAGTACCTACAGGGAGACAACACAGTGTTGGTCACAAACACTCGCAGTACCTACAGGGAGACAACACAGTGTTGGTTACAAACACTCGCAGTACCTACAGGGAGACAACACAGTGTTGGTTACAAACACTCGCAGTACCTACAGGGAGACAACACAGTGTTGGCCACAAACACTCGCAGTACCTACAGGGAGACAACACAGTGTTGGTCACAAACACTCGCAGTACCTACAGGGAGACAACACAGTGTTGGTCACAAACACTCGCAGTACCTACAGGGAGACAACACAGTGTTGGTCACAAACACTCGCAGTACCTACAGGGAGACAACACAGTGTTGGTCACAAACACTCGCAGTACCTACAGGGAGACAACACAGTGTTGGTCACAAACACTCGCAGTACCTACATGGAGACAACACAGTGTTGGTCACAAACACTCGCAGTACCTACAGGGAGACAACACAGTGTTGGTCACAAACACTCGCAGTACCTACAGGGAGACAACACAGTGTTGGTCACAAACACTTGCAGTACCTACAGGGAGACAACACAGTGTTGGTCACAAACACTTGCAGTACCTACAGGGAGACAACACAGTGTTGGTCACAAACACTCGCAGTACCTACAGGGAGACAACACAGTGTTGGTCACAAACACTTGCAGTACCTACAGGGAGACAACACAGTGTTGGTCACAAACACTCGCAGTACCTACAGGGAGACAACACAGTGTTGGTCACAAACACTTGCTGTACCTACAGGGAGACAACACAGTGTTGGTCACAAACACTCGCAGTACCTACAGGGAGACAACACAGTGTTGGTCACAAACACTTGCTGTACCTACAGGGAGACAACACAGAGTTGGCCACAAACACTCGCAGTACCTACAGGGAGACAACATAGTGTTAGTCGCACGTGCATGTGTGTGTGTGAATGTATCATGCGTATGTGTGTGTACATGTGCTTGCATGCGTGTGTGTGTGTGTGTGTATATATGTTTTGGACCTCTGACCTCAGATTCCTGAAGATTTAGTCATTACAGAGGTTTCTAACCAATATTACAAACCTCCTGTCTAGCATGTAACTTAGATCATTTAGTCGAAGTTCATGGCAGTGCCCATGAGAGTGGATATTAGAATAAGACAACTAAACAGGAAGGTAGTTGGGAAAAGAATGAGATGGGTAGACAAAGAATGGAGTGGGTGATGACAGGCTTCCAATTATAACGACGGAGGTGGAAAATGCAGAAGAGGAAGAGCAAGGCTGAGATGGAACGATAGGATAAAATGACAAGACAAGACGAGACGAGACGAGACGAGTCGAGTCGAGTCGAGTCGAGACGAGACGAGACGAGACGAGACGAGACGAGCGAGACGAACGAGACGAGACGAGACGAGACGAGACGAGACGAGACGAGACGAGACGAGACGAGACGAGCGAGACGAGACAAGACAAGACACATCCAGAAAGGAGCCTCGGATATAAGAGGATTATAAACAACACTGAAACACTGAGAGATTCTAACGCAGACATTACCTGCTCACTCCTGCCGTCCTCTCCATCCCAGTGACAACAGGCGCCGTGTATAACCACCTGACAGGTCAGTTGTCCTCCTGACGTAGTCACGACTTCACCGTACTTGATCCCATTCGGGGCAGCCGAGAGACATTCTACCTGAAGCGTCTGCCCGGCGTGCTGCAAAAGTGCATGGGACAACCCTCCACCTTCCAGGTGCAGCCCACAGTCTGTGGAGTTGACGATGGCATCTACCTGTAAGTAGTGATTACAGGACATTACACCAACAGGTGGAGTTGACGATGGCATCTACCTGTAAGTAGTGATTACAGGACATTACACCAACAGGTGGAGTTGACGATGGCATCTACCTGTAAGTAGAGATTACAGGACATTACACCAACAGGTGGAGTTGACGATGGCATCCACCTGTAAGTAGTGATTACAGGACATTACACCAACAGGTGGAGTTGACGATGGCATCTACCTGTAAGTAGTGATTACAGGACATTACACCAACAGGTGGAGTTGACGATGGCATCCACCTGTTAAGTAGTGATTACAGGACATTACACCAACAGGCACACATGGTGTATGGCCATAATAAAACTCCACAGTGTAAAACTAGCTAGGGATTACCTAGTTGGTATATATGGCAGAGTGTCACAAATATGGATTCCGTATATGCCATGTTTGTTGAAGCGAACAAATTTATTCAACAATTATCTGACACAAATGTTTAATGCTAGAAAAGATGTCTTTATATATAATGTGTGTAATTTGAAGATTTTTTTTTCTTCGGTTTTTGTGGATACTTTTTACCAAAATATAACGATCTCATTCTTGCTACAAATATGGGGGTAGTAGTGTGACCAGATTTGGATGGTATTATTTTCAATGTTGGTCATATCAACAAAAACCGTATGATGCATGCATGCATATTTATTGCGCAGTCACAATGCTACAGCTGGAATACTGGGAGCAATCATTCCGTCTTGTCTATATGTTTATATAGTGACAACTACGGATCATTTATTGCAGCATACCTTCATACGAGCCATTTCAGCTATGCACAAAGTCAGTGTAATGCCTTCTTGTGTCTCCAGAACGATGTCTGTGGCGTGTGATGAAGCTCCTGGCATTTCTGGATTCACTGGACTTGTCAATAGTGGCCTTGGGCTGCCTGCTGTGGGTAAATAGTATACATGTAATATGTACACAGGTTATTAAACACAACGGTTACAGGATGATAGTTTAACTACCTGGGTAACCAAACTATTAACTAATGTGGTAACAAACCTAGGTCAGTTGATGTGACCATACTAGTATTTTGTTTTTAAATTCGTTCCCCCGACCGCTTAGCTTAGGTTGTCCCCATTCACAGCGCCAGTAATGCGAATGTAGCAGCACAGTGGTGGCCTCTGGAGAGTGGCACGTGGGAGATGATGTTGGCTCAATTCCCCAAATTAGTGTACTGGTTTTAATTTTGCTATGCTCTAAATCTCAGGCAAAAGTGAAACAGACTATAAGATCGTGTGTCCATATCACATATTCCAAACTAACAGATAGAACATTGATGAACTCCAAATGTGAAATCACACTTCTGGAAAACGAAACAACACAACATGATGCATGAACATGCATGCTAGTGTGATACGCAGTGGGAACAGTGGGAACCAATTACTTCAGTAGTTATTTACTGTGTCAGTTTATTTTAATCAATGTCTGAAGAAGCCTTATAAAATGTCAGTTTACATGTACATTTCATAATATTAATTCATCCGAGGTGTTTTCACTCACGTTTACTTCGGACAGTGTCGTCAGCAGCAGTAGCGCCACCTGATGCCACCCTCTCCTGCGAACCAAACGTGACATCAAGACTCTTTCCAAACGACTTGACGATTGTTTCGGTACGATCAATCAGCGTCACTTTCTTGACACACGTGTCTTTGTGACTGTCCAGGAAGTCTTTCAGTGCTGACATGATGATCCTGGTGCATGTGTCAGTGGGAAAGCCGTAGGCACCTGAGCTCAGTGGAGGAATGGCAATGGAAGATAGACCCAACTGCTCTGTCTTGATCAGACAATTAGTGATGGCCATATGAAGCACCGCCTCTTCGTTGGATTCGCCTCCTTGCCAAACAGGACCAACAGTGTGAAGCAATGCCTTACATGGCAGCCTGCCTGACGTTGACCGCCATACTCGACCTGGTTGAAGCTTGCCATGCTCTTTTACATAAGCGTGACATTGCTTTTGAATCGCCGGGCCTCCTGCATGGAAAATAGTCGATTGCAAAATATGTTTATGTCGTCGAAACTCTATATTTATATATTATTTACACAATGAGTGTATAACTGACAATATCTATGGTTTCAGAACCTATTTTTTGCTCCTTCATTTTTACTCGTCCACCCATATTTCTACCTGTCCACAACAGTTTTTACCTGTCCAAATGACGGGTGGACGGGTCTGTGCATAAAGCTATGTACTGGTGGAAATGCCATGGGATGGCGGTGGATACAAATGACGGACATGAAGAGGGGAACAAGGAGATGGTAGAGGTAGTGGGAGCTAACACAACGGTGGACGATGGTCAAAGCAACCACTCCATGTATACTACTAACAAAATAAAACATTACTTAGATAGTCATATTCAGAGTACAATTCTGTTCATGGCTAAATGTGTGAGAAATAAAATGCTTAAAAAGCCATACAATAATACTGTATTAAACATATTGAGCTGAAACTGTAAATGCATAAAGTATTGCCTGATATTGAGGACAGTAAAATAAAATGCAATAATAATTGAATAAATATAACAGATTAATTATAAGAATATTTTCTATTGTGCCTAAATACTAGGAATTGAGCTCAAAGGCCCATCAAGACAAAAGGTTTGATCAGTCTCACAGTTGGCAAGTATTCCAGCTATCTTCAGATGGATTTATATGCCATGGAGCTATGGTGAATAGGCAAAGTTATAAAGGTATGTTTTAAAATAAATACCTATATATCAGTGTAATACTAGATAACCAAAATAACAGTAATAAAAACATTATGGTGTGATGATAACTTGATAAGCGTAAGTGCCACATAACACCATATCTCAAAAGCATGTAAGAAAATAATTAGTCATACACTGATATTTAAAAAGATCATTCAATACCTGCTGTGATGATTGCTTTAGCCAGTCCTCCAACGTGGTCCAGTTGTTCGTTTGCAGTGTTGACAATGACATCTGCATGGAATTTTATCAAAGTTCCCTGAACGACCTCTACTCTGACTCCACCAGCAAGTGTGATGCTAGACTGTACTTTGCTGTCGCCTGCTTGTGGGACCCCATCTCGACGGCTGGTTGTAACATCTCGATGGCTGGTTGTAACAGGTTCAATTACAACTTTGTGGTTCGTCTGAAGACTAGCAAGAGCTTGTTTCCCATCTCCACTTGCGAGATACTCCGATGCTCCCGGTGTGTCGACTTTACATCGCTCCACCTTAACGCGGTCAGCCATGGCCTGGATCTTGTGCATGGCCCCATCAACTCCACCTCTGCTTCCTTTCACAGTAAACCCCCACGGTTTAACCCTGGGAGTAACCTTGACGTTGTCTTCTTGGAAGGCGACCTGAACATCATCGATTTCCTTTTTCATGTACTTCACCATATAGTTGACGACGCCATGCTTCATACTGACAGACTTCTCATTGATGATCATTTTCTGAAGGAAGTCGTGTAACCGCTTGACCGCTAGTTCCACAGGTTTCACTGCTCCTGACACAATGACACCATCTTCAGCCTTGATTACTTCCACTAAGCCCTCATGGTCAGACCTCACACTGTCTAGCAGCTTCCTCCATTTCTCTGTCGACTGGACAGTAGTCATGTCGGCAACAATTTTTCTCATGTCTATGCAGCTTTTGATTACTTCGACGGCAATGGTCAAATATTCTTTGCTGATAGCCCAAATCCCGAGTTTCCCAATTCCAACAGCATGGAACACGGCACGGATGTTCTTGCTCTTGAAACCCTGCACCACGTATTTTGTCACAACTGTACCTGTGATTACCTTTATCAACGCTGCAGACATCTCCAACTGTGTTGACATCAGACTGTTGAAGCACTCGGACATATCAGCCTTAGCAGTCGCGATGCTGCCAGGCAGGCCAGTGAGGCAGACAGAACGAGCCTTGTGGTCAATCACTACTGTCAGGTCTGGGAACCTCCTCTGCATCTTCCCTTTAAACCCTGTTGCACCCAGCATACGTAGTTGATGTTCCTTCAGGTTTTGCATGGTCTGGGGTGTTGGTAACAACCAACCTGGCTGCAATTTTGCAAGGTCGCCTTTCAAACGCCGGAAAATATTCTGGACTTCTTCAATCTGTCCTACGACAGACACCCGACTGTCTTCGTCCTTGAGTTCAATGACGATCCTATTGCAGTCGAGATGTTTCACATAGCCGATGCGTTCCAAGAAACCAGTCCATATTTCTTGTAGGACGAGGATCTCATCTGAGGCGAATTTGGCATTCAACACCTCTAAGAAGGTGTTTTCTGCTATCTGCTTCCAGTCTGTGTCGAATGTGTGTTTGACCGTCTCCCATTGGTCAGTAATGCAGGTCAAATCCACAGAGTCTTCTAAGGCTGTGTAGTTACCCCAGCAGATGTCTGCTGCCACGTCTGTCATCTTATCATCCACAATCTGGCGACATATTGCCGATGTATGAATGAAGCTCAAGATATCCGGGTTGAACCCTGACACTGTTATCTTTTCGAGAACAGGTTTGGTGGATGTAGGTGCGTCTTGAGATGGAAATATGGGGCCCAGGTCTTCATAGTACACAGACACATGCAGGGGCTGGTCTTCGAGTTTGTGGCTGCCTCTGGCGAGAATGTCATCAACAACTGAAAGTGGAGAGACATACAAATGGGTCAATTATTACATTGTTGGGTGTGTGTATACATACATGCACACACACATGCATGTATGTTTGTATGTATGCATGTATGTATGCATGCATAGTGTATATATATATATTATATATATATATATATATATATATATATATATATATTATATATATATATATATATATATATATATATATATATATATATATATATATATATATATACATATACATATACATATGCATATACATATATTCAAAACCATAAAGAATAATAAAATACATGCATTCAAACAGACATATATACAACTACACACACATACATACATACATAAATACATAATTATACATACATACATAGTTACATACATACATACATACACACATACATAGATAGGTATATACATATATATATATATATATATATATATATATATATATATATATATATATATATACATACATACATACATACATATATACATAATGTATATTGCATTTGAAATACATCACATAAAAATTCACTGAACAATTAATATGCCTAAATAGTGTGCAATTAACAGTGCAATGATTAACAATATTAGTAACAATAACAGCCAGAAAAACGTTGCACTGCCGCAGCAACAAAAAATTCTACACAACCTATTGCTGAGTACATTTACTGTCTTTGTGAGGTGTCCTTAACACCAACACAGTCTTGTTCGTGCATGGTGTTAAATATTATACTCACGGCTGCTGTCTTCCATCTCGACGAGTGCATAGCCGTGTTCGCGATACACGGACACTCGGTCGACTCTGCCACCTCCGCTGTGCTTCTTGCTCTCAAAGTACAGAGCAAGCATGTCCTCGGACACATGGCCAATGTTGTGTACATGGAGAATGCGAGAGACAGGCACTCGGTGCACACTCAGCATGGAGTCATGGAGAGGACGCGAGACACACAACATCCGCAGGCTGTCAAAGTCTTAAAACAGAATGCACCCAACCAACCGTGACAATTTTGCGACACTGACAAAAACAGGTGCATCGTGTAACCATATAGAGTGATAAAAATAACATGGTAAAATATATCAACCGAACACACATGTCGGATCTGAAAATTAACGTACATTCAAACAAAGCCCTACTGACACCCATTCCCTCTGTGTGACCCATGTGTAGCCACTATGCAGCCCCTGTGTGGCCACTGTGTAGCCACTGTGTAGCCCCTGTGTGGCCACTGTGTAGCCCCTGTGTGGCCACTGTGTGGCCACTGTGTAGCCCCTGTGTGGCCACTGTGTAGCCCCTGTGTGGCCACTGTGTAGCCCCTGTGTGGCCACTGCGTAGCCCCTGTGTGGCCACTGCGTAGCCCCTGTGTGGCCACTGTGTAGCCCCTGTGTGGCCACTGCGTAGCCCCTGTGTGGCCACTGTGTAGCCCCTGTGTGGCCACTGTGTAGTCACTGTGTAGCCACGGTGTAGTCCCTGTGTGGCCACTGCGTAGCCCCTGTGTGGCCACTGTGTAGCCCCTGTATGGCCACTGTGTAGCCCCTGTGTGGTCACTGTGTAGTCCCTGTGTAGCCACTGTGTAGTCCCTGTGTGGCCACTGCGTAGTCCCTGTGTGGCCACTGTGTAGCCCCTGTATGGCCACTGTGTAGTCCCTGTGTAGCCACTGTGTAGCCCCTGTATGGCCACTGGGTAGTCCCTGTGTGGCCACTGTGTAGTCCCTGTGTAGCCACTGTGTAGCCCCTGTGTAGCCCCTGTGTGGCCACTGTGTAGCCCCTGTGTGGCCACTGTGTAGCCCCTGTGTGGCCACTGTGTAGTCCCTGTGTAGCCACTGTGTAGTCCCTGTGTGGCCACTGTGTAGTCCCTGTGTGGCCACTGTGTAGTCCCTGTGTAGCCACTGTGTAGTCCCTGTGTGGCCACTGCGTAGCCCCTGTGTGGCCACTGTGTAGCCCCTGTATGGCCACTGTGTAGTCCCTGTGTGGCCACTGTGTAGTCCCTGTGTAGCCACTGTGTAGCCCCTGTGTAGCCCCTGTGTGGCCACTGTGTAGCCCCTGTGTGGCCACTGTGTGGCCACTGTGTAGTCCCTGTGTAGCCACTGTGTAGTCCCTGTGTGGCCACTGCGTAGCCCCTGTGTGGCCACTGTGTAGCCCCTGTATGGCCACTGTGTAGTCCCTGTGTGGCCACTGTGTAGTCCCTGTTTAGCCACTGTGTAGCCCCTGTGTAGCCCCTGTGTGGCCACTGTGTAGTCCCTGTGTGGCCACTGTGTAGTCCCTGTGTAGCCACTGTGTAGCCCCTGTGTAGCCCCTGTGTGGCCACTGTGTAGCCCCTGTGTGGCCCCTGTGTGGCCACTGTGTAGTCCCTGTGTGGCCACTGTGTAGTCCCTGTGTGGCCACTGTGTAGCCCCTGTGTGGCCCCTGTGTAGCCCCTGTGTGGCCCCTGTGTGGCCACTGTGTGGCCACTGTGTAGCCCCTGTGTAGCCACTGTGTAGCCCCTGTGTTGCCCCTGTGTAGTCCCTGTGTGGCCACTGTGTAGTCCCTGTGTAGCCACTGAGTAGTCCCTGTGTGGCCACTGTGTAGTCCCTGTATGGCCACTGTGTAGCCCCTGTGTGGCCACTGTGTAGCCCCTGTGTGGCCCCTGTGTAGTCCCTGTGTGGCCACTGTGTAGCCACTGTGTAGTCCCTGTATAGCCACTGTGTAGTCCCTGTGTGGCCACTGTGTAGTCCCTGTGTAGCCACTGTGTAGTCCCTGTGTGGCCACTGTGTAGTCCCTGTATGGCCACTGTGTAGCCTCTGTGTGGCCACTGTGTAGTCCCTGTGTAGCCACTGTGTAGTCCCTGTGTGGCCACTGCGTAGCCCCTGTGTGGCCACTGTGTAGCCCCTGTATGGCCACTGTGTAGTCCCTGTGTGGCCACTGTGTAGTCCCTGTGTAGCCACTGTGTAGCCCCTGTGTGGCCACTGTGTAGTCCCTGTGTGGCCACTGTGTAGTCCCTGTGTAGCCACTGTGTAGCCCCTGTGTAGCCCCTGTGTGGCCACTGTGTGGCCCCTGTGTGGCCACTGTGTAGTCCCTGTGTGGCCACTGTGTAGTCCCTGTGTGGCCACTGTGTAGCCCCTGTGTGGCCCCTGTGTAGCCCCTGTGTGGCCCCTGTGTGGCCACTGTGTGGCCACTGCGTAGCCCCTGTGTGGCCACTGTGTAGCTCCTGTGTGGCCACTGTGTAGCCCCTGTGTGGCCACTGTGTAGCCCCTGTGTGGCCACTGTGTAGTCCCTGTGTAGCCACTGTGTAGTCCCTGTGTGGCCACTGCGTAGCCCCTGTGTGGCCACTGTGTAGCCCCTGTATGGCCACTGTGTAGTCCCTGTGTGGCCCCTGTGTGGCCACTGTGTAGCCACTGTGTAGTCCCTGTGTGGCCCCTGTGTGGCCACTGTGTAGCCACTGTGTAGTCCCTGTGTGGCCACTGCGTAGCCCCTGTGTGGCCACTGTGTAGCCCCTGTGTGGCCACTGTGTAGCCCCTGTGTGGCCACTGTGTAGCCCCTGTGTGGCCACTGTGTAGTCCCTGTGTAGCCACTGTGTAGTCCCTGTGTGGCCACTGCGTAGCCCCTGTGTGGCCACTGTGTAGCCCCTGTATGGCCACTGTGTAGTCCCTGTGTGGCCACTGTGTAGTCCCTGTGTAGTCCCTGTGTAGCCACTGTGTGGCCCCTGTGTGGCCACTGTGTAGCCCCTGTGTGGCCACTGTGTAGCCCCTGTGTGGCCACTGTGTAGTCCCTGTGTAGCCACTGTGTAGTCCTGTGTAGCCCTGTGTAGCCCCTGTGTGGCCCTGTGTAGCCACTGTGTAGCCCCTGTGTGGCCACTGTGTAGCCCCTGTGTGGCCACTGTGTAGTCCCTGTGTGGCCACTGTGTAGCCCCTGTGTAGCCCCTGTGTGGCCCCTGTGTGGCCACTGTGTAGCCACTGTGTAGCCCCTGTGTGGCCCCTGTGTAGTCCCTGTGTGGCCACTGTGTAGCCCTGTGTAGCCCTGTGTGGCCACTGTGTAGTCCCTGTGTGGCCACTGTGTAGTCCCTGTGTGGCCACTGTGTAGTCCCTGTGTGGCCACTGTTGTGTGCCCTGTTGGCCACTGTGTAGCCCTGTGTGGCCACTGTGTAGCCCCTGTGTGGCCCCTGTGTAGTCCCTGTGTGGCCACTGTGTAGTCCCTGTATGGCCACTGTGTAGCCCCTGTGTGGCCACTGTGTAGCCCTGTGTGGCCACTGTGTAGCCCCTGTGTGGCCACTGTGTGGCCCCTGTGTAGTCCCTGTGTGGCCACTGTGTAGCCCCTGTGTAGCCACTGTGTAGTCCCTGTGTGGCCACTGTGTAGCCCTGTGTGGCCACTGTGTAGTCCCTGTGTGGCCACTGTGTAGTCCCTGTGTGGCCACTGTGTAGCCCCTGTGTGGCCACTGTGTAGTCCCTGTGTGGCCACTGTGTAGTCCCTGTGTGGCCACTGTGTAGTCCCTGTGTGGCACTGTGTAGCCTCTGTGTGGCCACTGTGTAGTCCCTGTGTGGCCACTGTGTAGTCCCTGTGTGGCCACTGTGTAGTCCCTGTGTAGCCCCTGTGTAGTCCCTGTATGGCCACTGTGTAGTCCCTGTGTGGCCACTGTGTAGTCCCTGTGTAGCCACTGTGTAGCCCCTGTGTGAGCCACTGTGTAGCCCTGTGTGGCCACTGTGTAGCCCTCCCTGTGTGGCCACTGTGTAGCCCTGTGTGGCCACTGTGTAGTCCCTGTGTAGCCACTGTGTAGCCCCTGTGTAGCCCCTGTGTGGCCACTGTGTAGTCCCTATGTGGCCCCTGTGTGGCCACTGTGTAGTCCCTGTGTGGCCACTGTGTAGTCCCTGTGTGGCCACTGTGTAGTCCCTGTGTGGCCACTGTGTAGTCCCTGTGTGGCCACTGTGTAGTCCCTGTGTGGCCACTGTGTAGTCCCTGTATGGTCACTGTGTAGCCACTGTGTAGTCCCTGTGTGGCCACTGTGTAGTCCCTGTGTGGCCACTGTGTAGTCCCTGTGTGGCCACTGTGTAGTCCCTGTGTGGCCCCTGTGTAGTCCCTGTGTGGTCACTGTGTAGCCCCTGTGTGGCCACTGTGTAGCCCCTGTGTAGCCACTGTGTAGCCCTGTGTGGCCACTGTGTAGCCCCTGTGTGGCCACTGTGTAGTCCCTGTGTGGCCACTGTGTAGTCCCTGTGTGGCCACTGTGTAGTCCCTGTGTGGCCACTGTGTAGTCCCTGTGTGGCCACTGTGTAGTCCCTGTGTGGCCACTGTGTAGTCCCTGTGTGGCCACTGTGTAGTCCCTGTGTGGCCACTGTGTAGTCCCTGTGTGGCCCCTGTGTGGCCACTGTGTAGTCCCTGTGTGGCCACTGTATAGTCCCTGTGTGGCCACTGTGTAGTCCCTGTGTGGCCCCTGTGTGGCCACTGTGTAGCCCCTGTGTGGCCACTGTGTAGCCTCTGTGTGGTTACTGTGTAGCCTCTGTGTGGCCCATGTGTAGTCCCTGTGTGGCCACTGTGTGGCCACTGTGTAGCCCCTGTGTGGCCCCTATGTAGCCCCTGTGTGGCCACTGTGTAGTCCCTGTGTGGCCCCTGTGTAGTCCCTGTGTGGCCACTGTGTAGCCCCGTGTCATTATGCACATATGCAGTTGGTGTTACTGACACTCTAGCTGCATCTATTTAACACACACACGCACGCACGCACGCACGCACGCACGCACGCAAACACGCACACGCACACGCACACACACACACACACACACACAAACACACACATCAGCCATCATTTTTTAACTTAGACAATTATAATGGTTGCCAGTGTTTTTCGGAATAGACGCTATAGAGCCCAATACATGGTTTCTATGTCAGGAAGGTGGTAGATCCTACTCCAAATTAATGCTTACTTCAGTAGATGTACATTTCCCACAGCATGTAACATGTTTGTGTAATGTGACACATGACTGCTGACAAAACACAAGTCATGTGACAGGAAGGTAATATTTTGTTACTCATATACTATTCATATTGTATGTTAAGAGCAGCATTTTAGTATGTAATTGGCATCCGCACATCCAGCCAAATGGCACTTTATATGCCTGCAACACAGTTTGCTATTTGAATATCTATACAAACGAAAGGTTAACGCAAATGTTAATTAAAAACAAATTAAAGATGCTGAATGATTTAAAGGCAGAGCACATTGTGTTCAAAATGGTCGCAATATTGATTTGAAGGCATACAACAGACAGACAACATTTAACGACACCCCTTCCATTGCAATAAAGAGCATGACATTTAGAAGATGTCCAATCGCCCCTTACCTGGGGTGCCGGTGAAGTCCAGCATTGCCACCCCAGGCCGCTCACTAAATGTAATGTGGCGTATTTCGCTGTTACAACTTGACTTTGAGAAGAACTTCCTCAAGTGGTCAGCTGTACACCCTGCAGGCAGGCTGGACACAAGCACCAGGGACTCTGTGACACGTCCCAGCACCACAGGCAGGACCCGTTGTGGGGTCATCAACGTCACTTCTACTTCAGTCTTACTGACCTTTAGTGTCTCGTTGTCTGCCACTCGCCTGGCGCCTGGGTGACAAAATGGAGTGACGTCAACATAATAAACAGGCGGATTGTGTCAACAAATGTTGGTATTGAAAGATATTGAACTGGGATGATTTTACTGTATGACAGATATGGACATAATGACATAAATTTATGATAGATATGGACATAATCCCACAAAATTAAGAGAACTGTACCCCAAAGGCAATAAAAGGTACACTTATCATAACTGAACATAGGATCAATTACCATAATAATAATGTTACAAACATACATGAATACACCATTATCATGTTTGTAATAAAGAATTGAGATGTACAGCAGTAACACAAACTCTGATATGTGGTATTGGGCTTAACTGCGTCATAAACTAATGTTTCATTTTATATTATTAATGATTTTGAGAAAAAACCGAACAAACTGAATAGACTTTATATTTCACCATAGTATTTTAGTGTTGTTGTCACATGAAGACTGAACTGAAATAAAGATGGTTTTATTTGATCTGTAACCAAATTGATCAATTTTTTCAGGCCAAATACTGAAATTGACCATGTACATGATATAAAAAATGACCATAATGCTAAAAATAATTAAAACTGGACAATAGATTCCTGACCACCACTAGATTGCTAGCCATATACAAAATAGCACAATACCATTCATACTTTCATTCAGTAACTATACTTACTCTCTGGGTCAGTGAATGTGACGATGGCTGTGCCTGTACTGTTGTCATACTCCAGTTCATCTATCTCGCCGCCACCAGAAATGCGCCGATTCTCAAACAACAGTGTCAGGAACTCCATCGATGTGTCACTGGCAATGCCACACACTCGAACTGCTCTAGGTCGACTTGCTTCTACGTCAAGGCCAGCATAGACGTCACACAGAGGGGTGACTGAGAGTTGGGCTCCACCAAGTTTTAACTGTTTCACACTCATCAGTTTTTCAGCACCTAAAATTTTAAATGACTGATAATAAATTTGCTCCAGACCAACATTGTCATGAGTAAAAACAATCTCCAATTCATAAGCAACTGGAGGAATAATTGTGCGTAATTATTGCATATGAACCTACTGCCTGTGTTTGTGTATGCGTGCACCATGTTTACTTGTATACACATTAACACAAAGATGGTCACACAAGTGCTGATGCAGAACACTGAAACAGACACACACACACTAATGTGAGTACTATATACATTGAAATGTACATAGTACACACACAAACACACACACACACACACACACCCACACCCGCACATGCACACACACAAACACACACATGCACACACACACACACACACACACACACACACACACATACACACACCCACACCCGCACATGCACACACACAAACACACAAACACACACATGCACACACACACACACACACACACACGCACACACACAAACACACACAAACACACACATACACACACAACACACATACACACAATAAGAAATACAAAAACC
>JAODUO010000834.1:422500-427500 GCA_025642075.2 Ridgeia piscesae | reverse complement strand
CAGAAACAGAATTTTCTCCGCCAATTGTGCTTACTTGCAGCGCCGTCTGGCGATGAGTTCGTACAACAACGCAGGTGATTCTGGACGTGGCGTAGACCATGACAACGACTGGCGCCACGAGGCCAAATATCGCACCTAAGATGAGTATCGTTGTAATATCCAAAGAACGTTGTATATCATACAGGCACATGACGAGCTCCCACTCTATATTTCCACGTAGTAGCAAAGCTGCCAAGAGTCCAGCGACAGACCACGTGATACCAATGATGACGTAACATCGACGTCGTGTGAGGATTTGTTCGTAGCGAAACGGCCTCGTTATAGCGACCATCTTACACACGGTCACCCAACACAGATTGTGCATTGAGGTGACAGTGAACCAGACGGAGCAGAACATTTGAACTTTAGGTAGATAGGTGGTCATATCACGTACATTCGGCGTGGCGTCGGAGCACAAGGCGGCGCTGATGGGCATCGCCGTACAGCCGTTGGCGAGGTCAGACAGCGTGAGCGACAACATGAAGAGCGTCGTGCGATCTTCCCTCAGTTGTGGATGTCTGACGATCACGGCAATCACGACAGAGTTCAGTATTATATTCACGACGATCACGGCACTGATGATGGTAGGTTTTATGTCATCAAAACCTATTAGATCCATACTGTCGTTGTTAAACATTGTCAACGCAGCATGTCTGTAGTGTTCAGCCACATGGAGGAGGAGTGGTGTTTCTCACGGTGTTTAATGGTCGATAATGAACCAGATATACTGATTGGTTAACAATATATAGATCATGCAAGTGCCCGGATGACAAGACGAAACAAGACTAGTGCAACGAGTTCAAAGGTTAACCGCACCACGCATTACACGTGCAGTGTGTTCAGTCGTGTCATCTGTAAATATTATTTACAGATGAATCGACTGAACACAGATGTGTTAGTACCTTGCAACACCCTTGACTAGCATCAGTTGTTTTTCCCCAGAGCTATCAGTTTTTAATTTATGGTGTAGCATTGTTGAAGATTAACTTAATGCTTGTTGTTTGTGTGATTGATAAAACTTCAACCACGAACATGATATTCAGGGGCAGACATTACAAATGTAACCCGCTAACCCGGGGGACTAGCAGCCTGGATCAGTCAATATTTCCCCATTTGTGGTGAACATAACCGAATGGCGAAGTGTGTTTTATATTTATACAGATTCGTCTGTAGACCTGCGATGTTCCATACATTTTTCTTTAATTAAATACACAAATTAATGACAACTTTATAGCTGATGACACGACGTGATTCGTTTCGTCAACCAAATATAAAATAGCTACTCGGCGGGTGAGTAGTGGGAGCCAAATGTGTCTTACTCCCTGGTACTTCTACCCGCCACGGGCGAGTGATGAGTTCGTTCCCTGGTGCTACTGGACGCAGTGAACGTAACGATACGGCAGCGACTGAACCGACGCTCCAGCACCACTTGGTTGTCGCACGGTTTGTCGTCTAGAATCATGACAGTGAAACATGGGGGTGTGGGGTTGAAGATTGATCACAGCGAAGGTTTAAATGTTGTTCGATCTCCCATACATTGCATTGACGGTCATGTAGAAACAATCCCATCGGGGCTCTCTAGAACCCAAATTGATACCCAAATAATGGGAAGCGGTGGTCGCGTGGGAGAGCGCCGGACTGTCAGTCGAGGGTGGTTCAATCCCACCTACCGCCGTTTCGGAACTTAGGTAATTTCGCTCACCACACATTTGCTTGTGTCTTTTGGAAGAGACACTAAAAAGCCGGTGGTCCCTTTTGTCTGGTGTCTATGCCAGGGGAAGTAAAATATACCACACAGGGGGTCAATGTAGTGGACTCACAAATTCTAGAGAAGGACAACTCTGAAAACCAGTGACATTACTGGTCATCAAGTTGATCGGTGGTCGTTTAATGGAAGAACAAGAATAAGAAGACATATGTAGTGCGATATACTTTATTCACACTATAACACCCAGCACGACCGTGCATGCTGTGAGTGTCTGTATTTATTACAGAGGAACCGGTGTCAGCTGGACAGGGTAAGTTAATGGGGTTCTCAATGCAATTTATTTGTCACTCATCATAGGATCATCGCAATCACTTATCACATGTGGGTAAATTAGCTTGTTGTCGTCACGTGGTGTGTGCTTGTCAGCCAAATGAAAATCTATGTACCATCGTGATATTGTTTGAAGATTTCTGGACACCCAACGCCCAACACATATTTGAAAATGTGTATTGTCATAATAACATTTATATGAATTAATATGAATGATTTTAGCGTGTATAGACTAAAAACGTCGTGTCTTTATGTGTAGGTGGGATATGTTTGAATCTGTATGTGTGTGTGTGTGTGTGTGTGTGTGTGTGTGTGTGTGTGTGCGTGTGCGTGTGCGTGTGCGTGTGCGTGTGCGTGTGCGTGTGCGTGTGCGTGTGCGTGTGCGTGTGCGTGTGCGTGTGCGTGTGCGTGTGCGTGTGCGTGTGCGTGTGCGTGTGCGTGTGCGTGTGCGTGTGCGTGTGCGTGTGCGTGTGCGTGTGCGTGTGCGTGTGCGTGTGCGTGTGCGTGTGCGTGTGCGTGTGCGTGTGCGTGTGCGTGTGCGTGTGCGTGTGCGTGTGCGTGTGCGTGTGCGTGTGCGTGTGCGTGTGCGTGTGCGTGCGCGTGCGCGTGCGCGTGCGCGTGCGCGTGCGCGTGCGCGTGCGTGTGCGGTGTGCGTGTGCGTGTGCGTGTGCGTGTGCGTGTGCGTGTGCGTGTGCGTGTGCGTGTGCGTGTGCGTGTGCGTGTGCGTGTGCGTGTGCGTGTGCGTGTGCGTGTGCGTGTGCGTGTGCGTGTGCGTGTGCGTGTGCGTGTGCGTGTGCGTGTGCGTGTGCGTGTGCGTGTGCGTGTGCGTGTGCTGTGTGCGTGTGCGTGTGCGTGTGCGTGTGCGTGTGCGTGTGCGTGTGCGTGTGCGTGTGCGTGTGCGTGTGCGTGTGCGTGTGCGTGTGCGTGTGCGTGTGCTGCGTGTGCGTGTGCGTGTGCGTGTGCGTGTGCGTGTGCGTGTGCGTGTGCGTGTGCGTGTGCGTGTGCGTGTGCGTGTGCGTGTGCGTGTGCGTGTGCGTGTGCGTGTGCGTGTGCGTGTGCGTGTGCGTGTGCATGTGCATGTGCATGTGCATGTGCATGTGTATGTGGGGAGTATTTGAGTGTGTATGATTATGGGGGGATGTTTGAGTGTTAATGTGTATATGGGGGATGTTTGAATGTGTAAGTGTATGTGTCGTGATGTTTGAGTGTGTCTGTGGGGGGTGTTTGAGTGTATATATGGGGGATTGGATTTTTAAGTGTGTATGTGTATGTGTATGTGGGGTATGTTTGAGTGTGTATGTGAGAATATATATATATATATATATATATATATATATATATATATATGTGTGTGTGTATGTGTACGTGTCTGTTTGTGTGTATACTTTCGTATGTATAATATATATATATATATTATGTGTGTATGCATGTATATTTTATAAATACATAGAATACACATAATATATATATATATATATATATATATATATATATATATATATATATATATATATATATATGTTTGTGTGTGTGTGTGTGTGTGTGTGTGTTTGTCATTTATGAATAAGATATGGTTTTGCATGACAGAAAGGAATGGATTTTAGTATAGTTTGTTAAGACCAACCGTGATCATGAACACACATTCCATAATAAACTACCAACTCTTCATAACGTCAAATAACTGTGAAAACATTTTTTGTGTACTACTACGAACAGATCTACACAAAACTACATAAATCACGCTGTTGACTGAAGAATTACATAGCATTATCCAAACTGATATGAATCTATACCACGCTGGCAAATATTCCTCACTCCTTGCCATCGCTGTAATTACATCAATAATCATAGGAATCGTGAGGACGACATACGCCAAACAAATGAGCAGGATATTTTTACCAGAACGAAGCGATTTCATGGTCACCGATGGAACGTTTTCAGAAACAGAATTTTCTCCGCCAATTGTGCTTACTTGCAGCGCCGTCTGGTGATGAGTTCGTACAACAACGCAGGTGATTCTGGACGTGGCGTAGACCATGACAACGACTGGCGCCACGAGGCCAAATATCGCACCTAAGATGAGTATCGTTGTAATATCCAAAGAACGTTGTATATCATACAGGCACATGACGAGCTCCCACTCTATATTTCCACGTAGTAGTAAAGCTGCCAAGAGTCCAGCGACAGACCACGTGATACCAATGATGACGTAACATCGACGTCGTGTGAGGATGTGTTCGTAGCGAAACGGCCTCGTTATAGCGACCATCTTACACACGGTCACCCAACACAGACTGTGCATTGAGGTGACAGTGAACCAGACGGAGCAGAACATTTGAACTTTAGGTAGATAGGTGGTCATATCACGTACATTCGGCGTGGCGTCGGAGCACAAGGCGGCGCTGATGGGCATCGCCGTACAGCCGTTGGCGAGGTCAGACAGCGTGAGCGACAACATGAAGAGCGTCGTGCGATCTTCCCTCAGTTGTGGATGTCTGACGATCACGGCAATCACGACAGAGTTCACTAATATATTCACGACGATCACGGCACTGATCAAGATAGGTTTGATGTCGTAAAAACCTGTTATATCCATACTGTCGTTGGTAAACATGGTCAGCGCAGCCCAAACGGACAGTCGTCGTGTTTCTTACGGTGTTTCAGTGGCCGATAATGAACAACGTAAGTTGATTGGTTAACGCCATATTGATTAAGTAAATGCCCGAATTACATGACGCGTGCAAACACTTGACAGAAATTCACCTAAAACGCACCCACAACAACAATTAACATATCAATCACGTGTACTCAAAAGCAATGACAACTACATTCGAAAACAACTGTAGTCTACGTTAGCAGCAAGACAGAAACGTGGCCAAGGAGTGGCTGTCCGATACGACACGACGATGTACGACGAAGTTTG
>JAODUO010000834.1:352500-417500 GCA_025642075.2 Ridgeia piscesae | reverse complement strand
GAATTTGGCGTGCTCGACTGAAGTTGCGATGCTCCAAGTGGAAAGTTGCATATTTGAGCGAATCTTTATAAAAATCATGTGATGCTGTGTTGTGTGTGATGCATCAATGAGTAGTTAGAGAAATTAGTAGCCATGACATATGTGTAACTAAATATATGTGTTGTTGATTAATTAAAACGCACAGTGGTTGATAATACATTATAACCTGACAGCCGTCACTGGCGTATAAATTCAGGTTTCAGTCAGGAGATACCATCTGCGAAGGTCCCGCTAGTCCAAATGACATCAGCAAGAGACCCACCAGGGCACTGTTTCTGATTGGTCAACATAAGCCGCGGAGCCAAAATTATCTGTCCACGTGGTCTAGCCGGCATCATGATGTATGACATGTCACGATAGTCTTGTTTTCACATAGAAAATGTCTAATAATGAAGTAAATAAGAAACACCATTCATTGAGTAGATAAGAGCAAATGCAGCTTGAGCATATTATGGCGGCGCCCAGTGGTTAAATATATCCAAGTTTGAAACATAATTTAAAATATACCGTGGCTTCATGCTCAACAAATCATGGTCATGTGTATTCTCTACATGGTATGTTCTTATGCTTCGGCAGTGGTTGTTACTTCGTTTAGCATCCCTTTAATAGTCACGGGTCGTTCCTTATGACCGAAACCAAAGTTCCCGACATTTGCTCCCATCATTCATTAACATTTGAAATAAATCAATGTATTAAAAGCCTATTGCATCTGAAATTTGATCGTTATAGCTTAAATAGGTTTTCAGTTATTTCAGCTTGAACATTGTGACTTTTCTGAAGGGTTCTTAAACTATTTTACAGGTTAATAAATCTTGAACTAATTAACCTATGACAACAACATTTCATGGAATTGTTCTTTACTATGAATAGATAAACACCATGTAAGCTGAACACAAAAGCAATGGGTTAATGTCTACCATACAAGGGTTAATGTGTACTAAGCTGATCAAAATAATGATATACTCAACAAATTGATTCATGTTTCCTTCACAATTAGCAAATACATACGGTTGTATACTTCATGACCCAGATATATATTTGGTGTATGTGCATACCAGTGCATATACACTTTGGAGTAATATAACATATGTGGCTGTCTTCATTATAAATCTAAGCATACAAAAAGATGGTAAATTATTATATTTCGTAAATGTTGCCCAACTTCTGACCCAAAATGATTAACGAGACGAAACACAGATTGTGATAAAACTATTTCTAGATGTGAGTCAATCGCTTAGATTCAACTAACTAGTAACTGTAGCTATCCTTCCGTGCTTCCTTTACATAAAACAGGGGTCGGAAATCGGCTAATTTAAAAATAAATATAATAACGTAATAGTTTGACTATGCATAGGTTTACAATTACAACATTCAGACACGTGATATTGTTCTTATGATACACAGTTGCATGCAAAATAACTAAATATACACAATTGTGTTTAGCTCTTAATCAATATCTCAAAAACAATTCCATGGATCGTGAGTCAGTTATCAACCAAATTGGGACACACGCGAGAATCAATTTTTAAGGAGGAAGCATGAAAGGATATTGAGAGATACCGGTTATTTCAGTAATAGGAACTAGCTTACACCTTGAAAATGTGTTAACTATACCATGTTTATCATCTTGCTGCACGTTAGTCATAGACAGTATTTGTATTCTAAAACAAAAGATCACTGACACAGTTTTGTATAGTGCACGTCGAATGTGAATAATGCTATGTATTTTTAAGATGCCGTCGCAAAGGTCACGTCCCGAATTTCAAACTGTCGTGACTGTCAAAAACTGTTTAATCTAGACTGCTTAAATTTCGGATTCTTACTTAAGGATTCTTACTCCTCGAGCCAATTCATTTAAAAATCGGGGAGATGTGGGTCCGCACGAACTGATGGTGTTCACACGGAATGACCCTCACATTACTTGTCAAAACATATCAGATTGTCCGTAGAATATGTATCTAAATATCTGTCCCACGGTCTTGTTGAGACGTTTTATCGACTCCGGGTCGTAGTCGACGTTGTGTTTCCGATACCAGAGGTGCACGGCGTAGTTCCGCGCTGTCCAGTTGTAGAACACGCCATCGTTGTAAAGCTTTCTCAGTCCGGGATCCTGCCAGTTTGGTATGTGGATAGTGTCCTTTTCGACATGCACGAGTCCAGGATGATCCTTGGCAATGATACCAGGCATCAGGACGGAGTGACGGTTCCAGTGGTTTGGATCGAAGGTGTGGTAACTGTCGTACCATAGCCTCAAGAAGGTCGCGTTTGCTACAGACATAAAGAAACCGTTGCACAACCAATTCGGAAGTTCTTCTCCCATCGTGGTCTGGTAGCAGTAGAGCCTACCTAGCGGCCGCACAACGACGACGTCGAGGTCATGATAGATGCCGCCGTATTTCATGACAGCTTCCAAGCGTACGATGTCCGAATGATGTTCGTCTTGGTAGACCGGACGACCAAAGATCGTTTTAGGAGCGTCCCGCTGCATCATCATCAAGGTCGTCATCGTCTTGTTTATCTTCTGTCGTATGAATGTCCACCATTTCCCGGTGGGGACTCTGTCGTGCCAGAACATTAAACGTTGAGGTTGAATGAACCGGAGAGATGACATGACACTGATGACGTGGTGAAAGCGAAAGGTTGGTCGTGTCTTGCTGCCGTACCACGCTAAGTGAAGGATGCGGGGTACTACAGGCGTACAATGACTGTCTACACCCAATGCTGACGCAGGATTTGTTCCGTTATTGATGGGCGCAGGTCGGCTTGTTTTTAGTCTCCTGTTGGTCGAACGTTTTTCCTGTGAATCTGTTGATAATGCAACATTGTTTTTGTCGAGCCAAAGGTGAAACGACTCTAGTACGACAACGATGCAAACAGCAGAAACAATTAATCGAAGTACGGCAGACAGATTAGTTGGCGCCACCAACGAAAATTTTCTTTTGTAGTCAGACTTCATGCTGTAGCGTAGGCGCTGCAACAGACAACTATACGTTAATGTTGACGACTTTGTTTGCGTCGATATATTACAAATGAGCGTCCCTTTTCTTAGTGTATAACTATCATGAAATTTCAACAAAATCGGCCTGATCTACTAAACGTTAATAGGCAAATGGGAAAATGTGACTTAACATGACCTAGTTTCGCAGGAATCTCCTAAAACAGCGGGTTTACCATTCGGGGTAGTTAACCCACTTGGCATAAGTCGATATTCTCGGGGGAAATGTATAGTTTCTAATAGCAGAACAGTGGGTTTATCGCGTGAGTCTCTCCAATTGCCCAGCATTTTGCTGCTACCAAACAGGTGGGCCAGTCTGAGTGCACTTTGAATTCCTTTACCAACCGTGATATATGCTTTACTTTGGCATTCTGACATAATGGGATATCATGTGTAGTGTTGGTGTAGTGTAACGTGACAATTGATAGGTCAATTTTGTAATGCATATGAATTATGCATTGAAAAGAACGTTGACATTATCTCGGATAATTATCTCTCGTAGCTGTTTTTAACCAATTCCATTCGCCATTATCTGGCGTATATGCAATGAAAAATAAGTAGTATAGAATTTATTAAATGAAACTGCTCACAGCACTTTACGTCTGTTCAATCAAACACAGTCTCGACTACTGTGGGAAAATGTAGTGAACTGAAGCAGCGTAGAGTGAAGTCGTTTACCCAAAGCTCGACTCAAGGGACTAGAGCTCGGTTCTATATATTGCAGGTCTGATGCTCTCTCTCACTGCGCCACCGCGCTGCAAATGTTGAGAGGAAGTCACAGTCTGTTTGAGGCAGCAAAATTATATTATAATGTGTGCGAAACTTCGATTCACCCCAGGTTGCATACTTCAAGCAATTGTTTTACAGAAACAATGGATCTTTGATCAACATGTCCAAACACTTTACATTGTATGCGTGGTCGTCTGCCTCCATAACCCATTAGGCCCTAGGATTTTATTAAAACATGCCCTCTTGTTCCCAGGATTTATGGCATTTTCTGAGCGATTTTTCTTCTATGTGTTAAAAAATCTGTAGAAAAAATCTGTTCAATATTGTTAATTACAAGTTGTGTTTGTTTTGAAGAGTACTAATTTCTCCACATGCCTGTACACATAGAAATATGATTTAGTCATACAATTTTGACACTTGACCACAATTTGCAAAGAAAATAATAAATTATCGACTTACATTTGAAATTGAACCTCTGCTACTACCCTATTCAACCCAGGGAATAAAAAAAGCTATGTGTGTTAGCTTTGCAACAGTGAAAACATTGGAGCATTCTGACGGTTATTTATCAAGTTACACTATATTTTTTATAATTTTGTCAGACAAAATATTTTCAAAAAGGCCGACATTGTGTGATACAGGCATGTATTGAAATATATCTCTGTAATAAAGCCATTGAATCAATCAAATTAGTTGCAACAGTGTTTATTGACAAACAAAACATTGTTTCTGTTCATTGTTGTATTGTATAATTTATATTTGTGTTGTTTTGAGTTGTTTGAAATGGTATAGTGTATATGTGTTTTGTGTGAAATACTGGTAGAAGAAAACATAATTCTTCTTCTTCTTTTCTTCTTCCTGTAATAAAAAAGAGTCAAAATAAATAAACATGAAATGAGAGAAATATAATTATAAACAATTATGAAATATGAACAATATGACAACATAATAAAACACAATAGCTGGTGGCTGATGTTAGAAGTAACATCAACAGAACAGAAGTGCAACACATCCAGACAAAAACTGCCAGGTACACATACTCGAACTGACACTGACACTGACAGCTGTCAGAATTTGACAAAAGTTGTATTCAACATAGCCATAGAAATGTATAATTATTAGTTATTCATACAAGTCAATGTATGGTTGAAATATGTCATATACATCCAGATAATGTCAACAACAGTATATAACATGAGTGTAAAAATAACACAAGTGATGGAATCGATGTACATCGAACGGTCATAGTCCAGCTCAGTCGATGCCGAAGCGATGACATTGACAGCCAACTTTTACTTTTTTAGCGACACGATGGAAGCAATAATTCTTACAGAAAAAACGACTTACATGTTCCTCAATTTCCACATCCGATCCCCCTTCCATTTCACCATCATCGCTGTCACTATCCTCACACCATTTGTGCAACATCAGTTGCCGAAAACATGACGACAACAGCAAAGTTGGACGAAAAAGCACTAGAAGAAAATCGATGTAAATACAAATTTTCAATATAGCAACCCATGCACGTGACAAGCTGGTGTTGTTGGAAACTGTATCCGCTAGGTTGTGTTAAAATTTGGAAGCGTTTAGTGCAGTAGTTAATCGCCAGGTGTTTTTTGAATACAAGGTCCTGTGTCCGGCCGGTGGCGGCCGTTGTAGGACTGGGCAGAGCGGCCGTCCGCGGCCGTTGTAGGATCTAATCGACAAAACGTTATCATAACATATCTTTCAAAAGTTGTCCAAATCCTACGAGCCTCTCCACATACGTCCACAATGTTTGTTTTTGTTTCACAAGGTCAGTAGTCACAAACAAAAAGGATAATGAAGGCCAATAGTCAGTAATAAAAAGGACAGGGAAGGTCAGTCGTCACTAATAATATGTACAGTGAAAGTCAGTAGTCACTAATAAAAAGGTCAGTGAAGGTCAGTAGTCACTAATAAAAAGGAGAATGAAGGTCACTAGTCACTAATAAAAAGGCCAGTGAAGGTAATAAAACGGAGAGTGAAGGTCAGTAGTCACTAATAAAAGGACAGTGAAGGTCAATAGTCACTAATAAAAGGACAGTGAAGGTCAATAGTCACTAATAAAAGAACAATGAAGGTCAGTTCTCACTAATAAAAAGGAAAATGAAGGCCAATAGTCAGTAATAAAAAGGACAGTGAAGGTCAGTAGTCACTAATAAAAGGACAGTGAAGGTCAATAGTCACTAATAAAAAGGACAGTTAAGGTCAATAGTCACAAATAAAAAAGACAGTGAAGGTCAATAGTCACAAATAAAAAGGACAGTGAAGGTCAATACTCACAAATAAAAAGGACAGTGAAGGGCAGTAGTCACAAATAAAAAGACAGTGAAGGTCAGTACACTCAAATAAAAAAGACAGTGAAGGTCAATAGTCACAAATAAAAAGGACAGTGAAGGTCAGTACTCACTAATAAAAAAGACAATGAAGGCCAATAGTCACAAATAAAAAAGGACAGTGAAGGTCAGTACTCACAAATAAAAAAGACAGTGAAGGCCAATAGTCACAAATAAAAAGGACAGTGAAGGTCAGTACTCACAAATAAAAAAGACAGTGAAGGCCAATAGTCACAAATAAAAAGGACAGTGAAGGTCAGTACTCACAAATAAAAAAGACAGTGAAGGCCAATAGTCACAAATAAAAGGACAATGAAGGTCAGTACTCACTAATAAAAAAGAAAATGAAGGCCAATAGTCACAAATAAAAAGGACAGTGAAGGTCAATAGTCACTAATAAAAGGACAGTGAAGGTCAATAGTCACTAATAAAAAAAGGTCAGTTCACTAATAAAAAGGTGGCAATGTCACTAATAAAAAGGACAGTGAAGGTCAGTAGTCACTAATAAAAGGACAGTGAAGGTCAATAGTCACTAATAAAAAGGACAGTGAAGGTCAATAGTCACAAATAGAAAAGGACAGTGAAGGTCAGTAGTCACAAATAAAAAGGACAGTGAAGGCCAATTGTCACAAATAAAAAGGACAGTGAAGGGCAGTAGTCACCAATAAAAAGGGCAGTGAAGGTCAGTACTAAAAAAAAAAAGGGCAGTGAAGGTCAATAGTCACAAATAAAAAGGACAGTGAAGGTCAGTACTCACAAATAAAAAAGACAGTGAAGGCCAATAGTCACAAATAAAAAGGACAGTGAAGGTCAGTACTCACAAATAAAAAAGACAGTGAAGGCCAATAGTCACAAATAAAAAGGACAGTGAAGGTCAGTACTCACAAATAAAAAAGACAGTGAAGGCCAATAGTCACAAATAAAAAGGACAGTGAAGGTCAGTACTCACAAATAAAAAAGACAGTGAAGGCCAATAGTACTGCAGTGAATGTCTAAAAAGACAGTGAAGGCCAATAGTCACAAATAAAAAAGGGCAGTGAAGGTCAGTACTCACAAATAAAAAAGACAGTGAAGGCCAATAGTCACAAATAAAAAGGACAGTGAAGGGCAGTAGTCACAAATAAAAAGGACAGTGAAGGCCAATAGTCACAAATAAAAAGACAGTGAAGGTCAATAGTCACAAATAAAAAGACAGTGAAGGCCAGTAGTCACAAATAAAAAGACAGTGAAGGTCAGTACTCACTAATTAAAAGGACAGTGTAGAGTATCACAAATGAAGTGAAGGTCAGTACTCACTAATTAAAAGGACAGTGTAGAGTTGAATTAATTGTTTGTGTCTGCAAACTTTAAAATAAAATATAAAACGTCTGACTTAATAGTCAGTTTACATCATGCCTATTAAGTTTATAGTAACTTATTTTAATTAATTTTATAAATGTATGGAACGACGCAGCCACATATGGTTAATAACCACTGCTCTCAGCAACTATCCCTAATAAAGCAGTAATTTGTATGTCTGTTTATGAATCACTGAATAGATCTTTCATAATAATTGTTACATATAACCTACGCTGACATCGTTATGTAATGTACTCGCATTAACTTACCTGTTGACTTAACAACAATGGAACGACCGCGAGATGACAAACAAAACAAAGACAGTCTAGGTCAGTAGTGTCATCGATGAAGGATGTCGTGTTGGTGGTGAGAGATCCCTAAGGTGACTTCCCGAGGAGTCGACCAAGACGACACTGCAGTGTGTGATCACCTCATGTCAGGAAATGAGGTCAGTGTTTGTACATTGGTGCATATATGTGCCATTCCATCGACCGCTTCGCTATCCAACGTTACTTGAAAAAAATGACGCTCCAATCAAAAGAGTATTCGGCGTGCAACGTTAGGTTATCTGAATGGACGTTGACATTTTCAGCATGATATAATTATTTATATTGGCTGCAGACTCTGGTGTAAACCATTAGGTGAACTGGGTCATATTAATATTTACTAAACCCAGAGAATATAATGACGATGAAAATAAAATAACAATAACAGCAATAACAGCAATAACAGCAATAACAGCAATAACAGCAATAACAGCAATAACAGCAATAACAGCAATAACAGCAATAACAGCAATAACAGCAATAACAGCAATAACAGCAATAACAGCAATAACAGCAATAACAACAATAACAACAATAACAACAATAATAATTACTAATAATAATAGTAGTAGTATAGTATACGGAGCTGGAGCGGAGTGGATGATAGGGGAAGGAGGAGTGACGTCATATTTCGTCAAAATGGCGGCTATACTACCACATGTGTATCACAACATCCGTAAAAATGACGCTTCCTGTCACGTGCAAAACATAACTTCGCAAAAGTAGCGGGTCTTTCCACGGTCGTAACATAACATTTATAAAAATGGCGGCTCGTAGCACCACATACTTATCATAACTTCCGTCAAAATGGCGGCTCCGTCCACTTCCATAACATACTATACTGCAAAATACCGGCTTCGACCACTTCCATAATATAATGTCCGGCAAAATGGCGGCTCCCATCATTTCCCTAACATCATTTCCGGCAAAACGACGGCTCCTATCACTTCACTAACACAATTTCCGGCAAAATGGCGGCTTCGACCAAAATCTTAACATAACTTCTAGCGTTTCAGGGCGATAGTCTTGTCAAGTATTCGAATTTTACCTAGTCAGTATGATGATTTCCTAACATTTACCGACTCAACGAGATAGAAAGTGTGATGTTTTCACCACATACCACATCCGTATCATAACTGCTGTCAAAATGTCGGCTCCTGTCAAGTGCATAATATAATTTACAGAAAATGGCAGCTGCGTTAGACACCAGTATCTTACAGAGGGTAAAACAACCACCGATTAGGGTTAGACCCAGAAAAAAGTTGGGGTTACTTAGTGTTTGACCCAAAAAAGTTGGGGTTAATTGATCGAACATTTTAAAGACCATTTGATACAACACAACCTTAACCCAAAACGAACCGCCCGTGTTGTGGAAGTTATGTTTTGGACGTGATAGAAGCCGCCATTTCGGCGGAAGTTATGATACGGGTGTAGCCTGAACTGAATACATCCCTCGTTGAGTCGATAAATGTTACAAATTTACACACTGACTTAGTAAAATACGAATACCTGACAAAGGTATTTCCGCGAGACGCGAAAAGTTATGTTATGACTGTGGTCGAAGCCGCCATTTTGCCAGAAATGATGTCATGGAAGTGTTCGGAGCCGCCATTGTACCGGAAATTATGTTATGGAAGTGGTAAGAGCCGCGTGATAGAAGCCGCCATGTTGTCTGAAGTTATGTGATGGATGTGGTCTGATGTGAAAATGTTCCTCTTTTTATCTCGTTAAATCGGTAAATATAAGGAAATTACCACACTGACCTAGTAAAATACGAAAACATGACAAGGTTATCTCCTCGAAACACTAAAGGTTATGTTATGACTATGGTCGAAGCTGCCATTGTGCCGGAAATTATGTTATACAAGTGGTCGTAGCCGCCATTTTGACAGAGATTGTGATGCGGATGTGTTGGTACGAGCTGCTATTTCTTTAACGGAAATTATGTTATGACTGTGGCACGAGCCGCCATTTTGACGAAAGTTATGTTTTGCACAGGAAGTGTCATTTTATCGGAAGTTGTGTTTTACACGTGATAGAAAACTTGCCTAGACTTGTCTGTTTGGTTTGCACAACGACATATGTAAGTTCCCTATGTGGAAAACGTGACCTACATGACGAGCATGGTGGCGCTTGTGACCTACAATTTGATTTGTCGGATGATTTGAAATGTAATGTTGCCCACGCGCAATGACCTAATTTGATTACCCATCACCAGAAGATAGAAAACACACGATTACCTGTGCAACGGTCGTTATCGATTACCTATTTTGCCAAATAAAGGTAAATACACTTACCACGTTTTGTTATAGAAGACTTAGAGAATTTACTATGAAAGTTGTCACGTGACAACAAAGTTCCTAATTATTTGTGTAATAAGAGTGACCATACTTCATGCAACGGCACCAGGGTGAACGCTAGTCATAACAGGAAGGCTAGAATAAAGTGTGCATGAGATTGCTGTAAGCCTCGGTGCTGTCACTTCCGTGTTTTCATAAGTAGCGATGATCCGCACGACGTTGTTGTTAAACAGACATGAGCAGGTGATTGCGGATTGTCATTGGTATCGCCTAGTGAATCGATCTTTCTCTTGGGTAGAAATACGGATTATAACATTGCGCAAAGATGTGTAGGTGACCTACGTAAGGCACGTGACCCAAGTGTCCTATCTGCCGAACGTGATTATTTGTATGTAGGCATACAAGAATATATATATAGAGAGAGAGCATTAGGTTTGCACATGTTTATTAAAGCCGATAGACACAGCATATTTATTTATATGTCAATCTTGGACCTTGATATTTTACTTTTTCCTAATTGGAAAGTTGATGACATCTCCTCCAGGGGAGCCCTTTGACATTTGACCCCTTTGACCTATTTAAAAAAATAAGACACGTACTTTTACCGTACTAGTTCACGACCTATCCGCAAGTGGCCCCACTTGTACTTTACCTAGTTTGTAGGTATACCACCTATCCGCCAGGGGCGTTGTGTGACCTTTGACAGCGACCTTTGGCATTTGACTTTGAACTAATCACTCCTCCCTCCCCTCCCCTCAGCTCCGCTCTAGCATATTATCATCCGTGCATACTATATAACTAACAATAATAAGAAAAAACAACAACAACGTTGATGATTATGTACCTTTTGTTGTTCTTAAATCCGTGGAAACCAAGCTCAGAGACACAACAAGACAAAATGGTTGACCAATCTCTAAGTAAGTTTCTATAAATTATGACAACTGTATTGTGTAGGAGTTTCAAAAGATCCAAGACTGATTAAACGTGTACAACCAGTACTATACGCTTGAAAGATTGCAGTCATTCATTATTTGTATGTAGGCATACAAGAATTTTTACAGATACTATAACAAATGAGCAACCCAGATTTTTGGTTCGAATGCTATTGAAATATACCTGACCACTCATCAATTTGTTTTTTATTCCATAGGTACGACAGTTTCGTTTGCCTCAACAATTCTGCAAATCATTATGATGTCCTTTGATGTAGAACCAATCTCTTTACGGGCTGTGATTTTCCACTGACGCTTGCGAAATAAAGAATATGTTGGTGTTTTTATGTAACATTCAGTCCCCCTCCAAAGTGTGTGCCATCGCATAGGTCTGTCACCAACTATCACAGGTATTGATATTGTTGTGCGGTTTCAGTCTGATATGTGTTACCTCCATGTCATGCGGTAACAATTCTGCCCAAGTAAGACACTGACGCACCGAAGCTCACTATAACTTTTGATGTTTGGAATGTTACTTTCGCGACTTATGATGATGACGGATGTTTTATGGTTAATCACTTTAAGGTATGTGTGTATATTCATTGATGATGTTAAATGTGCTCAATTTTGTGTGTAATTATATCATCATATTTTGTACATTGCCGTGACAACAAGAGTATAATGATTTTATTTGCGTGACAGTCACACGTCGTCAAGTATAAGTTAACTTAAATATGTATAATCCTATGATATAGTATATTATACTGTCGGTATTGGATGAATCATTTAATGCTGGATTAATAACTTAATTTATGGTTTCTGAATCAACTACAAGTAGGAGGCATTTAAGAATTTCAAATACACATGATCAAATACATAAAAAAAACACTTCAAAACCAGGGGGCATATTCAAAAAGTATCCAATTTAAATATATAGTATATCAGATGGGGGTCATATACATTTGTATTTGATAGTATTTAAATACTTTTTTAAGTATTTGTAGTTTAAGAATAGAAAGTATTTGTATTTAAATACTTTCCTAAAGTATTTAACGTTTTCAAATATATTTTCAAATACATTGTCATTATCATTTCTTTTCACAGTCACATATAATGCCTGTCAAACTGATTACCTTAATGCACTGCAGCTTCACCCAGCAGTGCTACTTACTGATAAAGATACTTAACAACAGGCTTCCCCCTGGCCCTGCAGTGACCACAATTTTTGTTTGCTCGGAGCCAGAGGATGGATTAGCACTTAACAGTGACCATAGGTCAATATCCCCTTTTGTTCTTTAGTCAGGCTTCAATCTGGCACC
Source organism: Ridgeia piscesae (assembly GCA_025642075.2). NCBI lineage: Eukaryota > Metazoa > Annelida > Polychaeta > Sabellida > Siboglinidae > Ridgeia > Ridgeia piscesae. The sequence goes on along the minus strand of JAODUO010000834.1, from coordinate 405,165 downwards.
AGGCTATTCTGGTTTCCTGGCTGACTTTGAAGTTGGGCCTTCCTCACAACATCCAAGCAATCATTAGCAGTATCTCTTCTGAGGGCAACATAGGCATTTTATTATGGACCTCCTGGCTTAACATACAAACAATATATTTTGGCCTTTACCTCTTTCAGTCAGTTGTCACTGTGATGCAGTTAGCAATAACAATACTCCTATCACTGGTCTGCCTGTCATCATATGAGCAAAACACTAATTATGCCTATAAACTAGATGTCTCAGTATATGTGTTGCTTTTCTTTTACCTACATAGTAATACAAAATGAAACGTATTTGAAAAATATATGAAAAAGTATTTGAAATACTTTTAAATGTATTTATATTTAAATACATTTATATTTAAAAAGTATCTGTAATTGTATTTTAATCCCTCAAGAATATTTGTATTTAAATACATTCCAATGTATTTGACCCCATGTCTGGATGGGACAAACACAGAATAGTTGTTGATTTAGACAGGTTTACAGTTTGCCTTTAAACATAATAGACAGGGATTTAGCTGTGGCCTGGCTTCTAAAATTACAAAGCAAGATGTTAGGGGAAGCTTATCTCATACAGTGCTTCGCAGGGACTGTCACAATATAACTTGTAATGTGCCCCTCTCTACTGTTTTAATGTAATGTCATCAAACAACTGGATATGTAGAACATTACTGTAAATACTATTAGTTTACAATTTTGTTTCAGGTTTCCAGATGTGACCAAGTCACCCAAACAACATCGAGAATGGTTGGCGAAATTGCGACGTAAAGGTTTCACACCAACACAATTTATTAGACTTTGTTCGGTGCATTTCGATGATAGTTGTTTCATTGTGACCGGTGACACAAAACGCCTTCAATCAAATGCAGTGCCAAGAAAGTTCGATTTTCCAACTCGGCTCCAGAAGACGGACAAAAAGCGAAAGCCACCTATGCAACGAACAGTTCCTGTCCCTGGCATCTAGTAGTATGTCCGCTCCAGAGTGTGGACCATCTAGCGATGAGCACCCATCGGTCACTGTAATCCACGACCATCCATATGATGTCAAGAAAAGCCCTTCAAAGTTAAAAAGAGAGCTAGATTATGTGTTGCATGTAGTCGAGATGTACAAAAAGAAACTTAAAGTGTCTTAGAGGAAGACATCACGCCTAAAAAAGAAAGTTGACTTTTGATTTCGGTGGTGGCATCTTTAAAAGAGAACCACTTAGTGTCTAGTGCTTGTGCAGAGGTACTAGAAACAACATTTGCTGGTGCATCGCGTGACTTGATGAAGACAATTGTTTCACAAAAGGTAAACAAGAAACCAGGTGCCTATACAGCAGCATTGCGGTCCTTTGCGATGACTCTCAAATTCTACTCAGCTAAAGCATACAAATATGTGAGAAACAAGTTTGACTTAGGCATTCTATATCCTTCTACCATTAGAACCTGGTATGGCGCTGTCAATGCAGATCCAGGGTTTACCAAAGCTGCATTCTCTGGTCTGTCTGCCAAAGTTCTGGGAGCTAAAGAGATGGCCAAAACATCATATGCAGTTTGATGATTGATGAAATGGCCATCAGAAAACCTGTAGACTGGGATGGTGAGAAGTTCAGGGGTTATGTCGATATTGGCACTGGAGTTGTAGATGATTCTCTGCCTGAGGCCAAAGATGCACTAGTTTTCATGGTAGTTTGTATCAACGGCTCGTGGAAAGTGCCCTGTGGTTACTTTCTTATTGATGCTTTAACTAATGCTGAAAAGGCAAACCTAGTTACAAGCCGTAGGACGTTGGTATTAAGGTTGCTTCCTTTACCTGTGATGGACCTGCTTCACATTTCGCAATGTTGAGAACCTTGGGGGTAAACCTAGACGTTGGCAGTTTAGACCCTTCTTTCCAGCATCCATGTGATCATTCAGCCAAGGTACATGTTTTTAGATGTTTGTCATATGCTGAAATTAGTCAGGAATACTTTTGCAGATGGCGGCATTTTGCATGATGAGGTAGGTAATGCAATCAGATAGAAATACCTGTCAGACCTGCATACACTCCAGGAAGAAGAAGGTCTCCGGCTGGCAAACAAGCTTAAGTCAAGTCATCTTTGCTGTCAAAAACAAAAGATGAAGGTTAACTTGGCCGCTCAGTCCCTCAGTTCAAGTGTGGCTGATGCACTGGATTATTGCAATGTCAAGTTGAAACTTTCGCAATTTCAGGGTTCTGAAGCAACATCCAAATTCTTACGGATTTTTGATCGATTGTTCGACATCTGTAACTCAAGAAACTCTCTTGCGAAGAACTTCAAGGCTCCTTTACGGAAAACTAACCAAGCATATGTTGATGCATTTTTGGATGAGGCATTTTCCAACATCATCAGTTTAACTGATTGTGCTAGACATCCAATGCATTCCTCACGCAGGAAAACTGGATTTATAGGCTTCTTAGTTGCAATCAAGAGCCTGAAAGCTATGTATACAGATCTTGTTGCCCCGGATCCTGCACCATTGAAGTACCTGTTGACTTATAAAATGAGTCAGGATCACCTGGAGCTATTTTATGCAGCTGTTAGATCATCAGGTGGGTGTAGTAATAACCCTACTTCCAGCCAGTTCATTAGCATTTATAAACAGCTTCTGATGGGGCATCAGATTGAAGGTGGTCATGGCAACTGCATTGTACAGGACACAACCAGCATTCTGAATGCAGTTGAGGATAGGTGTAGCATCCATGAAGTGCAGACAGGTACTTCGGATGTTGCACTTGCCCGCAGATATGATCTAGAGTTTAGAATGCCATCAGAACAGGATCATGATTATGCAGATGTCCCCAATGTCAGTGAGCTGTCCGAGTATAAAGAAGCAGCTATTTCATACATAGCTGGCTATGTTGTGAAGATGGTTGTGAAAATGATAAGTTGCCCCAAGTGTGTTAGTGCACTGACTGTATCCACAAACACACACTCACACATACCCTTTTTTGTCTTCAAGACAATGGTGGCTTGATCTAACCACCACCAGGTGTTCACAAAATCTGTGTTGAAACTGAAAAGTCATTCCAGCGAATGCTGAAACTGACATCAGGTAAACTCCCCCAGGGTCCAGGGCTGTCCAGTGCCATTGCTAGGGTAGTATTGCAGGAATGTGTAGAGGCTAATGTGTTTGAATCATTGAATTATCACATGTTTGATTCAAGCTGCTTCAACAACCATCTGTTTGCTCTAATAAAGTGTTGTTCCCTGTGCTTCATAAAGATCATCATCTTGGGAAACAACACACAGCAGTGCTCCAAGCTGAAACAGTTAGGAAGAGGTTGTCGAAATTGATACTATTTAAACATCAGTGAGGGCAAGTACATTATTTAGTAAACTCTCTGTTCGGCATCTGCACCTGTAATTACTGAGGATGCTACTACACGATGGTCATAGTGTTCTTACTCTTATCGCAGTAATTGAGTTTGATGTATAGCGTACATACAGTCTAGAAACTGCTACCTCGAAGATACGCTCAAATTTCAAAATGTGATAACTGAGGAACAAATAGTGTTGAATCGTATTCATGTAATTCATGAATAAATAAAGATATGTTTTGTGTATGTGTTTTGTAAGTGTTTGTTTGTAAATTTTATTTTTTATTTGTGAAAGTACGACCACAGTTACAAGTATAACTATAATTTACAATTATATCATATATTAGTCTTGTATTTTATTATGATTAATGTTTACATACTGTTTTAATAATGAATTTATCTGTATTTGTTTACTTTTCTACTCTTGTATTTTATATTTTTTATTACAAACGCTGCAAAATGAATTTCCCGGTCCGGTACAATAAAGTTTTATTGTACTGTATTGTATTATATTGTACGACAAAGTTGGCATATTTCATAACATTTATTTGTTTTAAATGTATGCAACTTAGAAAACGTGTGTTAAGCTGATGTATGCGTAGGCTATAACACAGCATAATAACAAACAGGCGGCTGCTAGGATGTTTGGACCCAAACCACTATTCCAAAATGGGGGTGTGGGTGTGAATTTGGATTACGGGTTTTGATTAGGATTAAGGCAAGGTATATAGAGACCAGTGGTAAATCGTTTTATACAAGTAAAGTCTGGCTTAATCCCCCAAAGTCGGGTTTCCATTGTTATTTCCAAGCAGCTGCGACAACCTTACACCCCATTTTGGAATAGTGGTTTGGTCCAAATATGCCATGTGCTGGCTGCTGCATCTGTCTCCACTTAAAAAAACCATACAAAAATTTAGACACAAATACTACTAGCCTAATGTTAAGAAATTGGTAGCTGAAGTAGAGTCATTTAACATTGAAAAGGTGGCCGATTGCCAGCGGCTGTGAGCCACATGGCGGCGGCTCTGGGGCGTCAAAATAACACGGCCGCGCCCTACCAGTCTTTACAGTAGAGTCGAGTGCGTAAACGTTGGAACCAATCAAAATGGCTTTATAAACGGAGTTCGGTTTATTAGGTATATTGAATTTCTTTTCGATAAATTAAATGCCTAATTTCAGCCGTGGGATGTTGGCTTTCGTAATCGATGGGTTAAAATGTCAGTCGGTTTAACATTGTTTCAATCTGATTGGTTACAGTGTGACCTTGACACTGCGTGATTTGTGAAGAATGTTGCCAATGTTGTCCGTACTGTCACTGTGTCATCCGAAACTACAAACATTATCTACACGTGCACCTGCAGAATGTACTGTACCACATAACAAATGGATTGGAGGGCCTTGACAAGACTTGCTGTCACGTACGCATTTTCACAGAGGAAATTGAGCGTCATTCTGGTCTCATGCTGTCATGGTTTCTTGTTACCTGCTCAAACCCCCAATCCAGAAAAAAGATCCGAGATGCTTTGCAGGGGGCCAATGATAAATTTCAGTAGTACGCCTTTACTCGGACCACATTAGTCATTACCATCGATTCTCTGTATTGACACCAGACATGACATCCTGCACTGTATTGCTGCCATGCTGCAGGACAACTATGTTTCTTGCCAGAGCAGATCCATCAAATCTGTCAGCATCTTCGAGCAATGTCAATGATGAATGTATGCCAATGTCAACGAGGAACTAGTATAGAGCCATCTCTGCAGCAGCCAATACGACTCTGATGATGACAACATTGACCCGCATGACAACATCACAGTTGATCCGGCACAAGAGATTCCTCAATTTGAGCCTTCAACGGAGGTAAATATTTCAGTAATACATTCCGTAGATAGTTACTGTCTCCCTGGCCTAGAGCAATCTTGAATTATTTCCATAATTAAAACTTATATGAAACAAGTTGATTTACCTGGGGTTGCGCTTGTACTAAAATGTATTTGCAGTTAAGACCACTCGAGATCCCAACTCGCAAATTACAGATACAGATAGTTTGAAAAAAATCATATTTGTGGTTGCAGTATTTCAACCCATCTACAGGACTCTGTCACTTCGAAAGCGTTGAAAAACACAAGCCCCTTGAATAGGATCTGGATCCTTTTCTCCAGGCCATGATAAGCACTAGACTTGCAATTGGACTACACAGTGAAGGTTGGTAGACATTATATTACCAGGGATGGTTTAGTTACCTTTATAAACACATTAATGTTAATTAGTGCATTGATCCTTTTATATGTACAATCAGTTAAAACATTTTTATTTACACCGGCCATCATGGATGTAACAAACATAAGCTCACATTAAACGTTTATTATTATTAAGGTGAAAAAAAGAAGGAGCATGCACATTGCAAGAATAAATGGCCAAGATTTATACTGAGCAAATAATTTCCATTTGTTATTGAATCGTACAACTACGTTTTATAATTTTGTTTTAGATGTTGGTCGATCTTGAGGATGGGTATTTTATGAAGAAGAAGGACGAACACCTGGTACTTTTCCAGTTATTTCCAAAACTGGACACCAGCCAAGTTTGCGGCTGTGATGTAAACAGCAAAATGTGTGCAGCTTTTATGTAAATATTTCTAAGATTTAATAACAGGGGCCTTTCAAATGTAAGCTCAATCTTGATTAGCTAGGAACTGCGAATCAGGGCAAAGCTTACAATTGGCGCACGTTTACCATTGGATAGCTGCATGTCTACAGTAGGCTGATTTTACTACACTCTACGTAAAAAAGTTACGTTCCCATTCATACGCTCAGAATCTGGAAAGCATGGTACCATGGAAGGCCTAATGATTGGTCTATCCAATATATATATATATTATGTCATGATAAGCTAATGAGCACAAATCTAGCAAACAACGATTTGTTGACGCGGGTTTCCCATGAACCCGGTCAAGGCTGTTTTAGTTACGTATCGCTTCAATAAGTCATATAATTTAACGTTTCCATGTCAATATAATTTTTATTGGCTATTACTATGCTTCACAGTAGCCATAGATAGACTAGTTTGCATATCAGACAATGATGTCTTTATGTTTTCTATATGCTCTCTTCTTTTCCAGGTAGTCGCACAGAGTACAAATATTCCTTGATATGACTTGTTGCCTCCTTGCACATGCCTGTTTATATATATGAGTAAAATAAATTATATAGAGATCCTTCCTTGTTATAAAAGGTATCTTTATTGACAGTGAATATATACATTTTATTTAAATTGTAACTTTTTAATGGAAATATAAACATAAGTATCACATGTATTTTCAGGAGAAGTATTGGAGTGATAGCTGCCCACATGGAGTTCTTACACAAAGATACCAGCACCCGACAAAGGTTTACCTTCAGAATGGCATAGCCAAATTCATGGTGATTATTCTTTAAACGATATCAATCACGTATGATTTATTGTCATGGATTAGCTATTTCTCATGTGAGCTGTTGCGTAGTAAATTGTCCATCTTAACCTAAGTACTATATTAATTACTTATCAATATCTTAAAACTTCCACAACAATATCATCAATATTGATCACCTCTAACCATAACAATTTTTCATTGTAATAATTTCATTTTAAAATATATACTCCATACAATTGGCATTACATATACAGTGTAGATATGCAGATAATATGCATACGTATATATGTGACATTTTTATTAATAAAGAGTAACCATTTCTTTTGGTTTGTCTAGGTGCTCGATCGAGATTGCCTCAACAAGGAGCTGTTATACCGCATATTGTATTCAGGACAACAAGACGGCCTGCACAACCTATTATCATTAACAACTGCTGGTGAAGAACTTGCATAGAAATTTATTAATATTTTCATTAATAGTCAGATTTCACCTACAGCTTTCTGTTCTGTGGTAAATTCCCGCTACTACATTTCTAAAATACCATTTACAAGTAGGCAGACATTGACAAACTGGATATTTTCATGGCTGGCAAACTTTCACATAGACTTTCGACAGACAGATGACACCTGCCAGGCCAATCCAAAAATTCTTGCTTGTGATGGAACAAAACTTGGCCATACTTTAGAAATGTTTCCTTGAAGGCATTTGAGACACCAACGAGTGAATGTGTTGTTACACCATCTCATATACGCACCATGCAACATTTTTTCATACTTTGACAATGATACAGACAAAAAGAAGATAAAATGTTGCCAGGCCTAAGATGACCTTTTTTAATGCGAAAAAGAACTCTAATTCTTTGCCAACTTTGTCCAATGGCCAACACAAAAATGGAGAAGTACCATCAGAACTGAATTTGATAGGTGTAGAAACATCTTGAATAATGTCACATCAGAATGTGTAACTGTTTTCTCAAAATTCATTGATCATGACTACCCATGTGATGTTATACAACGACTATGTCCACTCATGGAAATCCTTGGCACGAACTGTCCAATCACATCAATCTTAAATTACCGATTGTCCAGTATGCTTAATGGGAACGGAGATTGGAACCAACTGGACAGTGAAATGCCAGAGGTGTTCTTGCTTACCAAAGTGGCAGTTAGGTTTGGTGTAAAACATTACATTAATAACTTCCTCTCAGAACTTATTAGAATGGCTAAGTGTATTCATTCAAATGATCCGGAAATTCCCGATTCATCTAGCATTTTACAACATTATAACCCAGAGCTTCAAGGATGTGCGTACTATTTTACATCACATGGTGGCAAGATACGAGACCTACCATCATATGATGTCTCTAAAACTAAACCTGATATACATGATTGTTGTAAATCTTTTCCAGAAGCTGCCATAAGTGGCACAACATATATATTCCTTTGATTTGACCCGCTGCATGGTCACTGTTATGGTTTTCATATAATCACTGTGAGTGATGGTAGGAAGGAACCCTTTGCATCAGCATTCTTGTATATGGAAACTCCTCCAAACAAGGTGTTTTATGATTTCAGTTGCCAGCTAGAGGAATATGCCCTTGACAGGGAGCCAATGTTTTGGAGGGGTTGTCGATTTTATTATGATATTTTTCATGGCTTCAGCCACAAGTGTCTATTTGTATACATGTCACACCGGGTACCCAGTCTTGATGTTGGAATAAACTCAGAGATATGTGAGCAATTTAATTTATATATTCCAAAAAAATTAAGTATAGCGCAAGATCTATGAATCAAAGCCACTTCATGTTTTATCTCCAGTTCTTTATCCATAGATGGAATGTCCAGAAACGTCACAAATGTGTGGCTGAACAAGCCATGGCCTAATCGCTATTGAAGTGAACTTATTAATGTGAACAGACCGGTATATATTTTTAAAGATTAAAACATTTATATTATCTTGTCTTGTTAATTTGATGGAGAGGACCGGTCGCCCATCCCTCTGAGGACGAGTTAATTCATTGGCATCAATTTACTGTATTCTTGCTGGAACATTGGATGTACTAGTTTATGTGTAATGTCGGTAGGGTGTCACTGGTTTTGACATCTTGTATTTAAATTTTAACGTATTGGATATACTTTACGTATATCAAGCAGTCATTGCTTTGTATAGTCCTAGTTTACTTGTGATGTAAGCCAGACGTCGCTGGTTTTGTCAACATTTTCTACTTAAGGTATCGCGCATTGGATGTACTTTAAGTATGGTCATAGTTTATGTGTAATGTCGGTAGGATATCACTGGTTTTGGTTATATTTAACGTGTTCGATATACTTTACGTATATCAAACAGTCATTGCGTTGTATTGTCCTAGTTTACTTGTGATGTAAGCTGGTTTTGTCAACGTTTTCTACTTAAAATATCACGCATTGGATGTACTTTAAGTATGGTCATAGTTTATGTTTTGACATCTTGTATTTATATTTATGTAAATCAAACAGTCTTTGCTTTGTATTGATCACAGTGTATGTGTAATGTATGTAGGATGTCACTGGTTTTGACAACACCATCTACTTAAAAATGTCACGCATTGGACATACATTTAGTACCTCAGACATGTATTGCTCTGTGTAGTCCTAATTTATTTGTAATGTATGTAAGATGTCAATGGTTTATTATTTTGTGCATGTCACATGATTGGTTCACACACATAAAGGGTGGTTCGGGCGGCTGTAGGGGAGGAGGAGGCCGCAACTAACAACATATTTTCTATTGATATAATCACTTTTTGTACTGTGAATATTATACATGCCCTGATGTCTGTCTGGCATAGTACATAACAGCAGACAAGGTGTAATGTTATCGCTGACATGGCATGTTGGTGATTCAGTCAATTGTGTTAGTATGATACGCATTGCATTGTAGCACATTTTCAGAGATCTGATGGTTCACATTGCACATAACTACACATTTTGTACTTTCAATGTTGTATGTGTAAAGAGGAACAGATGTCAGAAGAGCCATTTTTAATAATAAAATCAAGTTTTCTTTATTCAACCACACTCTTGTTATTGCCTGTTTTCAATTATAATTTTGTGTAAATAAGCCTGCTGTTTGTTCTAGAAAGGAAAAACAATATTGTGTACATTAATTGCAAACACACTCATCCATCTACATTGCAAATGGTCAGTTTATGAGTTTAATTTATACTAATATTATAGTAAACACATATATATAGTTCATGAGTTTAATTTATACTAATATTATAGTAAACACATATATGCAAAAACAAATTCAAGGCTTTATAAATTGCATGAACAACAAAGAACATATCAAACGCAACAATTACATCACTTGGTTCAAATTACAACTTTTTTTTCTCAAATTGCACTATTTAATTGCACAACAACTTAATTAGGACATGTAAATAGTGTTAAAACAAAGTCATTGGTGCACATAACTAGTGTAAAACGAACAATACATGGTAACAATTTCGACATTTCACATTGAAATGCTTGGAGTGGGATATATCCTTTACATTGTGTTGAACTGTCACAAAATCAGGAAATTTTCAACGGCAAAACGGTATTGGCAGAAAACTGTTATATGTACAGAACTGATTTTAGCATATGTTCATAGTAGTGACAAAGTCTCCACTTTGACGTTGGTTTCGCCGCGATATGACTACGGGTTCAAAAAACGAAACCCTAGGTTTTTTCTAACCCTAGGTTTCAAAAGTAAACAAAACAATACCCACCAAAAGCTACACCACGTCCCCCTACGACATGTGGACCACTTTTGGCGCGAATAAAATAGCAGCAAGTCCGTGAACATACCTCTAACGTCTCTCTCTCGCAGTCGCTGCGTGATTGGTCACGCCGACTGGAATTTCTCCGCGGGGAGACATATAATGGAAAACACGGGTGGGAATTTCTCCAAAATACTGTTTTCTTGAAAAATTACCCATTATGTGTGTCAACGCTGCGGGACTGATCCGTTTGCTATATGTTACATTATTTAACTACTGGAATGTTGTAATATGTCAACACAACTTCTATAGAATACATTTTTATTAATTGGTGAATTGATTAGAACACTCGACATAAACATCAATGAATTTCATCATGTGATGTTTAAGATATAAATTACAAATAAAATAATGCATTATTAATGAATTAATAATTAGTTATAATTATTAGTTATAATTAATATAATTATTAGTTATAATTAATATAATTATTAATTATAATTATTAGTTAAAATCAATCTAATGATTAGTTAAAATCAATCTAATTATTAGTTATAATTAATCTAATCATTAGTTAAAATTAATCTAATTAATTAAAACTTCGTTAATTATTAATTAATTAATAATTAGTTATTTACTTATTAATTATTATTAATAATTTGTCTATTTCATGATGTGTAACATCATGTGATGTTTGTTAAGACATAAATTGCAAATAATGCATAACTATAAATGATATCGAAAACATTATTGATAATATTTCATGACGTTAGACAGTCAGTTACGTTCCAACCACATGGAAGTAAACATAACATACTTGTGTGCCTACATTGTCGTCCCCTGATATACACTTCATACAGTATTGGTAGTATGTGAGCATGTATCCACAGATCATACAATATTATATTGTTTTTATTCTTCCTTTACATACAACTTAGAAAGATGCTGTGGCAGATGAAGCGTGACAATCCATGTGGCATGGCAGCAGATGTCATGTATTATCACATGTCACATGATTGCCGGTGTGACGTTATGTTACATGATGGCATACATCTTGTTATCGTAAACACTGTATGTCGACTGGTACCATACATGGTCAAGCTGTGCAACTAAAAGAAAAAAGTACATATTTAAATAAAATTATTATGGGTCTGATATATTTTCAACGACAAGATTCAATTCTCTTTCTTGTGCCACATTTTACCTCGCATTCTCATTTGAAACTAGTCGACTCATGCATGTTATTTCACAAGTGTGCATGATGCCGCTCAATGCAATGAAATGTGGACTTGTTGTGAAGTTTTGTTTTCATAAGAATATCTGCGTTTTACCTCCAAAATTACACATTAGCATTTTTAAGGGGCTGTAACTTTTCAAAACAACCGTAACACCGAGGCCTAATATTACACAAAATGTCGGGTTAATTTAAAATGTTGCATGGTATTACATACATTTTAGATATATCATATACTAAATCGAGGTGCCTTGCCCCATGTCTAGTCTGAGCTGCTACATCCAGTCCTTTCACAATTCTTTTTAATATCATACTATACTGTTTAATTTATGCAAAATACATACCCACTCACCGGTGGTGAAGCATATTGTGTGGACTAGTATTGAGTCAGTAGTGAACAATTAATAATAATAATACGGTATTTTTAATACGCCTAATCCTTAGAAATCAGGCTCATACGTGCATCGATACAAAAGCAAAGGGTTAATGAAAAAACATTTCCAGATGTCATCAAATTGAGTTAACAGCACCAACGACAATACCTGTAATTACACCATCACACGTGCATCTTCTTTAATTGTTACTAAATTACACTTGCTACTTGGCTCTCTATCTTGTATTGTTACATATAATCAATAAGACACGTATCAAATAAGCTCGATCCATGATTTTTTTAAACCTATTTCGATTGGTTCCAACGTTTACGGCAGCGACCACCCTCTTTATATAGGTCAGTCGTTCTGACGCTCTCTGACGTAGTGGCAACGGCATCCGTCATGCCCGGACCGAGATTCGGCTAAACGGACATTGCGCATGCGCGTGTAAACGTCAGAGCACGTCATGATCCGAGTTTGTGTTGGTCTTGGTGACAGCCCAGCCAGCAGTCACTCCGTTTAATATTGTAACTTGTTCCACGAGAAGTGTGTCACTGTTTTTGAGATGGAGGACGAATATACGGAATATATGTCATGCGTGAAGGAATTTTTGATTCACGGACCACATCGCCGTGGAATCAGCAGACGTCTGAGAGACGCGGTCGGCAAGGCGACGATCGAGGGATCAAAAGTATGAGGTAGACGGTAAGTAAAATACACGTTTCAGTCATTAGCCTAATTTTGCCAGCATAGCCTAAGTCTAAGTAGTAATTCAGTAGATAATCGAGTACAACTAAACTTGTTTTTATGTTGTCCCATTAAATTTAATTGGACTTGGAATTTAAAATTACGTGCAATGACACTTCCCGAAGGGTAGAGGCTATTCACACAGATGCTCAGCGCATACTGGTAGGACTAATATTCGCTATACCTTGGCTAAACCACTTAATTGCTACTACAAAAAAAAAAAACAGAACCATCTTTCAAAGTGTATCAGTGTGCTAAATCTAAAATTCCATGATTGTTGTTAAAATAACACCTTTGGAGTGATGTACTTACAGTAATATAAACCAGTATAAATGCAGATGTTGCAAAATATGCTTGCTCTCTAAAATCGTCTATCTTGTCTACACTGTGTAACCAGGGAAAAGGTCATGTATTTATATACCTAATACTTCCCTTGATGAAAATGTTATTGTCGAAACATACTTTCCAGTTTACCACTTAAAACTTATTTGCATAACTTAGTCATCCTCATAACGAAAAATGAAAGTGACAGGGATTATTTGCTCATCACAAGGTTGCAGTACACAGAGGTTATATGAGATGCTGTTATATATGTCTCTGTTGCTTTGAAAGTTTCATGTGACTTGAGCAAGATACCTTAAGGCTAATACTTGTGAGTCACACAAATTATTACCCAAAATTGTGTTCTTGTTATCATCATACTATGATAATGTCCTACAAAGGAATTGGGTATCACTGGATCACTAGTGTTAGTTAATATTTAGTATTATGACAAGTTTTATTCTCACTCTCAGCTCATGGATGTAGGTATAACTTTATCTGTAACCATTAATTAATTGTAGTTAGTTAAGTATTCACGATGTACCATGTTAGCATATCATTACAGTGACATTGCATAAGTAACTTAGGGTTAACAAACTGTGACAAAGTATGAACTGGATGTATCCACTATCTAGTGCATGCCCCACTGGGGCCAGACAAAATAATATTAATGATCAACTGGCCTGCTGGCTTTCACTTGGGTTAATAGAAAACACATGTACATTATAGGGTAGCAATAGAGATGCACAGCCATGTTAGTGACCTAGATATACAGTGCCAAGAGGGGAGGTACCAATTAAAAGAAGTCCAAACAAGATTAAATACTACAATCGACTATATCCTCAAATTACGACCCATTGCGCTAATCACATCTACATAGATGTCCAGCCAGTTACAACACAATACTTTTTAGTGTGACCACACACAGGCAGACACCCTGCATGCTCAGCTCCTGCTGACCAACTTCGTCAACTTTACTCCCACAATCTTCTATATCTAAGCTAGCCTAACTACACATTCAAATTAACCAATAATTCCCGCCAAGCATACACAAAGACAAAGACATCAACTAGGCTACTAGTAATTATTAACATGTGATTTGGGAGGTCTTCATATTTCCACCAAGCATACTTAAAGATAACGACATTGACTAGACTACTGGTAATTATTGACATGTGGTTTCTGGTTCCTCTACCACTACTTATCTCATCTCTGGTCTAAACACCTACTCAGTAATTAATTCCTAACCTGATAATTTATAATAAGCCCTACCATACCAACACAGCATGGCTGAAATAAGACATATTACAATGTTTATAATTGCTAGCTGTCTTATTTTGTTGCTGTAGTTCATGTTATCACTAACATTGCTAGTTTATGTAGAAGTCGCAAACAAAGTATATAGTCAGTACATTGTATAACAGACAATTGCGTTTCATCATATTATTTGATGTCATTTGAATGATTTACATAATATCATTTGCAGATTAGTATGCTTAGGAGGCTTAACGATGTGGGTTCTTGTATTTAAAAATTAAATGTATGTTTCTCCAGGCAAGGGTGGACAAGGCAAAGCTTCAACAGGATGAACAGCGCCAAGGCAGGCTGACCTTGAGCAGCTGGACATCAATAGCTTGTTCTCAGTTAACCACGAGTACTAGTAGTACTACCAAGTATTTGGCCCCTCCCCACCAACCCTGTTCAAAACCAGACACTGTATTAGTAAATACTTTATAAAATAAAATAAAATGTCATGAACAGATTCATAATTTTGTCTTCTTTGTCTAGATGTATGTTTCACCTATTAAAAACAGGAATTTTTTTATTGGTAATTGTGTTGTGAAATCGTGAAAAATAAGTGTGTTGATGCTTTGTTGGCTTTATTAATAATAAAGAAATGAAAATGCTATGTTGTGAATGTTCTTATATTGACAACTTGTTGTTTCCTTGTCTGTTGGATTTCCTTATGAGAACATATGTAGTTGTTAACTTGTTTCTTCATTAGATCTTCTACCTGTTGTATGTCACCAGTACTGTTTCATCAGCCTGGACATTGGGGATCCAAGAGAGAAGTTGACATGCATTCACTAAATAATGTAGTTTTATAAAGGTAATTAACTTGTCATGTGGATTTATCAATTGATTTTATAAATTTGCTTTGTAATTAAGGTTAAATACTAGTGTCTCGGTTTCAGTTGTTGGTTCAATTCCAACTGGTATGCCTTTGTGCACAAATACCCCTGGTATGGGCTTATTGACCGAAACATTGCATTTACCCTTGTAATTATGCTGATATTCATGTGAAAGTTATATCAGATCAGTAACAACTGTAGCCAAATTCCGCCATTGGGTGTCATTCCATGTCAAATGAATCACTTTTTTTGCCATTTTTGCATCACCCGACTCCAAATTTAATGAAATTTAGTACAGTTGTTGGTTCACAAGAGTATATCAAAATAAAAAATAAAATAAACATCTAGGTCAAGTATCATTGAAGATATAGGTCACTGAACTTTGACCTGATTTGCATACTTACCGCTACAGTAATGCCTGTAACTCTGCTATTAATAAAGCTAGAGAAACAAACAATATATAATTGGAAAGCCAATACACATGTGCATATAACTGTCATAAAATTAAAACATAGTGTAAATAAGAAATTTTTGAAATTTTACCTTTGACCTCAGATACCCATAAATGTATTGCAGAAGAGTCCCTGAAAATATTATAGTGGGGCAGTGGGCAAATAATAAGTTTCAGAGATACAATAAATTAAGTACACCCATAGATGAAAAATTGCACCAGCTAGGTTACACTGTCTGTGTCTGCTATCTTTCGTTATTCGAGTGTTGATTTTACATATGAAAAGAACATTCTATTCAGCAATATGATCGGTAAACGATAGCCATTTTGTAAATTATGGCATGATTTTTGTCTTCCGTCGCATTGGGGTTGTTTACAAAAGCAATTATAATTTGAAAACTAACCGTCAAAATTGGATAAATGTTTTACTAGGATAAAACTAACATAAATGGCTAAATTAGTTCCACAGGATCACTGTTGTGTGTTCTAAACATATTTAATATGTAGCATGATGAAGTTGCTTATTTATTTTATTACCATAATTGTCAAAGTTTGCTTCAAGATCTCAAATGTAATTAATTGCAACACATTAATTTTAATAACACATTTTATTCACACAATCATTCCATATACAGTGCAATTAATTTCATACATTTTCATGCATCAGTTGTCGAGTTATTAGAATTTTAATGCAAGCAACATGCAGTGTAATTCACAGGTGGCTGCTATCTTAAAATTGTCTGCCTACAGCAGGATGTAAAATAAGAAGGCTGTCTAGTGTCTACCCAGTAAAGAGTTAACCCAATAGAAACATACAGTACAATCTCTGATGTATAAATCCATATATGTATATATATGCTTACTATTTATATAACTGCTATGCAATATACCAGGGGTTATTGTTATACAATTATCCATCAGAGGGGCAAAATCATGCACATGTAAATTTTGTCTGTGATGTTATGTGAATTATGGCATACAGAGCAATGTTAAAGCATACAAATGACCAACTTGTATTATACAATACATATGGTAAGCATTGCAAATTGAATTGTATTGACAGTTGATCAGCTTCATGGGTGATGATTTCATTTTCATTAGACTGAGAGATAATATGTCAATTGATCTGAAAAAGGTGAAGTAATGAAATTTATAATTAGTGAGCACATATACATGTATCATTTACACATCAGAGACTATGCTGTATGTTCGTATTGGGTTATACAGTGCTATCCTGGTGCAGTTATATATATATATATATATATATATATATATATATATATATATATATTATATATAAATTATATGATATATATATATATATATATATATATATATATATATATATATATAATTATATATATATCATATATATATTTTTTAATTATATACACACACATTTGTCTGATTGTCGCAAATGCAAAATCCTGGCTACACCACTGGAGTGAAGGTACTTTTGATTGTCATCAGGCGTTTACATGTATTTGTTGTGGAGGGGTAGCAAATAGCCATATCCTAATAAAACGAAACAGGACACCGCGGCTGTGCATATAGACAGCGCCACGCGTCACCTATTGCTGTAGCCTCGATACTAATTATAACCTCGACGGACGAAAAACAACGCTCTAAATAACACATTACGTTCGAGTGAGTGAAAATGATCACATAAGTTAATCCATTTTTATTTAAGATGTGCGTGATAACAATATTATTTCAATACTTGATGTATTACTAACGGAAACTACGTTAGTAACAAAGGCGAATCCTGGCCCGGTACGAATCTGGGACCGCTACCGTCGCGGTCCCTGATTAGTACGAATCCTGTACTGGACGAATCTGGGACCACCACACCGCCAAAGAATAGGGCCTGCAAGTGGCGTGACTCCGCGCGACTGGAGCTTATTGGGGACTAAGCTAGACTAATTGGGGACTGGACACAAAAATAATATTCTAACGATGGATGACAGTTGTAGCTTCCGACTGATGAATACTAGGAAAATCAGTTCATAAATATCTTGTGTTATACGTTTCTTATCTTAACTGTCCGATTTAATATTTAGTTTATCACACTATCATAGACACATAGCGATTTAAGTAGTGCAGATAATAAACACGATGTTAGGCCGTATGTGTCTTTTACGGGATTTGCGTTTGACATTGCTGAACGTTGTGGTTTCGATAAGCACTTATATCTGACAAGTTGTCTAAATTCATATAATCATAACACATGTATACGTTTGGCCCAAACAGGTTGTACTGCACGAAAACTGGCACTCTTTATTATTAATCAAGATCGCCAAACACAAGTACTTGCCGCTATTGCCATGGCAACCACCATAATAATCGACTAAAATTCATGATTTCCGTGATCATTGTCACCGGCAAAGTGTTCCACTGCTTCTGCTTGTAATAATCCTTCGGACAATATAACTGAAATACGCTATTTCGGAACAGTTCCATTATTACGACCAAAAACAAAACAAAGTCCTATATGTTAACATGGAGTATATGGACCTCCTGCCCCCAACTGCCCCCAGCCTCGTTTTCGCCCGCGAGACTTGCACGCCCTATACCGTCCCTGTCGCGAGTTGACTCCTCCCACTGACCAATTGAACTTCGTCAGCAGCGCAGGGTAGACTGCGCTCGGTCGAAACTACACAACGTGACCATAACCTGGCTGTCTGCCGTCACGCAAATACGTAATAAAGTACATGTACGTCATAGATGCGTTAATACAGCCCGTTATGCTGCTATTAGTCAGCATGGAAATTAAGGCGTGTATCAACGCGCTAGACGTACAACCATAACTCCAAAATGACAAAGGTCCGCTGTCCGTCGCTGCTTGTGGTAACTTGTTCAACCAGTCATACTTCTATCCACTTGTTGTCTTCGCCTGCCACTGGCACCTCACAGCTTGTCCCATTTATAGCCTACTGTTGATACATGTATTATACTTCTATGTTCTTGGTGGTTAAATTAAGCTAAAGTGCTCAAATAAGGATCCCCACGGTTGACAGAAGCACAATGCTAAGCAATTTCTAGCGCGATAAAAAAACGACCGTGTGCCCAATTCTTACACTGTGTAAAATAATTGAACTGGTAATAGACAGAGCAGGAGTCGTTCAGTTATGTCCTCCCAGAACAGCTGATAGAGTGGACAGATTTGTTCAGCAGACACGTTCTGACAGTAAATGTGGAGAAGACGGAGGTAAAGTTGGTAAGGCAGAGAAGGAAAGAGCTGGACATACACCTGGATGAGAAGAAGCTGAAGCCAAGGACGGTTTGGTATACCTGAAGGGAGCGATATGTGGGGAAGTCAAGTCGGGCACCGAAGTTCGCAGGATGATTACTGTCGGGACAAACGCTTGGAGGAAAATCGAAGAGGTGATGGGAGAACGACGGATATCTCGTAAACTTAACTGAATGGTGCTCACCTCATGTGTTACGTGTATGGTTTAGAGAGGATGGCACTGACAGATAAACAACAGGAGAAGGTGCAGGTTTGCGAAAACAACTGGATACAACATCTGTACAGTGAAGAGAGCGAATAAGAGATGAATGGATGAACTGAGAGTGGAGGTTGGAGTGAATGAGAATTTAAAGAAGAAATGGGTGAGGAATAGGTTGAAATGGGTCATGGAAAGAACGGGAAATGAAAAAATGGCATCATATGCACAGATAGTGAAAGGGAAACGGAGAAAAGGAAGACGGAAAATGCGTTTAGAGACGTCTGGGAAGAGTTGGAGGAGCATATATATATTATATATTATATATACACACACACACACACACACATATATATAATATATATATATATATATATATATATATATATATATATATTGTATATTGTATATTTATATTGTATATATGATATATGATATATGATATATGATATATCATATATCATATATCATATATCATATATCATATATCATATATCATATATCATATATCATATATCATATAGCATATATCATATATCATATATCATATATATATACACTATGTTACCGTGCCCGACATATCCACTTATGTTTGTTCTGGATGAAAAGTCTAGTATATATATTTGCATGTTAACAAGTTACGTATAGTATGACAGGTTATGCTAAACGTGTGTCCATTAGTTAGTGCTAGTGTTCCCTTATTGCTGGCAGTCTTCATCCCAGCTGTCGTTTTCCCTTCTGCCCACAGCCCTGATGAATTATTGCAGTGTCGTCGTTACAGGCAGTCTGTAGCGAAAATTACATTCGTGTAAAAACACTTCTTAAAAGTCTTTTCCAATTATTTTTTGGCACGTTCGCCCCAAATCAGTCTTTATAACAGCTAACATTATACGAACGCGAACCAATATACGTGTTTTTTTATTAATCCCGTCGTTTTGAGTTACCCTTTCAACCGCGTGAAAAACATTCCGAACTGCTATTTGAAGTGTAACGCTTTTTGTCGTACAGTGACCCCAAATCGTCTATTGTCTGCTTCGGCGAACTTTGAGACTAGACAGCGATAAAATGTAACCGGTAAATCAACTGGAGATGGTGTTTGGTTTGAATTATGTGAAAGTTCGCTCAGTGTCGCAGCGAAACTCATTGCTTTGTGCTGGGAGACATCAACAACTGCTGTCTACGTTAAGTTTTCACCTATATACGCATTTGTACTAGCTTGCTAATATTGATGTTGTATCTAGACACTTTGATATCTATATTAAAGAATCTATCAAACTAGCAATTAAAATATATAGTTATAGTTGTGTATGTTTGTTAGCAGCATAGCTAGTATAGTAATAGTAGTATATAGTAGTAGTATGATATATAGATATAGTAGTAGTATATATAGGTAGAGTATTGTAGTAGTAGCTGTGTAGTAGTAGTAGTAGTAGTAGTAGTAGCAGTAGTAGTAGTAGTAGTAGTAGTAGTAGTAGTAGTAGTAGTAGTAGTAGTAGTAGTAGTAGTAGTAGTAGTAGAGCAGAGAGCAGAGTAGAGTAGTAGTAGTAGTAGTAGAGTAATAGTAGTAGTAGTAGTAGTAGTAGTAGTAGTAGAGTAGCTAGTAGTAGATAGTACAGTCAGAGTCAGAAGAGTAGCAGAGCAGTAGAGCAGAGTAGTAGTAGTAGTAGTAGTAGTAGTAGTAGTAGTAGTAGTAGTAGTAGTAGTAGAAGTAGGACTAGTAGTAGTAATGGTAGGGAGAATAGATACTAAATAATTAATAATGAGTCAAGTAGAGTAGACAAGTAGCGAGTAGCGTCTGAGCATGTCACAGGGCAGTGTTGAAAGTGAACAGCACACTAAGTAGCAGTAGCAGTGAGTAGAGTGGTAGTAAGGTCAGTAGCATGTAGCAAGACCCAGGCAGTAGATGCAGTCAGCTAGGAGCTAGTCAGTAGCTTGTCAGTAGTAGTACAGCCCTGCTGGTAAGTAGACTAGTAGAGTAGTAGTCAGGGACTGTACAAGATACATGGTAAGATAGATCCTATCATTAATAATGGTCTAAATGTACACGTGACTCAATGCGCAGTATGGCGTCTGCAGCAGGTGTCAACAGCGGCATTGTGTTTGAAAGGTGAACGCCCTCTGAAGTAGCAGTTGCGTGATTAATGTTGGTGTAAGGTCATGCAGCACTTTGTATCCAACGACCCAACGGGGCGTGACGATTGCGTGCAACTACGGAGCCTTGTCAGTATGGCTTTGGTCGAGTTGGTCACACGCCCTGCATTGTCGTCTAAGTCGACTCATGGAGAAGTCATCCTAGGGATCTCTCACCACCAACGCGACATCCATCATTGGTGATACTGCTGACCTAGATTCTCCTGTCACTGCCCGTCGACGCTCGTTATTAGGTCAATAGGTAAGTTAACGCAAGTATACGCAGCTATGTCAATGCAGGCTACTCGTAAACACTGTGAACTGTTCAGACGGCTAAGACCATTGGTTCTTAAAGGAAATCAAAAGGGGAACGTTACATGCACGGAGGCTTCCATCAACGCGCTGATGCGTCCGGCTTAACCAATCAGCGAGCAGAAGTCACATGTCTGATGCTATCCAGTTCAACTAGCAGTTGTAAACACGTGTTGTGACATGCGCAGTCGGTCTTTGAGTATTGATTTGCGTGATACAGTCCGCCATACTGCTCGCTCAGGACGTAATAATACAGATGTAAAAAACAAAGGGGTGTCACAGTTTCACTCCCCGCAGGCCCTAGAGAGACCAGAGACCAGTTGTTTAAACTTACACTTAAAGACGAAATGTTTAATGATAATAAACGGATAACTAAATAAATCTTTTTTAAATCCTGGATCATAAGCTAAACTTATCAGCAATAAATAGACAAAATTAAATAATAAATAAATAATAAAATATATTAATAAGTTAATTATAAAGTAAGTAAACAAATTGCAAAGCTATAATTACAGTTAAAATAAATTCATTATAAAATACCCTACAAGTAGTTTACAAGTGCGACCTTAAAATGATGTTAGACTTAAAAAGTTCAAGTGAGTCTCTTAGACGCAGACTGTCTGGTAGATCCTTCCACATGCGTGGAGCCGTCACTGAAAAGCCACGCCGAAAATAGCGTTCTACATGGTGGCGTGGTACTCTCAGGAGACGGCTTCCGGCGGAGCTAAGCTGGCGACCCGGCGTATATTCCGTAATCGTGTCAGCGATGTATTCAGGCGTGCATCGCTCGGAAGGTAAACACTAGTGTCTTGTATGTTATGCGCCATGGAACCGGCAGCCCGTGTAACGCTATCAACACTGGCGTGATGAGGAGGTCGTCTCGGCGCCGCTGCCGCATAATTACAAGCGCCGCCGAAATTTGCACTTGTTGAAGTTTCTGCAACAATCGTCCATTGATGCCACATAACACAGCGTTTCCGTAGTCTAGCTTCGATGTCACTAGACCGTGGACGATTGTTTTGCACGCATCAGTGGTTAGGCAGCGGCGTATCTTTCTGTTTCTGTTATGTTGTAGTGCAAAACCCCTACTGGGGCATCACGCACTAGTATGGTTGCTCGGTTTCAGGATGGCTGGCTTCATGTTATCTGAAAGTGGAATAAGAGTATTTGTGCTTGTGAATATGGGATTAGGGTGGGGTGGGTGGGGGAAAGTACAAATCAATGATGGGGAGGGTGGGGGTGTGGTAGGGATGGGGTGTGGAGGGGGACGGGGTGGTGGTGTATATTGCTTATTGGAGGTGCCTGAAGGGTGCAATTGTCAGGTTAATGTCCTGCAATGCACCCTTAAAGGTGTCGAGACTGTTGTGGGTAAATACACTAGAAGGAAGTCTGTTCCACTGTCTATTGTTCGTGGAAAAAACTGTATTTGTAGTAGTTGTGGGAGGTTGATATGTGTCTGTATTTGTGTGGGTGGTTGGATCTTGTTTGGCTGTGTCCGGGCATGAGGTATTGGTTGGGATTGATGTCTAAGAGATTGTTTGTTATTTTATACATGGTGGTAAGTCTGGCCTCAGCCCTCCTCTGTTCTAGTGTTGGCCAAGAGAGGGCAGAGGCCAAGGTGGATCCAGATGTTTCCCAGCTGTAATTATGCACCACAAATCTTGCTGCCCGGTTCTGGACCCCCTCTAGATGGTTGATGTTTCGGGTGGTATATGGGTCCCACACCGGGCAGCAGTACTCGAGGTGTGGGCGGACCAGACTCCAATAGGCAAAAGTCTTGATGGACTGGGGAATAGATTTTAAGTTTCTTTTAATGAATCCAAGTTTGCTATTTGCCTTATTGACTATCTTGTTGATGTGTGGGTTCCAGGAGAGGTTATTTGATATGTCTATGCCAAGGTGTGTTGCTACTGGTACTGCTCTGAGTGTCTCATTATGTATTATGTATGGGTTATCTATGGGTGATTTCGATCTAGTGATGTGCATTATTTCGCATTTGGAGGGGTTGAAAGTCATTTGCCAAGATTGTGCCCAGTCGATTAGTCTGTCAAGGTCATGCTGTAGGTTGTCTTGGTCGGTGTGATTATTGATTTTTCGGTAGAGCATTGCGTCGTCGGCGAACAGTTTGAGGGAGGTTCCTGGAGATATGTGGGTGGGCATGTCATTTATATAGAGAAGGAAGAGGAGGGGCCAAGAACAGTACCCTGTGGGACTCCAGAGCTCACGTGTACCTGACCCGACTTGTACCCTTCTACCAACACTTCTTGAGTTCTATTGGTAAGAATATTTTTAATCCAAAGGTGGGTGCTGGCTCTAATTCCGTAGTGGTCTAATTTGTGGAGGAGTCGATTATGGGGGACAGTGTCGAAAGCCTTAGAGAAATCTAGTAGTAGAAGGTCAATTTGGTGATTTTTTCCAGGGTGCTAGTCAGGTCATGGATAGTTGTGAGCAGTGAAGTCTCACAGGAACGCCTAGATCTGAAGCCGTGTTGTCGATCAGTGAGAATATTGTGTTTTTCAAGATGTTTATGGATTGATGTGGATATGATATGTTCAAGAATTTTGCATGGTATACTGGTGATGGAGATTGGTCGATAGTTTGAGGCGATGGTTCTGTCATTCTTTTTGTGGATAGGGACTATATGTGCTTTCAACCAGTCTGAAAGGGGAGTTCCGGAGTTTAGTGATTTCTGGAATATGATTGTCAGGATGGGTGCTATTTTATAGGCCATTTCTTTCAGGATTCTGGCAGGAATGTTATCTGGGCCTTGGGCTTTATTTGGTTTTAATTCTTTAAGTAATTTTTCAATGCCTCTCACTGTGATATGGATTGGGGGCATTTGTGAGGATCGGTTTTGGTTGGGGAGCTGGGGGAGGTTGGTTAGGTTTTCATTGGTGAATACAGACTGGAATTGGTTTGGAAGGATATCTGCTTTGGATTTGCTGTCTGTGTGAAGGATGCCTTTGTCTTTTAGTGGGGAGATTCCTGTTGAAGTCTTTATTGAGTGATTTTATGTAGTGCCAAAAGGATTTCTTTTCTTTGTCTTGTTCTGGATCGATTATATGTGCGAGATATTTCCAGTATTCTGATTGGATCTTCTTTTGGGTAGCTTTACGGTATTTTCGGAATGATGTCCAGTCAGTTTCTCTTTGGTATTTCTTTGCTTTGTTGTATAGTCGTTGTTTTTTGTTTATCATTTTTTTAATGTCTTTATTAATCCAGGGGAGTGAGTACCGTTTGGAAGAATATTTGAAGGGGATGAATTAGTTCATGATTTCCTGGAGGCTGTGTTTGAAGAGGTCCCAAAGTGGTTCTGGGGAGTCAGTGAGTGGGGCTTGGTTTTGAATTTTTGTTCCTAGGTCCGGGAGTTCTTGATCAATGTGTTTCCATTCTGCCTTGTGGTATTTGAAAACTTTGTAGGGAGGGGGGATATTCCTGGGCAGGTTTATGTTGATGTTTAATAAGGGGATACTGTCATGGTCACTGATGCCTGGTATGCTATGTGTGATTTCTACGAGGGAGGGGTTTGTAGTGAGGAAAAGTTCTAGGATGTTTTTGCCTCTAGTAGGTTCCCGTACAGCTTGGTGAAAGTGGAAGTCTTTAGTCAGGTCTAGTAAATTAGTAGATGTTTTGTCATTTTCTGGGCAGGTTAGGGAGGTTCAATTAATCTTGGGACAGTTAAAGTCACCAGCTATCCATATATTGTGTTTTCCATTTTGGCTGATTCTGCTTATTGAGTGTCTTAGATGGGTCAGTCCTGTCTCGTCGGTTGGTAGCCGGTAGAAACTGCAGATGTAAAGATCTGGGTTGTTTTTTGCTTGAATTTTTGCCCAAATAAGTTCTGCATCAGTGTCTAGGTCGGCTTGTATGGAAGAATTGATGGAGTTTTTTATTGCTAGGAGTGCTCCTCCACCCTTGGAGGATCGATCTTTTCTATAGACTGTGTAATTATCGGGTAGGATTTCTAAGGTGTCGATTTTCTTGTGTAGCCATGTTTCACATCCAAAAATAATATCAGGGTTGGTATTGTCTATTGTCAGTTGAAGGTCAGGTTTTTTTGTTTGTTAGGCTCTGAAAGTTTATAACAATGGCTCTTAAGTTGTTGTTTTTGTTCCAAACTTTGATATTTTCTCTCAAGGGGGGCTCAGGTTGGGTTGTGCAAGGGGAGGAGTGTGCTATAGGGCTTCCATAGCTGGAGACTGAACTATAGCGGAGGGAGTTTGAGTCATTGTCAGAGGAGGAGAATCTGTCACAGTCAGTGTCGTAGGGTGGGTCAAAGAAAATGCTAGATAGATTTGGCAGGCCACACCCAGGGCAGTACCAGGAGACATTTTCCATATTGGTTTTATTCATACAAGAATATATCTTGTTGGATATTTTGGTGCATTTTGTGTGAAACCATGTGGCTTTTTGGTTGGATGCTACAGGTTTATTGCATGTACCACAAGGGAATTTGATTGGGCCTGGGTTTGTTGGGGTGTCATTTGCCAGTGCCAACAAGAGCATGCCTATATAGAGTCCGGTGAATTTGCCTGGTCGTGTTGCATAACGAAGCTGTCTGTGGGTGATCGAAAGAAGAGAATGCTTTAAGAATGTGATGTCTTTGGTAATTTCTTCAGTGTTGTATGTGGATATTGGTGACTGGGACAGTCTAAGTATGATTGCTATACCAAGGAATACAAGCGGGGCTTGGAACGATGTCATTCTTCTTGTTGATTGTTTATGTTGCAAGTGGGTTCTGTATGTCGTGATTGAGACTGTTTTGTTTGTGTTATGAATGGTTGATCTATGTCGTAATTTTGGCGGGAGTTTCGAAGGGTACAAAGAAATCTGGAATTGGTGGTTTGGGATATCTGTTTATATTCATCAGGGTTTTGTTTGAATTTCTAACATTTTGAAGGCAACGTGATGATGTGTTGAGGTAATCTGGTCGTGGGTTTAAGGCAGGAAAAATGGTTATTAGTAAGCGGTTCGCTCAGCCATCCATCTTACCTCGCGCATGCGTATCCGTGCTATCTACATTGCTCCAATTTACGCAGCTATGTAAACGAGCAACTGGCTATAGACAGTTATACATATTTGTACAAGAACATTTTCATCATGGCTGGATGCTTCACACAGTCACACAGTAACAATGGGATATCACAGTAACAATGGGATATCACAGTAACAATGGGATATCACAGTAACAATGGGATATCACAGTAACAATGGGATATCACAGTAACAATGGGATATCACAGTAACAATGGGATATCACAGTAACAATGGGATATCACAGTTACAATGGAACCTCACAACTGCAGTAGAACGTCATTATTGTGGTTATCTCGATAACAAAGCCACGTTGCAATTAAGGTAACTGCAGAAGCAGAACGGCACACACACACACACACACACATATATATATATATATATATATATATATATATATATATATATATATATATATATATATATTTTTTTATATCCACATTTGCTATAGTTGAAATATTTGTTTTACTAGTTATGTTACTTGGATCCAGTTCAAATGGTTATTTTTAATAGTGACGTTCTACTGTACATATATTTAAGCTAAAAACGTCTTTATTATTCGGAATGAAGTCGATTTCATAAGGAACATGTGTGGTTATTATCTTTCTGCATTTATCCCTCCAGAATTATGCACCAGACCCTCTCTCCAAATACCGTTAAATACCGTTATTAATGGCAAACATCTGTCTCATAGCTACATAGGTGATACTATGTCTACAATACAATAAAATGTCATAATCGCTACTGTTTCTATAATAATGGCCAGTATCTGGAACACAACAATTAATCTGCATTTCTGTCACAGTGGACAATTTGGAACTTCACCCGGAGTGCTATGTGTTTCAAATTGTGTCTAAAATACATAAACATGTCCGACACAATACCACATGACTGTGATTAAGTAGGATCCGAGGACCAAAGGCGAAGTAGCCCACGACATATCCGTGATGTGGCCGGTGACACGGGCGCGGTGGTCGACTCATTTCGTTGATATTTTAATCATTTAAATTATTTCTCAGTCCGGACTTCATAATGAACACTTAGGCCAACATTTATTATATTAATACTATACATAAATAATCACCATCGATTAGCAGCTGTATCTAACAGCACACATTGCTTGATTAATAAATATGGCATGCATATTTTGCCTTATGTTGTGCCTTATGTTATGTATTGTGCTGAAGTATGGGGTAACACATATGCTACAAATATTCATTGTTTAGTTTTACTACAGAAAATAATAATACGATTACCGTGTGGTGCCAAAAGACTCGATCGTACAAATTTACTTTTTTCACAATGTACATTATTCTTAAATTACCAGATTTACTTAAGCTAAACACTGCTATAATTATATTTAGGAATATCGTTATATGTTACCAATGAATGTACAACAGTTGTTCAGAACACATTAATCACTGTATTCGTCGAAGCATAAATGTAAGTTTAAAATATTTATGCATGTACCAACCTAAAGAGTATGCGTATTTCTGTTACATGTGTTAAACGTTGGAACTCCCACTGATTAGTTGTAACAAATGTTCATAATTTCAAAATAAAAGTTATACAGATAAACTACTGAATGTGTTAAAGTCCTAAACCATTTTGCCAAAATGTTACACAAATAAGATAACTTAACAATTATAAGGGTAAACATGATAAATATTGCACTTCTTTTACCATTTTTCAACAAGTTGTAAAAACAAATTTCAATTTAACAAAATTAAATTACGTACATACGAGTTTCGTTGTTCGCCAAAACAATAAACTTTGCACTTTCCAGTACTTGTCAATGTCGTCCCGGCTATTCGCCTCTGCATTTCGGCTTCCGGCGGATATTCCTTATCATGTTTACCAGTACGTTCAGTTCTATATTAAAAATGTTGGCCTGTATCGTTGCAGCTAAAATTCATTTATTTCTGAAAACATATTTTCCCCCAGATGAATTAATCTTGCCTTTAAAAAGCGCCATCTGGCAATTTTTTTAAAACCTACACAAATGTGCAAGGAACATTCGTTACGTCACAGACTATCAACAATGTGAAATTCGACAGACGATATGCTAAAAAACTGTATTCATACACCAGTGATATTAAGATTACCATTCGAAATGGTTGCTTTCTATTAATTCTTTGACGTGCATAGCTTATAACATTTCCCTTTTGGTCCCCTTTAACCTTTTATGGCCGCTGTGGTAGTTCCAGATTCGATCAGTCTAGGATTCGTACGAATCTGGGACCGCGACAGTAGCGGTCCCAGATTCGTACCGAGTCTGGGTTCGCCTTTCTTACTAACGTGGTTTCCGTTAGTAATACATCAAGTATTGAAATAATATTGTTATCACGCACATCTTAAATAAAAATGGATTAACTTATGTGATAATTTCCACTTATTCGAACGTTCATTCGAATTTGATTTTGCTAGAACGTACCGTTATTCTCGATAGATATATGTAAATCTGGTGTCAAAATGTCGGTAAATCTTGTGTCTACATCCGGGTGTAATTTGACGGAGCTACCGCGAAAAACAAGTAACATCTAGCTATTAAAGAACACACTAGAGTAAAACCCCGAAAGACTGGGGTTCAGGATCCATGAGGTAATAAGGAGACATGTAACCCCACTTACAATGTAATATGCTTTCTTATGTTGATCAAAGGGTAAGTCGACGTTTCGCCCACAATATCGCCATTTCGCAGACTCAAGCAGAGTAGTGTGACTTTCCCTCACCATGTGGCGCGCAATGTTAAAGTATCAGACCCTGATTTCGAAAGAACCAGAGTTCGAAGTCTGTTTCGTGTCGAACGTTTTGTACACTCGTGCACTCTACATCGCTTAAGTTGAATCAGCTGAGTGAGTAAATACCTGGCTATAGACCGTGGTGACTATTCGTGTACAAACAGTCACCGTGTAGTTGCATCGTGGCTGCGTGTTCTCACATTTGTCGAGATGGTGTCCATTGAACAAGTCTGCCAGGGACTAACGTGGAAAGTGCTGATAGCAGACCCAATGACTATAGTATACACTACATAAGAAACTACCGCTTTACCATATGCATGCAATATAAATAAGACGGCGGAATGTTAACTAAGAACAATCATCGTCT
This sequence comes from Ridgeia piscesae, assembly GCA_025642075.2. NCBI lineage: Eukaryota > Metazoa > Annelida > Polychaeta > Sabellida > Siboglinidae > Ridgeia > Ridgeia piscesae. The sequence goes on along the minus strand of JAODUO010000834.1, from coordinate 375,377 downwards.
TTTTAAGTATATAATTTAAGTGCATTACAAAAATGACCCATTGACTGTATACGTAGCTGCACTTATACAAGACTGTTCACAATTCATAATGACGGTGAGGTCGTTCTATGAAGACTGCGAAAAGTGCATGTATTTCGAATAGAATACACCATAATGTATTATGATGAGTATCGCAGTTTTTCTAAGCACAATATTTCTTTCATTTGTTCTAGCACGTCGCCACACGATAAAAACCAAGCATTCCAAAGAATTTGCAATACGAAAGAAAAACACGCATCATGCAGACGATACGGGCTCGACTCATCGTAGTCCTTTGGGTGATGTCTGTATGTATAATACTTTATATTTATATTTCATTCCCGCAACACAAGAAACCTTTTAGAAGGTTGAATCGGGTAGCGCCGACACAACGAACACATCCCATCAGTAGACGAGGAGAAATACCACGCATCATTCACCAGACGTGGATGACGACACAACTGCCGACGCGCTATACCCCGTGGGTGACGTCATGGTTGAAGAAGAACCCGACGTGGCAGTATTGGTTGTGGACTGACGACGACGCCAGACAGTTGGTTGGACGTTACTACAAACAGTACGTCGCCATGTACGACGGGTACAAACGCAACATCAACCGCGCTGACGTCATGCGTTACTTCGTGCTGGACAAGTATGGCGGCGTGTACGCGGACATCGACGTGGAATGTCTGAGACCTCTCGATGACATCATCTCGAATCATTCCTGTATTCTAGCGGAGGAACACAGGGTTCACAGCTACCTGCTGGGCTGGCGAAAACCACCACCGAACGTCATCAACTCTCCAATGGCGTCGCGACCTGGACATCCGTACTTCCGTGACGTCATCGCTGAGCTACCCAAGTGGCAAAAACATCCGAATCTTCTCGAGCAAACAGGTCCGTGGCTCATCGACCGCGTGCTGCGGACGTATTTGAAAAACTCAACGCGTTCTTCCAACGATCCCATCGCCGTGATGTCATCGGAAGTGTTTAATCCAACGTTTGACCAGTCACATATCCGCCTTATTAAGGCCAGGTGCAATACGCCACGTCTTCTGGCCTACGTACAGGAGGTGTGCGCAGAGTTGAAGGCAACAAACTATTATAACGATCCAACAAACATGTCGTACACTACCCACTATTGGATTCACTCGTACTTGAGTTCGTATCCAAAAATCCGACATTTTGTAAATATCACAACTATTCTGCAGACGTTGGGAGAGAGCTTCAACGTCACCGTGCCGTCGTCGACCGTCCGTCCTGGCGATATTCCTCGTTACAAGTTCGGTCCTTTCAGATAGAGTCGCGCGGAAGTACCAAGATTGCTGGTATTTTATATGAACGATGTAATTAAACACCTACAATTAATAACTATGATTGTTCCGTTGCCGCAACAACGTTTGTTTAAGTATACATAGATCAGCATGTATAATTAATTATGAGGTAAAATGAAATAATCTAATATAACATTTGGTAAGAAGAAATAATACAATTAAGTTGGGATGGTTCATCACAGACGGGACGTTAGATATGGCGAGATGCTGTTTCTCTTTAATATTTTTTGTCATATACCTGAAGTTATTGGACCACGTTGACACAATCTACTTTCAGGATTGCAGTTATCTCAACGGGGGTGTAATGATGAGAAGAATTGTTGAACACAAACGAAAGCAACTAGTACTCACTCACGAGCGTTAGTTCAAAAGAAATGCACTCCATCTTAGCGCCACCTAGCATGAACCTGACCAAGTTTTTTTCAGTTTTTTGTATTGTGTGATAGTTTAGTTGGGTTAGGGATGGCGTTGCGGCTCGTGCATTCTAACCCGTATGTTAATTAACGTGGGTTGACATATGCATTTATAAAGATACGCTTGAACATCAGGAGTGGCTCCTGAGTATAACACACTGTCATTACCAAGCCCATAAAATAAATGTCTGCATGTTGTTAGTCTATTGGTCACATGGCTGCCATTATCACCACCACGATTAAACACATTACCAAGTATATTAAGCGATTCTTCATTACACAGATATTTGTCATCAAGCCTCTACTTGGTATAACGGACACTTTCCAACAATCATGCATTTCGATTTTTCAACCCCAAATTTCAATTTCCACATTTCCTTGTATGCAACACATATATCAATTAGATTTTGTAGATTAGGGACATTTGTTGAGAATAAGGTAATATCGTCAGCATAAGCCGTAGAATTGTACAGTGTATCACCTATGCTGACGCCTGCGTCACAATTATTCAAGTCAAGTAAAAGCTGATTAACACAAACGTTAAACAAATACGGCGAGAGAACGCTTCTTTATCGTGTACCACGAGTTACACAACCATATTTACTGTATAAACCTTTCCATTAGTTCATTAGTATTGGTTAGTTATTATAGTATTAGTTATTGTAGACCGTATTAGTTATTATAGACCGTATGGTATAAATATCTGTTAATTACGACACACGTTGTTCTCGGCCCACTTATAAAGTACACCGGGTGTAGTTGGTAACTAGGTGTTCCGTTGTATTGGCATGTATGTATAAAGAACACCCGAGAGTAGTTGGTAACTAGGTGTTCCGTTGTATTGGCATGTATGTATAAAGTACACCCGAGTGTAGTTGGTAACTAGGTGTTCCGTTGTATTGGCATGTATGTATAAAGAACACCCGAGAGTAGTTGGTAACTAGGTGTTCCGTTGTATTGGCATGTATGTATAAAGAACACCCGAGAGTAGTTGGTAACTAGGTGTTCCGTTGTATTGGCATGTATGTATAAAGAACACCCGGGTGTAGTTGGTAACTAGGTGTTCCGTTGTATTGGCATGTATGTATAAAGAACACCCGAGAGTAGTTGGTAACTAGGTGTTCCGTTGTATTGGCATGTATGTATAAAGAACACCCGGGTGTAGTTGGTAACTAGGTGTTCCGTTGTATTGGCCTGTATGTATAAAGTACACCGAGAGTAGTTGGTAACTAGGTGTTCCGTTGTATTGGCATGTATGTATAAAGAACACCCGAGAGTAGTTGGTAACTAGGTGTTCCGTTGTATTGGCATGTATGTATAAAGAACACCCGAGAGTAGTTGGTAACTAGGTGTTCCGTTGTATTGGCATGTATGTATAAAGTACACCCGAGAGTAGTTGGTAACTAGGTGTTCCGTTGTATTGGCATGTATGTATAAAGAACACCCGAGAGTAGTTGGTAACTAGGTGTTCCGTTGTATTGGCATGTATGTATAAAGAACACCCGAGAGTAGTTGGTAACTAGGTGTTCCGTTGTATTGGCATGTATGTATAAAGAACACCCGAGAGTAGTTGGTAACTAGGTGTTCCGTTGTATTGGCATGTATGTATAAAGTACACCCGGGTGTAGTTGGTAACTAGGTGTTCCGTTGTATTGGCATGTATGTATAATAAATGTGTGCTAAAAGTAAATGCGCCTTGTATTAGGATTTGTGACCTTGCATAGTTTAAAAGAATAAACAGTTTACTTTAATGTATCTAATGTGTGACACATCTATATAGGCCGTAGGATGTAATATTATAATATGTATAACGTGTTCCGCGCGTTCTATCTTGCCGTGATTTCCGCCACTTCCGATCAATGGTGGGAAAAACAACGAAGACCCTAAGCAGTTTATGAATATACTTTCGCGCTAGTGATAATGTGACCCTAGTGATAAATCGTTGAGATGACCCTGTTGATAAGCTCGGGCGGCGACATTTCCCATGAATGCATACATACACATACACGCATGCATACTAAGGTCTTGCGCGGGGCGGGCTTCGGTCCGCAGCCCGCAGCCCGCAGCCCGCAGCCCGCAGCCCGCAGCCCGCAGCCCGCAGCCCGCAGCCCGCAGCCCGCAGCCCGCAGCCCGCAGCCCGCAGTCAGCGGGCTGCGTGCTGCGTGCTGCGGACCCCGTGGGCAGGTTTTTTATTTGTGCAGTACGGGGCGCGCTGCGGGCCAGACCAGTGTGTTGCGGGACGGGATGCGGGCCGAATGATATAGTTGCGGGGCGGATGCGGGCTCAGCTTTTTCAGCCCGCGCATAAATCGCACATTGTTTGTGCCTGTTAGTTGGGGGGTTACCTGATAGCCCTACGCGTGTGTGAGCGTCTAATGCTGTCCATGCATGCGTGCATGTGTTCATTCATGTGTGCGTGCAACAAGATGTCACACATGACGCAAGCGCGTGTGTGTGCGTTTAACTATGTTATGATAACATGTGCTAACCAGATCCATGATGTTTTGGTAAATTACACGTTGCCAGCGGGCATTCTATACTCAATCTATAGTAACAGAACATTTTGATAATTGTTGAAACCAGTCAGAATATGTCATTTACCCTGCCAGCTTCAGTCATTCATTGGTGTGTGCAGAAATTAATTCACGGTAAAAGAAGTCACAGAAAAAGCTACAGTTTTGCTCAGGAAAAGTCACAGGAAATAAGGTCACAAAATAATGTTATTCAGACACTGTCAAGTTAATATAAAGGTTTGGTCTTGCATACACGAGCACCTTAAAAATCAGTTGAGTCACTCACAAGCGCACTACAGTTAGATATATGGTAGCAAAATAACGTTACTGTGACACAGGTCGCCTTTTTACACAATCATAGCAATGATGAGAGACCTAGCTGACAGCCAACTTGAATTAGGTTCTCCCTTTAACACCAGTATCACCATTCACCAGGCCGCCCTCTCTTGCTAGGCTGATTGATGTTTGAACAACTCCCAAGGAGACCTATTTAATTTGGGATACCTGACTATATATATATATATATATAATATATATATATATATATTATATATATATATATATATATATATATATATATATATATATATATATATATAATATATATTAATATTGTAATATAAATAACAGTAAGCAATGATCTGGTTGGATACCCATCTCCCATATGATGGAAGGCTGAAAATACAACAGTGTAAGTTATTAAAGGGATACCGCCGGCTTAATTATATCCCACTATCACTGTCCACTCTATCATAATACTGATCACTGGCAATATTGAGTCATGACACCATACGTAGCAGCTGTCACATTGAGTAGTTAACAGGATGTCCACTCATTAGTATACACACGAGCATGGTACAATATTAGTCATTACACCACGAGCACTGGTCACACTCTTGGTCTAATAGAGCACTTCACTATGATCATTTACACCACGAGCACTGGTCACACTCATTGAGTCAGTGACATCACGAGCACTGGTCACAATTATTGAGTCATTTACACCACGAGCACTGGTCACACTCATTGAGTCAGTGACATCACGAGCACTGGTCACAATTATTGAGTCAGTTACACCACGAGCACTGGTCACACTCATTGAGTCAGTTACACCACGAGCACTGGTCACACTCATTGAGTCAGTGACACCACGAGCACTGGTCACACTCATTGAGTCAGTTACACCACGAGCACTGGTCACACTCCTTGAGTCAGTTACACCACGAGCACTGGTCACACTCATTGAGTCAGTTACACCACGAGCACTGGTCACACTCATTGAGTCAGTGACACCACGAGCACTGGTCACACTCCTTGAGTCAGTTACACCACGAGCACTGGTCACACTCATTGAGTCAGTTACACCACGAGCACTGGTCACACTCATTGAGTCAGTACCCACGAGCACTGGTCACACTCATTGAGTCAGTTACACCACGAGCACTGGTCACACTCATTGAGTCAGTTACACCACGAGCACTGGTCACACTCCTTGAGTCAGTTACACCACGAGCACTGGTCACACTCATTGAGTCAGTGACACCACGAGCACTGGTCACACTCATTGAGTCAGTGACACCACGAGCACTGGTCACACTCATTGAGTCAGTTACACCACGAACACTGGTCACACTCATTGAGTCAGTTACACCACGAACACTGGTCACATCTTGGTGGACACCACGAACACTGGTCACACTCATTGAGTCAGTACACCACGAGCACTGGTCACACCCCTTGGGTCAGTACACCACGAACACTGGTCACACTCCTTGAGTCAGTTACACCACGAGCACTGGTCACACTCATTGAGTCAGTTAACCACGACACTGGTCACACCCCTTGAGTCAGTTACACCACGAGCACTGGTCACACTCTTGAGTCAGTTACACCACGAGCACTGGTCACACTCCTTGAGTCAGTTACACCACGACACTGGTCACACTCATTGAGTCAGTTAACCACGAACACTGGTCACACTCCTTGAGTCAGTACACCACGAGCACTGGTCACACGCATTGAGTCAGTACACCACGAGCACTGGTCACACTCCTTGAGTCAGTTACACCACGAACACTGGTCACACTCATTGAGTCAGTGACACCACGAACACTGGTCACACTCATTGAGTCAGTTACACCACGAACACTGGTCACACTCCTTGAGTCAGTTACACCACGAACACTGGTCACACTCCTTGAGTCAGTTACACCACGAACACTGGTTACACTCCTTGAGTCAGTTACACTACGAACACTGGTCACACTCATTGAGTCAGTTACACCACGAACACTGGTTACAGTCCTTGAGTCAGTTACACCACGAACACTGGTCACACTCCTTGAGTCAGTTACACCACGAACACTGGTTACACTCCTTGAGTCAGTTACACAACGAACACTGGTTACACTCCTTGAGTCAGTTACACCACGAACACTGGTCACACTCCTTGAGTCAGTTACACCACGAACACTGGTCACACTCCTTGAGTCAGTTACACAACGAACACTGGTTACACTCCTTGAGTCAGTTACACCACGAACACTGGTCACACCCCTTGAGTCAGTTACACCACGAACACTGGTTACACTCCTTGAGTCAGTTACACCACGAACACTGGTCACACTCCTTGAGTCAGTTACACAACGAACACTGGTTACACTCCTTGAGTCAGTTACACACGAACACTGGTTACACTCCTTGAGTCAGTTACACTACGAACACTGGTTACACTCCTTGAGTCAGTTACACTACGAACACTGGTTACACTCCTTGAGTCAGTTACACCACGAGCACTGGTTACACTCCTTGAGTGAGACCACAATGCTGGAATATTTTAAAGAGTGAACTGGACTGCGTCGTTGACAAATTTGTCCCCTTGAAAAAACAGGGGAAACGGTCAAAGAAGAACCACTTATCGAGGGAAGCCATTAGAAAAATCAAGTACAAGCAAATAATGTGGAAGACATATAGACATACTGGAAGTGAAGAAGACTATAGCATTTATAAAGAAGCACTTAATCAAGATAAAGCTGAAGTTAGAAATTCAAAGGGAAGCAACGAACAAAAAATAGCTTTTAATATAAAACATGACAGCAAGAGTTGTTATGCGTATGTTCAAGTAAACAGAAATTCAGGGTAAGGTCGGTCCTCTAGAAGGTAGTGATGGAAACATAATAACAGAGGGATTCTTAATGGCAGAAACCCTAAGTGACTACTTTAGTTCGGTGTTTACCAGGAAAGATATTAGTATTTTACCAGTACTTGAGACTAAGTTCAAAGGGAGAGAGTTTGACTATTTGGGACAACTAATTGTAATCCCAACAATGGTAGCTATGGAAATAAGAGATATGAAGGATAAAAAATTTACCTGGAGTGGAGGGGCCTCCCAAATTACTATTGGAAATTGTAAACAAATCAGCATACCACTTGCAACAGTGTTCAATTTGTCGTTAGGGAGGGAATATTCCGTTAGAATGGAAAAAGCAAACATTATACCATTATTTAAAAAAAAAAAAGGTTCGAGAAACAAGCAGAAAACAATAGACCAGTGAGTTTAACATCGGTGATTTGCAAACTATTTGAAAGACTAATTAAAGATCACCTGGTTGTTTTTCTTTTTAAAAAATAAATTGATAAACCCATCTCAACATGGGTTTTTAAAAGCGAGGTCATGCTTAACAAACAAATATGTTATTTTTTTTGGGAAGATGTCACAAAGTGGGTAGATGAGGGATCACCAGTAGATATAATCTTCTTAGATTTAAAAAAAAGCCTGTGACAAAGTGCCACACCAAAGACTACTACTTAAACTAAAGGCCCATGGCATAGGAAATGGTATGATCAACTGGATAGAAAAATGGCTTATAGAAGACAAAGAGTAGTCGTTGATGGGGAGGTTTCAAACTGGAAATCGCTTTTGAGTGGAGCAAGAGTTGTTATGCGTATCAGTACTGGGACCTATTTTATTCTTAATATATATCAATGATTTGGATGATGACATAACAAGCAAGGTGTTGAAATTTGCGGACGACACAAAAGTGTTTAGGAAAATTAAAAGTGATGCAGATAGACAGCATTTACAAGTTGATCTTAATAAGTTGATAGAATGGTCTGAGAAGTGACAAATGCTGTTTAATTTTGGAAAGTGTAAGTGCTTCCACACAGGACATGGGAATGAAGATGCACAATATACAATGGGTGGTACTATACTAAATATACCTTAAAGAAAAAACTTAGGGTTAACTATTAGTGCTGGATGAAGGTATCAGAGCAGTGTGGAATTGCAGCAGCGAAGGGGAAAACCCAAAATTTTGGATTAATTAGGGGAAATATAGTGTACAAGAAAAAGAATAATAATACCGCTGTATAAAACAATAGTTAGGCCTCACTTAGAATATTGTATAAAGCATGGAGGCCATATCGAAGAAGGATATTGATATGCTAGAAAGAGTACAAAGGAGAGCAACCAAATTGATACCAAAACTCAAGAATATTAGTTATGAAATGCGTCTAAAAGAATGTGGTTTAACAACACTAGAAACCAGAAGATTGAGAGGAGATCAGATTGAGGTGCTTAAAATATTGAATGGGTATGAAAATATTGACAGAAATTATTTTTTACAGTCAAGGAAGAGAGAAGGACTAGAAGACATGGAGTTACATTAGCAAAGAAGCAGTGTAGACTAGATATTAGAAAATTGTCATTTTCACAAAGAACAGTAAAGGAACAGATTATTAGCTGATTGTGTAGGTGCTAGTAGTGTTAATATATTAAAAAATAAAATCGACATATACCTAAGACGGGCGGGGTATACTTAGATAGATAGGTTGGACTCTCGATAAGTCAAATGGCTTCCTAGTCCACCTGCCATCTAGAGTTGAATCTCTAGGTGGCAATCTTGTGAACACTGGTCACACTCATTGAGTCAGTGACACCACGAGCACTGGTCACACTCATTGAGTCAGTTACACCACGAACACTGGTCACACTCATTGAGTCAGTTACACCACGAGCACTGGTCACACTCCTTGAGTCAGTTACACCACGAACACTGGTTACACTCATTGAGTCAGTGACACCACGAGCACTGGTCACACTCCTTGAGTCAGTTACACCACGAGCACTGGTTACACTCATTGAGTCAGTTACACCACGAGCACTGGTTACACTCATTGAGTCAGTGACATCACGAGCACTGGTCACACTCCTTGAGTCAGTTACACCACGAGCACTGGTCACACTCATTGAGTCAGTTACACCACGAGCACTGGTCACACTCATTGAGTCAGTTACACCACGAGCACTGGTCACACTCATTGAGTCAGTTACACCACGAGCACTGGTCACACTCATTGAGTCAGTGACACCACGAGCACTGGTTACACTCATTGAGTCAGTTACACCACGAACACTGGTTACACTCATTGAGTCAGTGACATCACGAGCACTGGTCACACTCCTTGAGTCAGTTACACCACGAACACTGGTCACACTCATTGAGTCAGTTACACCACGAGCACTGGTTACACTCATTGAGTCAGTGACACCAGGAGCACTGGTCACACGCATTGAGTCAGTGACACCACGAGCACTGGTCACACTCATTGAGTCAGTTACACCACGAGCACTGGTCACACTCATTGAGTCAGTGACATCACGAGCACTGGTCACACTCCTTGAGTCAGTTACACCACGAACACTGGTCACACTCCTTGAGTCAGTTACACCACGAGCACTGGTCACACTCCTTGAGTCAGTTACACCACGAACACTGGTCACACTCATTGAGTCAGTTACACCACGAGCACTGGTCACACTCCTTGAGTCAGTTACACCACGAGCACTGGTCACACGCATTGAGTCAGTGACACCACGAGCACTGTACACACTCCTTGAGTCAGTTACACCACGAGCACTGGTCACACTCATTGAGTCAGTGACATCACGAGCACTGGTCACACTCCTTGAGTCAGTTACACCACGAGCACTGGTCACACTCCTTGAGTCAGTTACACCACGAACACTGGTCACACTCCTTGAGTCAGTTACACCACGAACACTGGTCACACTCCTTGAGTCAGTTACACCACGAACACTGGTCACACTCCTTGAGTCAGTTACACCACGAACACTGGTTACACTCATTGAGTCAGTTACACCACGAACACTGGTTACACTCCTTGAGTCAGTTACACCACGAACACTGGTTACACTCATTGAGTCAGTTACACCACGAACACTGGTTACACTCCTTGAGTCAGTTACACCACGAACACTGGTCACACTCCTTGAGTCAGTTACACCACGAACACTGGTTACACTCATTGAGTCAGTTACACCACGAACACTGGTTACACTCCTTGAGTCAGTTACACCACGAACACTGGTTACACTCATTGAGTCAGTTACACCACGAACACTGGTCACACTCCTTGAGTCAGTTACACCACGAGCACTGGTCACACTCATTGAGTCAGTTACACCACGAGCACTGGTCACACTCATTGAGTCAGTGACACCACGAGCACTGGTCACACTCCTTGAGTCAGTTACACCACGAGCACTGGTCACACTCATTGAGTCAGTGACACCACGAGCACTGGTCACACTCCTTGAGTCAGTTACACCACGAGCACTGGTCACACTCATTGAGTCAGTTACACCACGAGCACTGGTCACACTCATTGAGTCAGTGACACCACGAGCACTGGTCACACTCCTTGAGTCAGTTACACCACGAGCACTGGTCACACTCATTGAGTCAGTGACACCACGAGCACTGGTCACACTCATTGAGTCAGTTACACCACGAGCACTGGTCACACTCATTGAGTCAGTTACACCACGAGCACTGGTCACACTCCTTGAGTCAGTTACACCACGAGCACTGGTCACACTCATTGAGTCAGTGACACCACGAGCACTGGTCACACTCCTTGAGTCAGTGACACCACGAGCACTGGTCACACTCATTGAGTCAGTTACACCACGAACACTGGTCACACTCATTGAGTCAGTTACACCACGAACACTGGTCACACTCATTGAGTCAGTGACACCACGAGCACTGGTCACACTCATTGAGTCAGTGACACCACGAGCACTGGTCACACTCCTTGAGTCAGTGACACCACGAACACTGGTCACACTCCTTGAGTCAGTTACACCACGAGCACTGGTCACACTCATTGAGTCAGTTACACCACGAGCACTGGTCACACTCCTTGAGTCAGTTACACCACGAGCACTGGTCACACTCATTGAGTCAGTTACACCACGAGCACTGGTCACACTCCTTGAGTCAGTTACACCACGAGCACTGGTCACACTCATTGAGTCAGTTATACCACGAACACTGGTCACACTCCTTGAGTCAGTGACACCACGAGCACTGGTCACACGCATTGAGTCAGTGACACCACGAGCACTGGTCACACTCCTTGAGTCAGTTACACCACGAACACTGGTCACACTCATTGAGTCAGTGACACCACGAACACTGGTCACACTCATTGAGTCAGTTACACCACGAACACTGGTCACACTCCTTGAGTCAGTTACACCACGAACACTGGTCACACTCCTTGAGTCAGTTACACCACGAACACTGGTTACACTCCTTGAGTCAGTTACACTACGAACACTGGTCACACTCATTGAGTCAGTTACACCACGAACACTGGTTACACTCCTTGAGTCAGTTACACCACGAACACTGGTCACACTCCTTGAGTCAGTTACACCACGAACACTGGTTACACTCCTTGAGTCAGTTACACAACGAACACTGGTTACACTCCTTGAGTCAGTTACACCACGAACACTGGTCACACTCCTTGAGTCAGTTACACCACGAACACTGGTCACACTCCTTGAGTCAGTTACACAACGAACACTGGTTACACTCCTTGAGTCAGTTACACCACGAACACTGGTCACACTCCTTGAGTCAGTTACACCACGAACACTGGTTACACTCCTTGAGTCAGTTACACCACGAACACTGGTCACACTCCTTGAGTCAGTTACACAACGAACACTGGTTACACTCCTTGAGTCAGTTACACTACGAACACTGGTTACACTCCTTGAGTCAGTTACACTACGAACACTGGTTACACTCCTTGAGTCAGTTACACTACGAACACTGGTTACACTCCTTGAGTCAGTTACACCACGAGCACTGGTTACACTCCTTGAGTGAGACCACAATGCTGGAATATTTTAAAGAGTGAACTGGACTGCGTCGTTGACAAATTTGTCCCCTTGAAAAAACAGGGGAAACGGTCAAAGAAGAACCACTTATCGAGGGAAGCCATTAGAAAAATCAAGTACAAGCAAATAATGTGGAAGACATATAGACATACTGGAAGTGAAGAAGACTATAGCATTTATAAAGAAGCACTTAATCAAGATAAAGCTGAAGTTAGAAATTCAAAGGGAAGCAACGAACAAAAAATAGCTTTTAATATAAAACATGACAGCAAGAGTTGTTATGCGTATGTTCGAAGTAAACAGAAAGTTCAGGATAAGGTCGGTCCTCTAGAAGGTAGTGATGGAAACATAATAACAGAGGGATTCTTAATGGCAGAAACCCTAAGTGACTACTTTAGTTCGGTGTTTACCAGGAAAGATATTAGTATATGACCAGTACTTGAGACTAAGTTCAAAGGGAGAGAGTTTGACTATTTAGGACAACTAATTGTAATCCCAACAATGGTAGCTATGGAAATAAGAGATATGAAGGATAACAAATTACCTGGAGTGGATGGGATTCCTCCCAAATTACTATTGGAAATTGTAGAACAAATCAGCATACCACTTGCAACAGTGTTCAATTTGTCGTTAGAGGAGGGAATAGTTCCGTTAGAATGGAAAGAAGCAAACATTATACCATTATTTATAAAAAAAAAAGGTTCGAGAAACAAGTCAGAAAACAATAGACCAGTGAGTTTAACATCGGTGATTTGCAAACTATTTGAAAGACTAATTAAAGATCACCTGGTTGATTTTCTTGTTAAAAATAAATTGATAAACCCATCTCAACATGGGTTTTTAAAAGCGAGGTCATGCTTAACAAACAAATATGTTATGTTTTTTGGAAGATGTCACAAAGTGGGTAGATGAGGGATCACCAGTAGATATAATCTACTTAGATTTAAAAAAAAAGCCTGTGACAAAGTGCCACACCAAAGACTACTACTTAAACTAAAGGCCCATGGCATAGGAAATGGTATGATCAACTGGATAGAAAAATGGCTTATAGAAGACAAAGAGTAGTAGTTGATGGGGAGGTTTCAAACTGGAAATCGCTTTTGAGTGGAGTAACAGTTGTTATGCGTATCAGTACTGGGACCTATTTTATTCTTAATATATATCAATGATTTGGATGATGACATAACAAGCAAGGTGTTGAAATTTGCGGACGACACAAAAGTGTTTAGGAAAATTAAAAGTGATGCAGATAGACAGCATTTACAAGTTGATCTTAATAAGTTGATAGAATGGTCTGAGAAGTGACAAATGCTGTTTAATTTTGGAAAGTGTAAGTGCTTCCACACAGGACATGGGAATGAAGATGCACAATATACAATGGGTGGTACTATACTAAATATTACCTTAAAGAAAAATAACTTAGGGTTAACTATTAGTGCTGGCATGAAGGTATCAGAGCAGTGTGGAATTGCAGCAGCGAAGGGAAACCAAATTATTGGATTAATTAGGCGAAATATAGTGTACAAAGAAAAAGAACTAATAATACCGCTGTATAAAACAATAGTTAGGCCTCACTTAGAATATTGTATACAAGCATGGAGGCCATATCGAAGAAGGATATTGATATGCTAGAAAGAGTACAAAGGAGAGCAACCAAAATGATACAAAAACTCAGGAACATTAGTTATGAAAAAAAGAATGTGGTTTAACAACACTAGAAACCAGAAGATTGAGAGGAGATCAGATTGAGGTGCTTAAAATATTGAATGGGTATGAAAATATTGACAGAAATTATTTTTTACAGTCAAGGAAGAGAGAAGGACTAGAAGACATGGAGTTACATTAGCAAAGAAGCAGTGTAGACTAGATATTAGAAAATTGTCATTTTCACAAAGAACAATCAACGAATGGAACAGATTATCAGCTGATTGTGTAGGTGCTAGTAGTGTTAATATATTAAAAAATAAAATCGACATATACCTAAGACGGGCGGGGTATACTTAGATAGATAGGTTGGACTCTCGATAAGTCAAATGGCTTCCTAGTCCACCTGCCATCTAGAGTTGAATCTCTAGGTGGCAATCTTGTTAAATCTTGTTAAATCTTGGGTAACTGACATCACGAGCACTGGTCACACTCATTGAGTCAGTTACACCACGAACACTGGTCACACTCATTGAGTCAGTTACACCACGAGCACTGGTCACACTCCTTGAGTCAGTTACACCACGAACACTGGTTACACTCATTGAGTCAGTGACACCACGAGCACTGGTCACACTCCTTGAGTCAGTTACACCACGAGCACTGGTTACACTCATTGAGTCAGTTACACCACGAGCACTGGTTACACTCATTGAGTCAGTGACATCACGAGCACTGGTCACACTCCTTGAGTCAGTTACACCACGAGCACTGGTCACACTCATTGAGTCAGTTACACCACGAGCACTGGTCACACTCATTGAGTCAGTTACACCACGAGCACTGGTCACACTCATTGAGTCAGTTACACCACGAGCACTGGTCACACTCATTGAGTCAGTGACACCACGAGCACTGGTTACACTCATTGAGTCAGTTACACCACGAACACTGGTTACACTCATTGAGTCAGTGACATCACGAGCACTGGTCACACTCCTTGAGTCAGTTACACCACGAACACTGGTCACACTCATTGAGTCAGTTACACCACGAGCACTGGTTACACTCATTGAGTCAGTGACACCACGAGCACTGGTCACACGCATTGAGTCAGTGACACCACGAGCACTGGTCACACTCATTGAGTCAGTTACACCACGAGCACTGGTCACACTCATTGAGTCAGTGACATCACGAGCACTGGTCACAATCCATGAGTCAGTTACACCACGAACACTGGTCACACTCCTTGAGTCAGTTACACCACGAGCACTGGTCACACTCCATGAGTCAGTTACACCACGAACACTGGTCACACGCATTGAGTCAGTTACACCACGAGCACTGGTCACACTCCTTGAGTCAGTGACACCACGAGCACTGGTCACACGCATTGAGTCAGTGACACCACGAGCACTGTACACACTCCTTGAGTCAGTTACACCACGAGCACTGGTCACACTCATTGAGTCAGTGACATCACGAGCACTGGTCACACTCCATGAGTCAGTTACACCACGAGCACTGGTCACACTCCTTGAGTCAGTTACACCACGAACACTGGTCACACTCCTTGAGTCAGTTACACCACGAACACTGGTCACACTCCTTGAGTCAGTTACACCACGAACACTGGTCACACTCCTTGAGTCAGTTACACCACGAACACTGGTTACACTCATTGAGTCAGTTACACCACGAACACTGGGTACACTCCTTGAGTCAGTTACACCACGAACACTGGTTACACTCATTGAGTCAGTTACACCACGAACACTGGTTACACTCCTTGAGTCAGTTACACCACGAACACTGGTCACACTCCTTGAGTCAGTTACACCACGAACACTGGTTACACTCATTGAGTCAGTTACACCACGAACACTGGTTACACTCCTTGAGTCAGTTACACCACGAACACTGGTTACACTCATTGAGTCAGTTACACCACGAACACTGGTCACACTCCTTGAGTCAGTTACACCACGAACACTGGTTACACGCATTGAGTCAGTGACACCACGAGCACTGGTCACACTCATTGAGTCAGTTACACCACGAACACTGGTCACACTCCTTGAGTCAGTTACACCACGAACACTGGTCACACTCATTGAGTCAGTTACACCACGAGCACTGGTCACACTCCTTGAGTCAGTTACACCACGAACACTGGTCACACTCCTTGAGTCAGTTACACCACGAGCACTGGTCACACTCATTGAGTCAGTTACACCACGAGCACTGGTCACACTCATTGAGTCAGTTACACCACGAACACTGGTCACACTCATTGAGTCAGTGACACCACGAGCACTGGTCACACGCATTGAGTCAGTTACACCACGAGCACTGGTCACACTCATTGAGTCAGTGACACCACAGACACTGGTGAGTCAGTTACACAACGAACACTGGTCACACTCATTGAGTCAGTGACACCACGAGCACTGGTCACACTCCTTGAGTCAGTGACACCACGAACACTGGTCACACTCATTGAGTCAGTTACACCACGAGCACTGGTCACACGCATTGAGTCAGTTACACCACGAGCACTGGTCACACTCATTGAGTCAGTTACACCACGAACACTGGTCACACTCATTGAGTCAGTTACACCACGAGCACTGGTCACACTCCTTGAGTCAGTTACACCACGAACACTGGTCACACTCATTGAGTCAGTTACACCACGAGCACTGGTCACACTCCTTGAGTCAGTTACACCACGAACACTGGTCACACTCCTTGAGTCAGTTACACAACGAACACTGGTCACACTCCTTGAGTCAGTTACACCACGAACACTGGTCACACTCCTTGAGTCAGTTACACCACGAACACTGGTCACACTCCTTGAGTCAGTTACACCACGAACACTGGTCACACTCCTTGAGTCAGTTACACAACGAACACTGGTCACACTCCTTGAGTCAGTTACACAACGAACACTGGTCACACTCCTTGAGTCAGTTACACCACGAACACTGGTCACACTCATTGAGTCAGTTACACAACGAACACTGGTCACACTCCTTGAGTCAGTTACACAACGAACACTGGTCACACTCCTTGAGTCAGTTACACAACGAACACTGGTCACACTCCTTGAGTCAGTTACACAACGAACACTGGTCACACTCCTTGAGTCAGTGACACCACGAGCACTGGTCACACTCATTGAGTCAGTTACACAACGAACACTGGTCACACTCCTTGAGTCAGTTACACAACGAACACTGGTCACACTCCTTGAGTCAGTTACACAACGAACACTGGTCACACTCCTTGAGTCAGTTACACAACGAACACTGGTCACACTCCTTGAGTCAGTTACACAACGAACACTGGTCACACTCATTGAGTCAGTGACACCACGAGCACTGGTCACACTCCTTGAGTCAGTTACACAACGAACACTGGTCACACTCCTTGAGTCAGTTACACCACGAACACTGGTTACACTCCTTGAGTCAGTTACACCACGAACACTGGTCACACTCCTTGAGTCAGTTACACCACGAACACTGGTCACACTCCTTGAGTCAGTTACACCACGAACACTGGTCACACTCCTTGAGTCAGTTACACCACGAACACTGGTCACACTCCTTGAGTCAGTTACACAACGAACACTGGTCACACTCCTTGAGTCAGTTACACCACGAGCACTGGTCACACTCCTTGAGTCAGTTACACCACGAACACTGGTCACACTCATTGAGTCAGTTACACCACGAACACTGGTCACACTCCTTGAGTCAGTTACACCACGAACACTGGTCACACTCCTTGAGTCAGTTACACCACGAACACTGGTCACACTCATTGAGTCAGTTACACCACGAACACTGGTCACACTCCTTGAGTCAGTTACACCACGAGCACTGGTCACACTCCTTGAGTCAGTTACACAACGAACACTGGTCACACTCCTTGAGTCAGTTACACCACGAACACTGGTCACACTCATTGAGTCAGTTACACCACGAACACTGGTCACACTCATTGAGTCAGTTACACCACGAACACTGGTCACACTCCTTGAGTCAGTTACACAACGAACACTGGTCACACTCCTTGAGTCAGTTACACCACGAACACTGGTCACACTCATTGAGTCAGTTACACCACGAACACTGGTCACACTCCTTGAGTCAGTTACACAACGAACACTGGTCACACTCCTTGAGTCAGTTACACCACGAACACTGGTCACACTCCTTGAGTCAGTTACACCACGAACACTGGTCACACTCATTGAGTAAGTGATACTGAACTCTAGAGGTATTGTACGTTTAATCACGGTATCTACATTTTAATCCGTGCTACACGCACACACCCATGGACAGAGAACTACTCTGGATATGAATATAACAATAACGTACGTCATATTTTAGTACAGGGACCCAGGCACGTCGTGACTTTACATTTTTTTGGAAAAATCATATAATAGAGTACACATTATAATATATATATATATATATATATATATATATATATATATATATAATATATATATATATATATAATGTGCTATAATATACCACACACCTACCCATATATATATATATATATATATATATATATATATATATATATATATATATATATATATATGTGTCTGTATGGGTATGTGTGTGTGTAGTATATTATAGCAATTATACCATACTGATTGATTACCAAAATATGTTTAATAAAGCAGAATGAACATTTAGGATTGAACCATTAAATACTTACAAGAACCAATGCGCTGTCGCTCAAAGGCCATTCCGTAGAAGGCCGTGCCCTGACGTGGGCGGGGCTTAAACTGTCTACATTTCGCTGTCATTGCGCAGCGCAGACTGAACATCCATCGACCGATGTTAGTTGAACAATGGAATGTCGTAAATAGTCCATTAGTCACTGTATTTGTGAAATGAACTTTGTTTGTGTCCATCAACGAAAGTCTATTTTTGTTATTATTTATTGTTGTCCGTCAATATCCAATTACCCTGTGCTGCGCGGTAAACTCGAAATGAAGGTCCGTACAAAAATACAACGGTAAAATCTACTGCAAGTATGCACACGGCTGCCTTCAGTTGATTAACCTACGGACACACACGGGCTCACACGTACACACCGCAGTGCTCAGGTACCGTACCGGACGTTTTCGTTATGTCTGCAGCCGCAGAAGGCTCTGACAAACGCCTCCTGACTTGGCTACTACGCTCGCGGTAATCACGCAACGCGTATCTCCACGGTGCTCTCCAGACTGTTATACAGGTAAAAGTATTTAGAGAGGTAAAAGTGATCGGGTTTGGCACTCAATCTTCACACCTGTTTGTATCGACCTATTCAACCAGTGGAGTTGTTGCCGACCCTGATGAGAAGTATTGTTAGTTAGGAGTTCCGCCGAAATAGCGCCTGGACATCGGACGGTTGTGACCGAAACATACACGAGAGTAAGTGATTCTACATAACCATCATCATCATCGATCATCAGCTTTGATAACCTTCCGTCTTGATTATTGCAACTCATTTCTTGTTGGTCTGCCTGTTTAAAAGATAAGTACACTGCAGCAGGTTCAGTTTTGTGCAGCAAGAGTCTTTCTGAGAAAGCGTAAGCGAGACCATGTAACGCCAATGTAACAGACCTTCCATTCGCTTCCGGGCAAGTTTAGATGTCAATGTAAAATAGCAACGGTCGCTTGCCGTCATTTCGATGGGTCACTCCCTGTTTATACGTCCGTCTTACACTGCACAGTCGTGTCTTCACGCACTCTCCGGTCCTACAGTGAGAACTGGCTGAGAATTCCTAAACATCATCTTAAGTCAGTCGGTGAGCGCTCATTCGGTTTCATTGCGACCACCGTCTGGAATGTATCACCTGACAGCCTTCGAAATGTCCACACTCTGTGTCCTTTTAAATCTCGTTTGAAAACAAAAACATATATGTTCAGACAAGCGTTCTCTAATACCACAGATAGTCTAGTTTTCTGTGTGGGTTAATGTTGATTGTGTACTGTTTACTGATATGTGAATGATAATATTATGTGCATTTAGTTTTAATTCTTAAACTATTTGCGCTATCGAAGAATCATCCATTATTAATATTACTGTTATTGACATCATCATCAGCATCATCATCATCATCATCATCATCATCATCATCATCATCATCATCATCATCATCATCATCATCATCATCAGCATCATCATCATCATCATCATCATAATCATCATCATCATCATCATCATCATCATCATCATCATCATCATCATCATCATCATCATCATCATCATCATCATCATCATCATCATCATCATCATCATCATCATCATCATCATCAGCATCATCATCATCATCATCATCATCATCATCATCATCATCATCATCATCATCATAATCATAATCATCATCATCATCATCATCATCATCATCATCATCATAATCATCATCATCATCAGCATCATCATAATCATCATCATCATCATCATCATCATCATCATCATCATCATCATCATCATCATCATCATCATCATCATCATCATCATCATCATCATCATCATTGTGCAGCCGTCTCCAATTTGGAGGAAGGCCTCAGCGTCCTGTTTCGAGGGAATGCAGGGTGGTCCTTGATAACAATTCAAACTGAAAAAGGTGTTGTTTCACATGTCACAGAGAAAATATTTGTGTTTCCAGATTTCACACTGACAAATGCAATTCCGTGTTTAAATTATATTCTTACTTATTTACGTGGTATACTTCGTTGTTTCGTGTCTTTCAGCTGGAGGCCAGAGACCTCAATCTCGTCTTGAAATTCTTTTCAAAGTGGCTGCTGTCACTACTTCTTCTAGGAGTTTGTTCCACCAGTCAATTATCCGATCCGTGAAGAAGTGGTTACGGATATAACTCTTCTGTAGTTTTAGACTATGGCCTCTCAGATAGCTTACAGATCTATTAAAGAATTGATCTGGAGTAAATCTGTAGAGGTATCTTATGCATTTGAATACCTCACAGAGCTTCACGTCGCCTCTGTTCCAAAGAAACATATTCCTCTGGTGGTCTGCAGAATATTAGCGCTCTCTTTTGATATTTAATTTTCAAGATATCTTTTTGATAATAAGGTTCCAGGCTGGTGACGCATACTCCAGCACTGGTCTAACCACAGAATGGTATAATGTCTTTATAGTCTTTTTTTCTATTTTCAAATCAACGTTTGATTAATCCAATGCGTTGATTTGCCGTTGTTTGTGACGTATCTTATATGTGAGCCTGGTTTTAAATTGTTACATACTGTAACTCCTAATATATATATATATATATATATATATATATATATATATATATATAATCTGTTTTTTCATTTACTACTTGTAATATGTTTCCGTCTAAAGTATATGGTGTAGCCTGGTACTGAGTCAAAGAATGAGGACAAAGTCATTAGAAATAGAAAGGGTTACCATTATTTAAAATAAATAGTTGAGATTTTTAGATTAGACTTGATTTCAACTAATGCTGAATCAAACGGTGTTGTTTTTCGGTTCACGTGACTGTATTAGACGTGTCAAGAGACGGGCAAATGCTGCTGGCAATGTAAGTTATAAGACGAATAAATTGATTTAATGAGATATAAATTGGTGTAATTGGTGTGTTGTGGTTTCTCATTTCAATGTAATTGAGAGATTAAAAATATTCACATGTGATGTAATAGGGCGATACATTTGTGAACACCGTAACAAACGACATATACGGAGTTTAACTTTTTGGAGAAAGCAATATTAACAAACGGCTTCTTCATTTCCTATGTCAGTGTTTGTTTCTGAATCAGACAGAGATACAAATAGATTAAAAAGTGTAAGCATATTTTTCAAATAACAACGTTTAGCAGCACATATGTCATAAGTTTCCAGACACCATTTGACCTAATAGCGTGCCACTCCACATATACATAGTTGATGCTTTGTCGTATTTTCAGTACTACAGATGTGTTGTTGTTGACATTTAATAGCCAATAATTTATTGAAAGATTTTATCCATAGCAGTACTTTCCCTTTAATGCCATATTGTTCTAATTTATATATCAGACTTTTGTCTAGGTATAATATACATGTTTCAAGTCCTCTATTCATAAAGACATGCAAGTAATTGTGTAGTACATGAATATTATTTTTTGAAAATAGCTACTAGTTTTTGGGTACACCTAATAGAGTTATTTGTATCAGCTAGGTTTGACATGTTGTCTTGTGTTATTCTTTCTATTAGTAATAGTTTACTACCTGGCTAGTAATTGATACCGGTCTATGATTGTTGCAGTTATATCTTTGACCCTTTTGTGTATTGGCGTTACATTAGCAGCTCTCCAATGTTGTTGTATCTGGCTGGTATTGAAAGTAATAGATAATGGAAAATCTAAACAGTTTAAGATGGTTAACCTTATTCCTTACTTGAGTAGGTAAGATTTCTAGATTGTAGAGTGCAAAGGCTATATTGGTGTCAACAGTCGGTAGAGCGTATTGTATGTGTGACTCATCTGTAAGTATAGATGTGAAAAAACCTTTTAAATTGTTTGCGTTATGGTTGTTGTCGGAAATGTGTTTACCATCAATCTCTATATCAGTTATTATTGACAATTACTTTATCAAATGTCTGGTGTAATTCCAGAATTTTCTATTATTAACTTTTTTAACGTAATTTTGTCTCTTTTGTGATAGTCTGTTGGTTGTCGTTTGCTATGTCATGCAATATA
>JAODUO010000834.1:340000-347500 GCA_025642075.2 Ridgeia piscesae | reverse complement strand
GCGGCATCTATCATGACCTCGACGTAATTGTGCTGCGGCCGCTCGGTAAGCTCTACTGCCACAACACTACGATGGGTGAGGAAAGCCCTGACTATTTGTGTAACGGTTTCTTTATGTCTGTAGCAAACGCGACTTTCCTAAAGTTGTGGCACGACAGTTATCATTCTTTCGACTCAACGCAGTGGGGCTATCACTCAGTCAAAATGCCCGGAATTATCGCCAAGAGACACCCTGGACTCGTGCATGTTGAGAAAGATACGATCCATAAACCGAACTGGGAGGTGCCGGAACGGCGAAAACTCTACGAAGATGGCGTGTTCTACAACTGGACAGCGCGAAATTACGCCGTGCACCTCTGGTATCGGTTTCACAACGTCGACTACAACCCGGAGTCGATAAAACGTCTCAACAAGACCGTGGGACAGATATTTCGATACATATTCTACGGACTATCTTATATGCTCTGAGAAGTTATATTTTAATCATCAACTTAACTAAGCGAATTAAGATATATTGTAATTTCCTAGAAATGCCGTACACTACTGGAATGCCGAAGTATTTCAACGTGACGTTCAGTAGTATTTATGTTGTGATCACATTTGGCGAATATACATACACTCAAATATACAGGCAGCACATATAACTGTATGTCGTGTTTGCGTGCTGGCCTGATTTACGTCATTGTAACTTACGACATGATGTTTGGCGCACTGTGACAGCAGTGGGACAGACAAGTCTCGTTTGATTTACGACATAATATTTGGTGATGTGTGACAGCAGTAGGAAAGCTAAGTCTCGTTTGATTTACGACATAATATTTGGTGCAGTGTGACAGCAGTAGGACAGATAAGTCTCGTCTGATTTACGACATAATATTTGGTGCAGTGTGACAGCAGTAGGACAGATAAGTCTCGTCTGATTTACGACATAATATTTGGTGCAGTGTGACAGCAGTAGGACAGATAAGTCTCGTCTGATTTACGACATAATGTTTGGTGCAGTGTGACAGCAGTAGGACAGACAAGTCTCGTCTGATTTACGACATAATGTTTGGTGCAGTGTGACAGCAGTAGGACAGACAAGTCTCGTCTGATTTACGACATAATGTTTGGTGCAGTGTGACAGCAGTAGGACAGACAAGTCTCGTCTGATTTACGACATAATGTTTGGTGCAGTGTGACAGCAGTAGGACAGACAAGTCTCGTCTGATTTACGACATAATGTTTGGTGCAGTGTGACAGCAGTAGGACAGACAAGTCTCGTCTGATTTACGACATAATGTTTGGTGCAGTGTGACAGCAGTAGGACAGACAAGTCTCGTCTGATTTACGACATAATGTTTGGTGCAGTGTGACAGCAGTAGGACAGACAAGTCTCGTCTGATTTACGACATCATGTTTGGTGTAGTGTGACAGCAGTAGGACAGACAAGTATCGTCTGATTTACGACATAATGTTTGGTGCAGTGTGACAGCAGTAGGACAGACAAGTATCGTCTGATTTACGACATAATGTTTGGTGTAGTGTGTCGGCAGTAGGACAGACAAGTCCCGTCTGCCTCCATAATTGTGTTTATGTTATTTTGCCATTTTCATTCTTGATCCGGTGTGGCGGTCCAGACCGTCGAGCGGTCCAGAATGTCGTTCTACGTGTCTAGAATATTGTTGGCATTTCCTTGTTTACGTGTGGGTTCATTGACATGTTGGATTAGTCCATGTTCCTCTACAAGAGAGAGTAGTTTGTTGGCAGCAACTGTACTATATCCGCTGTTAGGTGTGGCATGGTGATTTTCCCAGTTTATGTAAGGAAGGTTGAAATCGCCGGTAATTATGACATTATCTGTGTTTATCTTGTTTCCTAATTTAGACAGCGATAGATCTAGTTCTTAAATTTGAGTTCCTTAATAGTCATGTGGGGCACGATAAAAGGTGCATATGACTACGGGTTTCATTCCTTTTATTTCAGTTTCTGTCCAAATGCTCTCACCGTTAGTGTTTAAATTTGTTAGATGAGTTGCGATGAGATCAGCTTTGGATATTTGGAATACCCCCCTCCAGTAGTGCTTGTTTCCCTGTGTTCTGGGAAAATTACTCCGTTTATAACTGAGGGATCTAACCATGGCTTTTTGCACTGATTATGTCTGGGTTATGTAGGTTGTTTAGTACTTTGATGTCTGCTGCTTTATTATTAATGTTTTGGCAGTTTATGAGGATGCACCGGAAGTTTGGTCTCTTCTTTTGTTTATAGAGTTTATTTGTTATTGGTTGTGTTGTTACTACTTGTAGTTGTTTCGTTTGAGTTATGATTGTTGCCATTCAGGGGGTCAAAAGGGTTATCCGTCTGGATTTCGCTATCTTCGAAGAAGGAATTTGTGAAGTTGAAGTTATTGCAGTCAAGGCAAGCCCAAGAACATGAAGAGTGTATTAATTGTTTGTATTCATTGTCATCTATTGCACAGCATTGTGTGTGTATCCATTTTTGGCAGTGGTCACAATGGATTGTTTTGTGGTTATTAAGGACGTCCCTGTGGCAAATGACACAGGGTGCAGAGCAATCTGAACAATGCCATGTGTCAAGGTTTCGGTAAGTGCTGTTAAATTCATGTCTGGATATTCCAGCGCATATGATGTGAACTGATTTGTTGCAGTCGTTACATGTTAGGGTGAGTGAATTAGACTTTAGTAATTTCTTACATGAATTACATTTACAGGGGCCTGGGTTTAGCTAGATGTCTCCTGAGAGTATTATGCATAAATGAACAGTGAATTTTGTGGCTGTCTTGTTTGACCTGGCTCTATATGGTGGTGGGGTGACCAGTAAACCAGTGGAACTATTGGATCTGAGACATTTGAGCTGTGCGATAGTTTTCCCGATAGGGCTGTACAGATAATATGTTGTGAAAGAATTTATGTCTTTTCTGGCTTTATTGTTGACATAGTCTATTTCTGTTGTGTTGCTATGAAAGCTCTTCAGTTCATGATTGAGTCTAGAGGTGATATGCAGACACGCAGGCATGAACAGTGGATATTTGAAAATGCACCTTGAATGGGAGCTAGCCATATCACCAGCGTGAGTGATAGTGATTAAGAGTTAATAAAAATTAGTAATAAATAAAAATGCACACACTTAGTTAAAAAATATATAAATACACACACACACACTTAGATAGACTAAAAATAAGATATATGCACACTATAATAAACACAATTTAAAGTCGTTCGTTGATAAAATAAAACAGACGAAAAGGCCTATTAGTAGGTCGTTTATTACGTGATCAGGTTGCGTGATCATGGTTTTTTCTTTTTATTTGTTTTATTATTTTTTCTGACAGTATGCAGTATTTGGGATATTACACCAGACTATGTAGTATGTGTTCACTTACAATATATAAATACTATATCATTGTTTATACACGGTACACTTAGTTTAAAAGTACACACACACTTTAATAAAGTCGTCCGTTGATAAAAACAGGCGAAAATGCCTGTTAGTGGATTTTATGTGCCGCTTGACTGAGTTGGTTTGTGGTTGATTTTACTTCGCGCGGTTATATGACCAGGTTATATTTTTTGTCGGTTACATATATTATTTAACACCAATATTGGTACATAATCTTGGTTAGTGATTAATTTTGGTTGTAGGTAAAGGTCTAGCTAGTGATGAGTTGTGTACTTAGCTGTTTAGTAGTTTGGGTTCAGTTTTTTTTTTTCCCTTGGGACGTTCGTTGTTTACGACATAATGTTTGGGAGTATACAGATGGGAAAGTTAGTGACAGAGTAGAAGACAAGTCTCGTCTGATTTACGACATAATGTTTGGTGCAGTATGACAGCAGTAGGAAGACAAGTCTCTTGATTTACGACATAATGTTTGGTGCAGTGTGACAGCAGTAGGACAGACAAGTCTCGTCTGATTTACGACATAATGTTTGGTGCAGTGTGACAGCAGTAGGACAGACAAGTCTCGTCTGATTTACGACATAATGTTTGGTGCAGTGTGACAGCAGTAGGACAGACAAGTCTCGTCTGATTTACGACATAATGTTTGGTGCAGTAATGACAGCATTTTAGGAAAAGGCAGACAAGTCTCGTCTGATTTACGACATAATGTTTGGTGTAGTGTGACAGCAATAGGGCAGACAAGTCTCGTCTGATTTACAAAATAATGTTTGGTGCAGTGTGACGGCAGTAGGACAGACAAGTCTCTTCTGATTTACGACATAATGTTTGGTGCAGTGTGAGAGCAGTAGGACAGTCAAGTCTCGTCTGATTTACGACATAATGTTTGGTGCAGTATGACAGCAGTAGGACAGTCAAGTCTCGTCTGATTTACGACATCATGTTTGGTGTAGTGTGACAGCAGTAGGGCAGACAAGTCTCGTCTGATTTACAAAATAATGTTTGGTGTAGTGTGACGGCAGTAGGACAGACAAGTCTCTTCTGATTTACGACATAATGTTTGGTGCAGTGTGACAGCAGTAGGACAGTCAAGTCTCGTCTGATTTACGACATAATGTTTGGTGCAGTATGACAGCAGTAGGACAGTCAAGTCTCGTCTGATTTACGACATCATGTTTGGTGTAGTGTGACAGCAGTAGGACAGTCAAGTCTCGTCTGATTTACGACATCATGTTTGGTGTAGTGTGACGGCAGTAGGACAGACAAGTCTCGTCTGATTTACGATGCGCTTCCTTTCTTGCAATTGTTATTAATAAACATAACAATTAAAACCTCACAATCAGCGTTTCTTGTAATTATTTATAAACAGTGTTTTCTTAATGTCCGTGTCTCTGAGCGTTGTGCATGTTATGACTTCGTTACAGCCATGGTTTTCAGTGCAATCTATAGTACGTGTAGCATTAAATACGTCTGGGCCGCTGTGCTATTGATGGTGAAGAAGCCGACGCGCATTAGTCCGTGAACACAAGGCCGGAGCTCGTGCACTGCTTGAGGTGCTCCTGTAATCACCAGTCACAAAGCAAGCTGCTGATATGAATGCCAGTGAACGGGCATTATGTATATATATATATATATATATATATATATATATATATATATATATATATATATATATATATATATATATATATTATATATATATATATATATATATATATATATATATATATATATATAAATACATATGGGTATATATATATATATATATATATATATATATATATATATATATATATATATATATATATATATATATATATATATGACTTTCTGATAACTGATTGCGTTATGGTGATATATTATATCACGTTGCGCAAAAATATAATAATGTTCTGTAGCATAATTATAGCCTACGTTTGTACACTATAAAGAACAGTATTACACATGTAGAAAACAATGCAATATCATAATATACATTCAACCTATCTAACAGTACACAGCAAAACTGTAGAGTGGGGGGGGGGAATTATGGGATTGCGTAGAATTGCTGGTAAAGCATTTCATAGGTACACAGCAGCGACAGCGAAAGAGCCGCCCCTAGCTTCGATACGAGTGCACTTCACTTCCAGTCGGTTACTGCTCACAGAGCGCACTGCTCTCGTCGGGTGATACGGGCGCACGAACTATCCTACTAACATGCTGACCCCAATTCTAAAATTATCTAACCGTAACCTTAATCATAACCTTAATTAATCCAAATTTTAATCTTAGCTACCCCTAACCATATTAGCTTTTCATATATGATTGTCAACCTGCCATCCCGTTAATATCCGTCCGTCCGGTCATTGCTACTTTCCACCCTGACTTGGACCACGTCAACACCAGTGGCTCCACTGTGCGGACTACATCACACTACCACCTGCTGTGTCCACGGTTTCTTTCTGACTCGCCTCGTCCACAGCCTGATCAAGACTAAACATTCATCCGTTTGTAGCCGGATATGCACTGCACAGTTGTTCATCTCTTATTCCATCAATTAATAATAATAATAAAATACTTATATAGCGAACGATATAATTAAAGATTGCTCTCAGGCGTTTAATAAACATGTGCACGTAAAACGACATACTAAAAATAAACGCGTAAAATATACCCAAAGTAAAGTCTGTAAAACATGTTAAGATAACATTTTAGATAGTTAGGAACACAAATTAAAACTAAGGTTAAAGTATTTTACATATATTAATTTAAAAACGATCAATTGAAAAGCAACATCAATTAATAAGAAGTTAAAATTGTGCTCATCAGATAAAGTCAGGCATGTGAGTGGAAGCAAATACTTTCCGGGAAACATTTGCACGTGGTGCGGTTAACTGGGGCAGAAGGGGTCATACTTAAACAATTTAAACATATTTGTCTGTGATCCAACCTGGTGTATTTTCAGACTGTTTTCTTGTAATACACTTTTAAATGCGGCAAAAAATCTCAAACACAAAAAATTATTTTATGTAAAGATGTAATGAATCACCACACCGCAAATACAAGCTGAAATTGACAATACTCTGCATACAGTGGGACTGTACTGTGTATTTTAAAAAACACGATTAATTGTAAAACCCACAAATGTCCAAAGATCCTCGGAAGAATCACCCAGGAACACTGTTACACTTTTCTATGTGATGGTTTTAAAACAAAATGTTGCCATGGCATTGCTCTTTGGCCATCCGTGATCTACCCCTGCCTGGCTTCTTGTTCATTATTCAATAAAATACGTACTTCATCAAGATATTCCTTAATTCCTTCATTCGCTTTATAAAAGTAGACTTGATGTCGTCTCTCGAGTCTTATGCTTGCAGTGCCTCTTACACTGACAGACGAGCTCACGTGGCGATCTTTCCCGATCCTATTTTATTACCATTATCCACTAAGCTACTTATATGTAAATTTGCAGTCACCCTTCAGTTGCAGCTTGGCGAATACGTCAACTATGAAGTAAATACTGTGATGGAAACGAAATAAAAGCAACCCTATGGACGTTAGCGGGCGAGTAGCCAGACATGCGAAGAAAGAGTGCGTCTGATTGGCGAGTGGCCAGACATGTAACGTGAAAGAGAGTCTGGTTGGCTCACGTCTTCAAGTGGAGACTTCGAGCGATCGTGTTCGTTATATACTAGATCACGTGCCATCTACTGAATCGTGTTACCGCCATGTTGTTTTCGCAAAATATCACTATAATTCTTTCCTCGTCGTTTCGCCATTATTGTGCTTGACGATATTGGAACTCTTCAAGAACAATCAGTGAAATTCAAGAACATTCTAGGGTACACAAAAGAAAACTTCAAGAACTTCTAAGACTTCCGGCGACCTGCGGCGCCATGGCCGCGGCAGTCTCCGGCTACCGTCTGCGCTACGGGGAGGCCTACGGTACTCGCCGGAAGCTTGCTGAAAGTCCACTTCAAAAGAACTCCCAAAGTCATAACATTATAATTATTGTATATATGAACTAGGTGAATCGAATGCCAGAGTGTGTCAGTATGTCAGTGTGTCAGTGTGTCAGTGTGTCAGTGTGTCAGTGTGTCAGTGTGTCAGTGTGTCAGTGTGTCAG
>JAODUO010000834.1:255000-332500 GCA_025642075.2 Ridgeia piscesae | reverse complement strand
TTATACTTCGAAAAAGTATTAAATAAATGAGGCTATTAGCGGACGAGTTACATATTAGGATCCATACTGCAACAAATTAATACAAATCTGACGTGTTGTTGTACTTCCCTAAAATGTCCACAATAGGTGTTGTCAGAGAGACATACGCCAGACACAGGAGCAATACACTTCAAGGTCAAATTTGGGATCATTCCTACCGCTCCAGCTTCACCGTCGATCCAGTTTACTTTCATAGTAATCTCAAAATTATTTCGAACAATCACGAAGAAAATTCTCGCTGCCGCATACACGATGATCATAACGGGTATTAAAATCTCAACAGTGAGTCCAGAGAAATTGGCTGATGCTACATATGCAGAACCTTATACGTTTAAGTGATACATTCATGTTTCCAAGTTCCAGACGGTCGAGACGTTGATTAACGTAGATGCTAAGATCGCGCCATCGATCCATGTGCTGCAGGTAGCGTCATTTACCTGTCAGGATCTGTTGATAGCGCAACGATTTGGTTATAGCGACCATCTTGCACACGGTTACTCAACATAGACTGAGCATGGAGATGAGGTTGAACCAAACCGACCAGAACTCTTGAATCGAAGGAATGACGCTGTCCTTGTTGCGTACATTCGGCGGGACGTGTAAATTACTAGTACTGAGATTGACCTGATATTGTCTGAACTGTCTATAACAATGTGTTGCCATTACTGTCTTTCTTCCGTGGTTGGCGCACCATAGCATGTAAACATCCGGCGACTCACATCTGTCACTTGGTGAGGTATGTTTTACACCGCGCCGCGTTAAGTGGATGTAACTAGGTGACAGTTGACGTTTACACGTGTACCAGGTACTGGCACAGGTGGAGACGCGAGTTTCACCTTAGGTCCTCCGCACTTTGGACCCGACTATCTTCTCCAGTACGAGAACTGTACAACGAAGAGGTTATTAAATCATTAAACAACATTGTAGTGACAATATGTGAAGTGACAATTTATGAATATGCATCATTCTTAAAGAGAACTTTAGCACATTCTACCTTCTTAGATTACGTCTTAGATTTACGTATTTGCCTTGTATATTTTATTTGTTTAGTTATTATTTTTATTAGTTAGTCTGTTTATATGACACTTCGCTAATGTGCACAATTCTCACAAAGTGGTAATTTGAAGACGCATGTCCGTATCCATACGGGAGGAAACCCTGTTAATGTTTTACCTGTGGTGCACAATTCTCTCTACGAAGACGTATTTCCGTGTCCTCACTGGGGTGAAGTCAATATATGTGATACCTGTGGTGCATACTTCTCAACAAATAGTAATTCTCCCTCCACATTGGGGAAAACCCTGTGAATGTGATACCTGTGGTGTACAGTTCTCACAGTGTGGTCAGTTGAAGTTACATGTCCGCATCCACACTGGGGACAATCCCTATAAAGCGACACCTGTGGTGTACAATTATTAAAAAGGGGTACTTTGAAGACACATATCAATATCCACACTGGGAATAAACCCTGTAAATGTGATACATGCGGTGAGCAATTCAGAGAAAGACCTATTGTGAAGATTCATGTCCGTATCCACACTATGTAGAAATCCTACTAATGTATTACCTGTGGTCCACAGTTCTCACTGTGTAGTCGGTTGAAGAAACACTTCCGTGTGCACACTGCGGTGAAACATTCAACTGTGATACCTGGGGTGCACAATTCTCACGAAATCGTACTTTTGAAGTCACTTACCCGTTTCCATAGTGGTGAGAATCCCTGTGTATGACTGCAGGTTAATTACACGGTCTCCTGGTGAGACAAATACGTTGCTGATGATCTGGCGAGAACATCAAAACTACCCATTTATTAACTTACAATTCTAAAAATAGATTAGTGAAGCATCACTTCCTTAAATAAGGCATCACCTAATACATCCATTCCTGTTTGTCAGTAGCTGTGAAGAAGAGCTCCAGGACTATTCATTCCAACATAGAATTCATCAAACTCTTCCTGTGACCTCCACGGCGGCGTCTGCCCTCCAGGGTGTCGTGTTACTTGCCCAAACCACGACAATGTCTTTTTCTTCACAATTGCCAAAGAAGGTTCTTTTGAGAACACAATGGATGTGATCTTTTCCGCACACATTCGTTGGATTTATGCTCCATGTGGGAATAACAGTCACATTTGATGTCTTAATATTGTCGAAGAAAATGCAATGTAGCAAACTTCAATTTAAAACCACCTTGCAGAATGAACTAAGCCTTTTGTCCTCATAACAACCAAAATGCAACGTTTACAACACCACAGCCAAGAGTGTCAAATATATCAATTATACGAGTATAATAGTTCGTACGCTGTCATGTAGACGTAACTAAATAACTATTTTCCTGTAATAGTATATTCATGTGTCACACACCAAATTTAACCGACTAAGGATTATCAGAATCAGTCACCATATACGATTATGTCCAAGACATCATAAATTGTTGTGTTCAGATGGCCATAATTGTCTATGTAGAAACTGTCCAAACAGTTGAACATTCGTACTGAGTGTGACGAGTAGCCGGACACGAAAGGATGAGTTCATCTTTTTATTATCAGAGATTGGTATTCACCAGATAAAAAGAAAACAATTATTATTACAAATTTTTAATATAACATTTCTTTTTATTAATCAATTCTCAGCACATCGAATGTCTTTCACATGTGATTTTCACACTTCGTCACGGTCCAGCGCAAACGAAATGTACAGAGTAACGCACACCCACACACCCACACACCCACACACCCACACACCCACACACCCACACACCCACACACCCACACACCCACACACCCACACCCACACGCACACACACACACACACACACACAACACACCAACCCAACACACACACACACACACTCACACTCACACACACACACACACACACACACACACACACACACACACACACACAACACACACACACACACACACACACACACACACACACACACACACACACACACACACACACACACACACACAACACACACACCGCACACACATACACACACAATTACCTAACCAGAATAGTTTAATTATATTTACACAGATGGCAGACCCACGTTGGGCCAATGTTGGCATTTTACGTTGGGCCAACGTTGGCAACTTGGGCCAGTGTCATTTTCCTCGTTGGCCCAACATGTGTGTGAGTGTATTTAAGTGTAGAGATGAGATGGTGTCATATATTATGGGTAATTCCATATTAATAAACCATTATTAAAAACCAACACCAGTGTACTAGTATACAATGTTGTAATGAAAATAAATACTATACACACATAATAAAAATAATTTGTCCCAACGTTGCCATATTATAAACCGACGTTAGGCCAAAGTTGGCCAAACACAAAAACCACATAAACATAATAATTTCATGTTGGCTCAATACTGGTTTATAATTTACAAGTGTTATCCCAAAGTTGGTCCATACATATACACACACGAATGCACACACACACACACATACAACACACACACACACACACACACACACACACACACACACACACACACACACACACACACACACACACACACACACACATAATGACACAGACAATCAACATACACACATGCGCGCGCACACACACACGCACACACACACAGACATACAAAGAACACATAAACACCACATACACCACATAAACACACACATATCCACACACGTACACTTATGCACACATGTATGCGTATACACACTTACACACACACACACACATATATATATATATATATATATATATATATATATATATATATATATATATATATATGTGTGTGTGTGCATGTAATATGTATATTTCACACACACATACACCACATGCATACATACATACATACATACATACATACATACATACATACATACATACATACATACATACATACATACATACATACATACATACATACATACATACATACATACATACATACATACATACATACATACATACATACATACATACATACATACATACATACATACATACATACATACATACATACATACATACATACACACATATAAACACACACACACGCGCGCACACACACACACGCACATACAAACAAACAGACAAATAAACACACCACATAAACATGCACACACCATATAATCATATATCAATGCACGTCTCTGCTAACGGTGTTGAACCAGAGAGAATACCACCGAGTTGGGGCTCTGCGAATACACACCACTCTCACACGGATGGGGAAAATCCTTTTTGATATTGTTCTAAATAACGAGATGTCCGAGATTGAGCGAGATTTGAACGCATTTAGTCCTATCGGGAGGGGGGAGTGCCCCAGTTCCTATCTAATAGCTCTGGTTGAACGCTGACTTGTAACGCGTAGGTTATACACTAAGTTGCCGCGCCGATGTCGACGCTCTGGGCGCACTCGCCCGGGAACAATGGCGAGAGTTGGGACGATATATCGCACAATAAGAAATAATATGGAATCCGTGGAATTGAACTTTTAAACTGTCTATTTATTCATTTACATATTTAGTATGTTTAGTAAAATTTGTACTGACATTTAAACTGGTAGTTTTTCATGTTATTATATTTGATGTCATACGGACCTTTAAATCATACTATATTATTATATTTATTAATTAATTAATATATTTTTAAGCTACTCTTTTGTTTATTAAAAGTTCTAGATAATATATATATATATATATATATATATATATATATATATATATATATATATATATATATATATATATATATATATATATAATATAATATGATCAAATTAAGCCGTTTGTTTGATTTCATGCTTTATAATACAAAATAATATGACGCACATTTACATATGTTCAGTCGCCAGTTTTAATTATGGGTGTTACGTCATTGTTGTTTGACTCAACAAAGACAAATGTCATCATCGACGCTGACGTTACTCCTATTCATAATTAACTGAACTAATATCGAGAAATGTATTTAAGCACATTTAGATTGACAATGGTAGAGTCTACATATTTATTAAAATATCACCAACATTGTAATGTAACATTAATGAACAGGTCGAGAAGGAAATTTTTCACTTCGCACAGACTAGCAATGAAATCAACCGGTGCATATTTTTGCCGTTTTCCTGGAATATATTCATGTCTCACGATCGTAGTATCTAATTTTGTATCGGTAACTGGCGCATAAAGCTTCCGAGGCTGGCAATTACTCTTGTAAAGGGCGACGCCATCTTTTGATCCTGTTCAAAATGACTTCCGCTACCATTGATGCATTAGTGTTTCTACTTATTCGCCAGAATCTGAATGGGGTTTGTAAACCTGCCAATGTGCCGACAACTTAGAACGTCGTCGATGTTGTTATGCATTAGTGCAACAGATGCAACCAACCAAGTTTTACGAAGAAAAAAAACACATTTTATAATAAAGGTAGACCAATTTTGCCTTTTTTAAATAATATGTGTCTTTTATCTCCAAAAATGTAATGATATTTTACAAAGGGATTGTTACCTAGGACATATCCAAACTAAATGATGTGATTCTGTAAAGAAAACGTGATTTTCTCCATGCATTATGTATCACTACGTTGCTACACCTTGCTTGAAAAGGAACACTATGTCCTACAAATAATGCGTGTTAATTATGATTATAAATAGATGAAACAGGTGGTGCCATTGCTTCAACATAGATATATGAGTGCCGATGTCACACAATTGACGCCATATCATCATTACACAATTACATATACAACTCTTGACCACTCACACCAGCAATAGGAGTCTCCTGAGTAATCGGGCAATTTTAAGTCGCAATAACCCAATTACTCTAGCGGCTCAACCAATCAGTACATGACGCATTTAATAGCCTTAAGATTGCTAGCTCCATATATGTGGCGAGATCCTGCAGCGCGCTATTCATTTGAACGTTCTATATCGTTTCGTTGACATGGAACAAACAGATTTTGACGACATAAAGACTGTCGTCATCAGCGCGGTGATCGTGTTGAACATAACACTGAGCGTACTCGTGATTGCCGTGATCGTCAGACATCCACAACTGAGAGAAGACGCCACGACGCTCTTCATGTTGTCGCTCACGCTGTCTGACCTGTACGGCGATGCCCATCAGCGCCGCCTTGTGCTCCAGCGCGACACCGAATGTACGTACAATGACGCGCTTCCTTTCATCGATTCAACAGTTATGGTCGGTTTGGCTCAACCTCATCTCCATGCACAGTCTGTGTTGGGTGACCGTGTGTAAGATGGTCGCTATAACCAAACCGTTGCGCTATGAACAGATTCTGACGTGTAAACGATGCTACCTCATCACATGCAGCACATGGATCGCTGGAGCGATCTTCGCCTCCACGTTAATCAGCGGCTCGACCGTCTGGAATTTGAACACATGTATGTATCACTTAGACGTAGAAGGATCTACGTATGTAGCATCAGCATTGTTCTTTGGACTCACTGTTGGGACTCTAATGCCCGTTGTAGTTATCGTGTACGCGACAACAAGGATTTTCTTCATTATTGTTCGAACTCATATTGAGATTACTACGCAAGTGAACTGGATCGGCGGTGAAGCTGGAGCGGTAGGAACGATCCCAAATGTGACTTTGAAGTCGATATGCTCAGGCAGAAATGTACTGCTCATATGCCTGGCAGATGTCATTCTGACAATACCTATTACAGTAAGCATAATTGCTTTAGTTTTAGGGAAGTCTAACAACTTGCCTGCTTTGTTTATTATTTATATCCGTATGGATCCTAATGTGTAACTCGTCCGCTAATAGCCTCATTTATTTAATATTTTTTCGAAGTGTTCGCGTCAAAACTGCCGCAATGATAGCAATGTTTTGCAGTAAAACTAAATGTTGGTAGTACTTAATCAAATGAAGAAAGTTTAGAAATAGTTGTTTCGATATTCTCTCTCTCTCTCTAATATATATATATATATATATATATATATATATATATATATATATATATATATATATATATATATATATATATATACATATATGTTTATGTATTATGAATAATTTAACAAGATTTAACAAGATTGCCACCTAGAGATTCAACTCTAGATGGCAGGTGGACTAGGAAGCCATTTGGCTTATCGAGAGTCCAACCTATCTATCTAAGTATACCCCGCCCGTCTTAGGTATATGTCGATTTTATTTTTAAATATATTAATACTACTAGCACCTACACAATCAGCTGATAATCTGTTCCATTCGTTTACTGTTCCTTGTGAAAATTGAACATTTTCTAATATCTAGTCTACGCTGCTTCTTTGCTAATGTAACTCCATGTCCTCTAGTCCTACTCTCTTCCTTGACTGTGAAAAAAATATTTCTGTCAATATTTTCATATCCATTCAATATTTTAAACACCTCAATCTGATCTCCTCTCAATCTTCTGGTTTCTAGTGTTGTTAAACCACATTCTTTTAGACGCATTTCATAACTAATATTCCTGAGTTTTTGTATCATTTTTGTTGCTCTCCTTTGTACTCTTTCTAGCATATCAATATCCTTCTTGCGATATGGCCTCCATGCTTGTATACAATATTCTAAGTGAGGCCTAACTATTGTTTTATACAGCGGTATTATTAGTTCTTTTTCTTTGTACACTATATTTCGCCTAATTAATCCAAGAATTTCGTTTCCCTTTGCTGCTGCAATTCCACACTGCTCTGATACCTTCATGTCAGCACTAATAGTTAACCCTAAGTCCATATTTGTTTGTTAAGTATGACCTCGCCTTTTAAAAAGCCATGTTGAGATGGGTTTATCAATTTATTTTTAACAAGAAAATCAACCAGGTGATCTTTAATTAGTCTTTCTAATAGTTTGCAAATCACCGATGTTAAACTCACTGGTCTATAGTTCTCTGACTTGTTTCTCGAACCTTTTTTAAATAATGGTATAATGTTTGCTTCTTTCCATTCTAACGGAACTATTCCCTCCTCTAATGACAAATTGAACACTGTTGCAAGCGGTATGCTGATTTGTTCTACAATTTCCAATAGTAATTTGGGAGGAATCCCATCCACTCCAGGTGATTTATTATCCTTCATATCTCTTATTTTCATAGCTACCATTGTTGGGGTTACAATTAGTTGTCCTAAATAGTCAAACTCTCTTCCTTCGAACTTAGTCTCAAGTACTGGTAATATACTAAAATCTTCCCTGGTAAACACCGAACTAAAGTAGTCATTTAGGTTTTCTGCCATTAAGAATCCCTCTGTTATTATGTTTCCATCACTACCTTCTAGAGGACCGACCTTATCCTGAACTTTCTGTTTATTTCGAACATACGCATAAAAACTCTTGCTGTCATGTTTTATAATAAAAACTATTTTTTGTTCGTAGCTTCTCTATGAATTTCTAATTTCAGCTGTAGCTTGATTAAGTGCTTCTTTATAAATGCTATAGTCTTCTTCACTTCCATTGTGTCTATATCTCTTCCATATAATTTGCTTGTACTTGATTTTTCTAATGGCTTCCTTCGATAAGTGGTTCTTCTTTGACCGTTTCCCCTGTTTTTTCAAGGGGACAAATTTGTCAACGACGCAGTCAATTTCACTCTTTAAAATATTCCAGCATTCTGTTGCTCTCTTATTCTTCAGTGTGTTATTCCAGTCTATCTTTGCTAAATATTCCTTCATGTCCTGATATCTTCCTTTGTGAAATTTGTTCCTGTACCTTATTTTTCTAGTCCGTTCTCCCTTTACTTTGATGATAAAATGTATCTGGTTGTGATCACTACACCCCAGTGGCTCACATATCTTGACATTATCAACAAATTCCTTCTGTGAGCTCAATACTATGTCTAACACATTCTTGCCCCTGGTTGCTTCTAACAAATGTTGAGAAAGGAAACTATCTTATACTAAATTTAAAAACTCTTGATCCTCTCTCCCGGTACTCTGTAGAG
The DNA here is from genome assembly GCA_025642075.2 of Ridgeia piscesae. Taxonomy (NCBI): domain Eukaryota; kingdom Metazoa; phylum Annelida; class Polychaeta; order Sabellida; family Siboglinidae; genus Ridgeia; species Ridgeia piscesae. The sequence goes on along the minus strand of JAODUO010000834.1, from coordinate 323,547 downwards.
ATGTCCATTGTATATGCCCATGGTTAAAATCCCCCATAATAATACAGTCCCGTTTACTCACTTCTTTGATAGCGTTATGTATTTTTTCATTCTCTTCTATGCTTATGTTTGGACTCCGATACACTAACCCAACAGTTAATGTTGAGTTTCCTGTAACTATGTTACACCAGACAGCTTCTTCACATTCTGCTTCGTTTTCTAATTTTATTTCATAAGCCTGGATGGATTCTTTAATATATAAAATAACTCCGCCTCCCCTTCTTCCTTATCTATCTTTCCTAAACATTACATATCCTGTCATTCCTAATTCGGCTTCTGATATATCGGGGGTGGCCCAAGATTCAGTTATACCTATTATGTGAGGGTCAATATCTTCTACCATGATGTTTAGTTCATTTTTTTATTTACTATGCTCCTTGCATTTAAACAAACACATTTATAACCAAATTCCATAGGGCTTTCCAGGCTGTTCTTTGCTGATTTCTTTTTGCTATCTTTATCTATGCCTCTAGTGTTTGGCTTCTCTGTGTATCCCCCCTGCGAAACTATAGTTTAAAAAGTTGCAACCTGTTCCATTGTCCATCTATCGAAGCAGGTTCTCGGAGAACACTGCTGCGCCCTTTCCGCTTAGATGGAGGCCATCTCTCATATACATGTCTTCTTTCCCAACAAAATATCCCCACAAATCTACAAATCCAACTCCTTCTTCTTCACACATCTGCTCTACTAATGCGTTATTTGCCATCCTCTTCAGTTTCTATATGATGCTCCCCTTTCCCTAATCACTGGCAAGATTCCTGAGAGAGTATGATCTGTTCAACTCTTGTCTTCTTCAGTGTCTCTACCAACTCTCTGTATCTCTTTACTATACTGGTTGTTCCATCCCTGTCTGCATTGTCCGTCCCTACATGTACTAATATAGACCCCCTTGGCCATGCCCCAATACGTTCTCTACCCGTTCAGTCACATGCTCTATCCTAGCCCCCGGAAGACAAACAACAACGTCTTCTCCTTTGCTTAATGTCCTGTCTGTCTTTCGCAAAATGGAGTCTCGCATAAATACCCTTTCTGTTCTCAATGCCCCCTCGATCAGTGCTTCAGAGTAGCTCCTCCGTTTTGCATCTCCCTGATTGCTGACTTTCCCCCTGCCGCTTTCTCCGTTGTTCCTTTCTTTCCTGTCTCTTTTCTTCCTGTCAAACGTCCGTTTGGTCACATCACCTCTCACTTCCTTTCTTCCATTCGTCCTTCCTCCTGTCGCATCTACTTCTCTCATCTCCTGTCCCCTTGTCCCTCCCTCCTTATCTACTGTCACTTTTTCCCCTGTCACCTTCCTGCATGTCATGTTTCCTGTGGTTCGTTCTCCATTTGTTTTCCTTGCAGTCACCCTCCCTCCACTCTCCATCCCCTTCACAATATCCGTTAGCCTAGCTAACTCTGCTGTCAGACAGTCCACTTTCCAACACCCTAAACACTGGAACGTAAACCCTTCCTCCGTTGTCTCTGACCAATTTTTTTCCGCACCCCGATACGGCAAAATCCACCAAGCTGTGGCAGTGGTTACACACCAAGTGCCTCCTTGCCTTCACTTGCCGCTTGCAAGGTGCTATATTACGATTTGTCAAAATTAACTCTTAGTTTATACCAACTTAGTCTTTAGAAAGACTGTTTGTTTATTGTGTACAGCAACTGCAGCACACTTTATGTTATAAACAACTTACTACCTATGCTAACATGAACAATAAGTTTAGTCTGTACTGGTGCCGTTCCCTAGCGGAAACGTTGGACACTACCTATATAAACAAACAAGGGTTTCCTACTAAAACACTTGTTTATTTTTTAATAACAATGATACCTATTCACAGTATTATCTTGCATATGTAGTTGTTACGCTTATTGCTTTATCTCTTATATACTATATCAAATAAAGAGATTTGCTCAATCTTGTTAACAATTTGTCGAAGCCTAGATTACCCTGTTATCACCCACTAATCTAATATGTTCAAAAATACTGTTAACTAACAAACATTAACCAAAACTACTACTCATATATGTCCAGTACAACTTTATGAATAACCTTAACACAAGAATAATACTTATCAATCAATAGTTCCGCTTGTTTTTCAAATTTTATACACCACCAAATTCAAACCTCTACATCCGCCAATAGGCTGGCAATTACAGTTGTGAAGGTTGCGGGTCTGTGTCGGTAATTGGCGTATGAAGCGACCTGGGCTGGCAATTACAGTTGTGAAGGTTGCGGGTCTGTGTCGGTAATTGGCGTATGAAGCGACCTGGGCTGGCAATTACAGTTGTGAAGGTTGCGGGTCTGTGTCGGTAATTGGCGTATGAAGCGACCTGGGCTGGCAATTACAGTTGTGAAGGTTGCGGGTCTGTGTCGGTAATTGGCGTATGAAGCGACCTGGGCTGGCAATTACAGTTGTGAAGGTTGCGGGTCTGTGTCGGTAATTGGCGTATGAAGCGACCTGGGCTGGCAATTACAGTTGTGAAGGTTGCGGGTCTGGAGCACAAAGTTGGATGGATGTTTCTTCTTATTCGCGAGGACACTTTTACACCCGCCTTGTACCTACATCATAGAATCGTTTCACTGTTGTTACGTACTAATGCAACAGATGCAAACGATCTAGTGAAATGAACCAAAGTGTTCTAAACAACAATGTTTTTTTTTATAAATGCAGGCCACTTTTGCCTATCTTTTTTTAAATAATATGGCTCTATTGGTTTTCTTTCTCCAAAATTGTAATGATATTTTACAAAGGTATTATTACCTAGCACATATCCAAGTTGCAAACTAAGTCTATAGGATTCTGTAAGAAAAACGTAATTATTTGTTCAGTATGGGTGACTATGTTGCTACGCTTTCCTGAAAAGGGAACACTACTACATACAACTAATATGTGTACATTATTAATTATAAATATCTAACATGTTGACTAGAACCAATTACGACAGATCAAGACTTGGCTTTGATGAGTCACGTGATGTAAGCTCTTTATTATTATAGATAATTGAGGGCCGATGTCTCCCAATTTAGGCCTTATCATCATTACACAATTTCATATTCAAATCTTGACCACTCACACCGAGAATACCTGTATCCTAAGTGGTGCACGCAATTTTACGTCGTAAGCCAATCACAATATGACGCATTTAATAGCGTTAAAGTTGCTAGCTGCATATATATATATATATATATATATATATATATATATATATATATATGCAGGTGATATCTTCAACATACATTGATGTGTCGTGATTGTCGTGATCGTGTGAACATACCATTGAATGTGCTCGTGATTGCCGTGATCGTGTCGAACATACCATGGAATGTGCTCGTGATTGCCGTGATCGTGTCGAACATACCATTGAATGTGCTCGTGATTGCCGTGATCGTGTTGAACATACCATTGAATGTGCTCGTGATTGCCGTGATCGTGTTGAACATACCATTGAATGTGCTCGTGATTGTCGTGATCGTGTTGAACATACCATTGAATGTGCTCGTGATTGTCGTGATCGTGTTGAACATACCATTGAATGTGCTCGTCATTGTCGTGATCGTGTTGAACATACCATTGAATGTGCTCGTGATTGTCGTGATCGTGTTGAACATACCATTGAATGTGCTCGTGATTGCCGTGATCGTGTTGAACATACCATTGAATGTGCTCGTGATTGCCGTGATCGTGTCGAACATACCATTGAATGTGCTCGTGATTGCCGTGATCGTGTCGAACATACCATGGAATGTGCTCGTGATTGCCGTGATCGTGTTGAACATACCATTGAATGTGCTCGTGATTGCCGTGATCGTGTCGAACATACCATTGAATGTGCTCGTGATTGCCGTGATCGTGTCGAACATACCATGGAATGTGCTCGTGATTGCCGTGATCGTGTTGAACATACCATTGAATGTGCTCGTGATTGCCGTGATCGTGTCGAACATACCATTGAATGTATTCGTGATTGCCGTGATCGTGTTGAACATACCATTGAATGCACTTGTGATTGCCGTGATCGTGTTGAACATACCATTGAATGTGCTCGTCATTGCCGTGATCGTGTTGAACATACCATTGAATGTGCTCGTGATTGCCGTGATCGTGTTGAACATACCATTGAATGCACTTGTGATTGCCGTGATCGTGTTGAACATACCATTGAATGTGCTCGTCATTGTCGTGATCGTGTTGAACATACCATTGAATGTGCTCGTGATTGCCGTGATCGTGTTGAACATACCATTGAATGCACTTGTGATTGCCGTGATCGTGTTGAACATACCATTGAATGTGCTCGTCATTGTCGTGATCGTGTTGAACATACCATTGAATGCACTTGTGATTGCCGTGATCGTGTTGAACATACCATTGAATGTGCTCGTCATTGTCGTGATCGTGTTGAACATACCATTGAATGTGCTCGTGATTGCCGTGATCGTGTTGAACATACCATTGAATGCACTTGTGATTGCCGTGATCGTGTCGAACATACCATTGAATGTGCTCGTGATTGTCGTGATCGTGTCGAACATACCATTGAATGTGCTCGTGATTGCCGTGATCGTGTTGAACATACCATTGAATGTGCTCGTGATTGCCGTGATCGTGTCGAACATACCATTGAATGTGCTCGTGATTGCCGTGATCGTGTTGAACATACCATTGAATGTGCTCGTGATTGCCGTGATCGTGTCGAACATACCATTGAATGTGCTCGTGATTGCCGTGATCGTGTCGAACATACCATTGAATGTGCTCGTGATTGCCGTGATCGTGTTGAACATACCATTGAATGTGCTCGTGATTGCCGTGATCGTGTTGAACATACCATTGAATGTGCTCGTGATTGTCGTGATCGTGTCGAACATACCATTGAATGTGCTCGTGATTGCCGTGATCGTGTTGAACATACCATTGAATGTGCTCGTGATTGCCGTGATCGTGTCGAACATACCATTGAATGTGCTCGTGATTGCCGTGATCGTGTCGAACATACCATTGAATGTGCTCGTGATTGCCGTGATCGTGTCGAACATACCATTGAATGTGCTCGTGATTGCCGTGATCGTGTCGAACATACCATTGAATGTGCTCGTGATTGCCGTGATCGTGTTGAACATACCATTGAATGTGCTCGTGATTGCCGTGATCGTGTTGAACATACCATTGAATGTGCTCGTGATTGCCGTGATCGTGTTGAACATACCATTGAATGTGCTCGTGATTGCCGTGATCGTGTTGAACATACCATTGAATGTGCTCGTGATTGCCGTGATCGTGTTGAACATACCATTGAATGTGCTCGTGATTGCCGTGATCGTGTTGAACATACCATTGAATGTGCTCGTGATTGCCGTGATCGTGTTGAACATACCATTGAATGTGCTCGTGATTGCCGTGATCGTGTCGAACATACCATTGAATGTGCTCGTGATTGTCGTGATCGTGTTGAACATACCATTGAATGCGCTCGTGATTGTCGTGATCGTGTTGAACATACCATGGAATGTGCTCGTGATTGTCGTGATCGTGTTGAACATACCATTGTATGCGCTCGTGATTGTCGTGATCGTGTTGAACATACCATTGAATGTGCTCGTGATTGTCGTGATCGTGTTGAACATACCATTGTATGCGCTCGTGATTGCCGTGATCGTGTTGAATATACCATTGAATGTGCTCGTGATTGCCGTGATCGTGTTGAATATACCATTGAATGTATTCGTGATTGCCGTGATCGTGTTGAACATACCATTGAATGTGCTCGTGATTGCCGTGATCGTGTTGAACATACCATTGAATGTGCTCGTGATTGCCGTGATCGTGTTGAACATACCATTGAATGTGTTCGTGATTGCCGTGATCGTGTTGAACATACCATTGAATGTGCTCGTCATTGTCGTGATCGTGTTGAACATACCATTGAATGTGCTCGTGATTGCCGTGATCGTGTTGAACATACCATTGAATGTGCTCGTGATTGTCGTGATCGTGTTGAACATACCATTGAATGTGCTCGTGATTGTCGTGATCGTGTTGAACATACCATTGAATGTATTCGTGATTGTCGTGATCGTGTTGAACATACCATTGTACGTGCTCGTGATTGCCGTGATCGTGTTGAACATACCATTAAATGTACGGCGATGCCCACCAGCGCCGCACTGTGCTCCAGCGCCACGCCGAATGTACGCAACAACACGTCACTTTACGCTAAGATTCACGCCGTGTTTTCCGTCTTGTTCACGGTCACATCAATGCACAGTCCCTGCTGGGTGACACTGTGCAAGATGGTCGCCATACCGAATCAGAATACCTTTACGTATAATTGCCAGTAAGAATTATGCACACATGTTAACAATTTCTTTGGGCATCAGGTAATAAAATGTTGTCGTCGTCTCGTATTACAGATCGGATCGGACTCAAATCATCCACAGCTCACGCTGCCTTTGGCCAGCTCGTCTCACTTGATCAATATGCTACATCACTTGATAAAATTCGCTATGCCAGTTTTCCAATATTCATAATCCAAAATATCGAATTGTTGAAGTGCATTTGTTAGTATCCAACATTCACTGTGCCTAGTCTATAATATATAAGGCAATTGTAATATTTTCACTTCACAACTGTTGTTTGGCGGGAGTAGCCGTGCCCCGCTGGACAGACTAACAGTGTATGCTACATCGATGTCGTCGAACCCGAAGACGTCAGACCTACTGTAATCAGTGCAATAATCGTCATGAATATAACTCTGAACGTTCTTGCGATTGCCGTCATCACTAGATACCCCGAACTAGGAGAAGACCGCATGACACTCCTCTTGTTGTCACTTATGGATCTGATCTCGCCGACGGCCGTACGGCGATGCCCATCAGCGCCGCCGTCTGCTCGAGAATGACGCCGAATGTACGTAAAGACATCGTGTACTTTCCCCGGACCCACGCCCTCTTCTCGGTCGGAAGTCACCTCAATGTACAGTCTCTGCACGGTGACGATGTGCAAGATGGTCACCGAACAAGTTGTCACTCTCAAACTGTGCTACTTCATAATATGTGGGCTGTGGTGTATTGACGCACTGGTGGGTGCAACGTCGGCGTATTACGTTGAGTATTGGTATGGTGTTGTATGTATCTACGCGATAATACTGTCTGAAAACAATACTGGTATATTTATTTTTATCATAGCCGCGCTTTTGTGTCCTGCGGTCGGATTAGTTTACTCGACTATCGCAGATTCTGGCGCAGTCAGTTCGGTGGGTGGAGAAAACAGCCAAGTCGCCACCAGTCCGTCTTTGACGCTGAAGTCGATTCGTTTGAGAGTAACACTTTCGTAAACAGTATGATCTATTTAGTCATGTTTCGATCTGTTCGGAAAGGAACAGGCGAAATGTGTCGTGCTGTATGTCCAGACGATTACTGGAAGGGTGCCAAGTGACCGAGGATAACGCAAGATGCATGTTGAGGCCTTCGTCCAACCACAGGACACTATGGCAGCAAAATATGATAATGCATAGATACCAAATTAATATATATATATATATATATATATATATATATATATATATTTATCTGAGTCATGATATAATGTATTTTGCTCACAATGGAGGTCAGAAACCCCTCTCATGAAACTAGTTCCTATCTACTCGATGTAATGTTTCTTTTTTTTCTTACTTATATCAATAGACATTTATGCGCGAAAGCAAGAATATGGTGGGATATTATATATAATACATATATTTCTTTTTACACCACCAAATCCAGGATGGCTGTCCCGTTCAGGGGTCTGTACATGCACAGCAATTCTAAAGTAAGTCTGAGCATACTGATTAAATAATAATAAATAGTAATAATACGCTGTAAAACATGATAAAAACTTAATAAAAACGTAACATTCTATGTGTACATGTATTATACAAGGCATTGTCTAGTGTATGGTGCATGTTACATCTGAACATATCTCCAAAACATCTGTTATGACACAGTTATATTTACACATTATACGAAAGACATTATTACTAACGTTTTCAATTATCGAATAAAATCAACACAGGTAATTCCAGAATCCTAACAGAACGACGCCATATGCAGAGCACCGATATTATTTAAAGATGAATCAGAGGTTTCTGAACGTATAACACAATCACATGCAGCAGGTAATTTGCATAATCCCAAAAAAATCATGAATGAAATCCAAGACCAATGTCAAAGACAAGCCTAATAAGGTGTTCAAAAACAATGGCGCACAAATGACATGTGCAAGGTTAGAGCCTGAAGTAAGAAACATCCCATGGTCCCTACCAATATGACTAGTTGCTATATTTTTATTTCAAGTTCAATCCACTACGACTGATCGCAGTATGTGGCACACAACAGTGCTTGAGTGGGTGATATCCAGCAAGGAGATGCGGTCCAAATGCTGCCATCCAAAGTTGGAAGGAACTCGAAATCGGAAACCAACCGCTGCATAGAATGGAAGACCTTTCTTGCTAACCAGCTATGTACAAGTGCTTATCAAATGCATGTAAAACACGTAATGTCAATCGTCAAAAGTAACTTCAACCTAACTCTAAGCCTAACCCTAACTCAAACCTAAACCCGAACACTAACCATAAACCGAAACCTTATTCCACATAAGAGCAACCACAAGTGGGCACTTGTACACAGCTGGTTAGCAAGAACGGTTTTCCGTAGACAGTGGCCGATTACGCAGATTCACGTGACGAGAACCACCCAAGCAGTGACGTGGGATCAACTGTGACGTAAGCACATCGTGAGATCGCGCGTCGCAACGTTTGCCCGGAAACAAACACTACTTAACTAGATACGCGCTGATCGACACGAAACATTGAAGATCTCCAAACTTCAACGCCTACATTTTTATCAACATACGCCATAAGTTTGTATTTTGATGTTGGTGCGTTTGTAATGCGTAGAATATACAGTCGGAGGACAAAACCCTGATGCAACATCTTCGTGGATGAAGAGGAGGGGGTGACCATTTGTGTCGTTCATGTCCCGCTGATCTTGCGTGTTGTAGGTTTGTACTAATTGTAGTTAAATCGTCATCAACAGCGCTTTCTCGAGATATACCAGTCGTTGGTCTTGACGCCAACACCCCGGGACTTACAGCACGCACTAAGTTCCAGGACCAAGGCAAGTGAGCATATGTCGGTTGAATTCGCTGTGAGGTCAGGGTAACTTGTCTTTCTGTAATGTTTACATCCGTGTTGCCAGGCGTCGCTGCACTCTGCGCCGGGTGGCGACGTTGTCACGCTTACATTTTACCGGGCGTTGTAAACTATCCGGGTGACGTTAGTGCGCATGCGCATACTTACTTGTAAGATCATAAGTGTGCAATGAAACGCAAAGCATTTATGACATAACACCACAGACTGTTCGGTAACCCCCTGTGGCTGTTATTGTGAAGAGTTGTTTAAAATTTCGTTCAGTACATTAACATATTATTATGTTTGTTGTCACGATTATGGCGCACTGCTGTCAGGTGATTTGCGCGTGCTATCAATACATGCCCCAAAACATGTTTGCCTCGTGTTAATTTGCGACTAATAACTGCCGAAAGGCTATATACCGCCAAACGAACAGCGCGTGGTATTTATACCATACATGCATTGCGTTTCGCTGCACAATGATGACTTTACATTTATCGCGCGTGCGCAGAGACGTCACCCGGATAGTTCATAACGCCCGGAAATTGTGAGCGCATCACGTGGGCCATGTTCCCGTTGCGAGGGCCTGTGTTGTTTGAGAAAGAGATGCTGTCTCGTTGGTCATATGTCGGCTGTAGTATTGCTGTCACTGTCGGGTGTGTTATTGGTGACATAGTACGGTGTACTGCCTGCGACATTATTGACTGTGTTTCTGATGTTTTCGTCTGTTTTGTCGGCTTTTTTTACTGGTGACATAGTCTTGGTGGCTGTGGTAGTGTTGATTTTCTTGGTTGTGCTATTGGTGACATTGTTGGTTGTGTTATTGGTGACATTGTTGGTAATGCTATTGGTGACATTGTTGGCTGTGTTATTGGAGACGTTGTTGGAGGGGTTATTGGTTACACTGTCGGCTGTGGTATTGGTGACATTGTTGGATGGGGCTATTGGTGACATTGTTGGAGGGGTTATTGGTGACATTGTTGGCTGTGTTATTGGTGACATTGTTGGAGTGGCTATTGGTGACATTGTCGGCTGTGGTATTGGTGACATTGTTGGATGGGGCTATTGGTGACATTGTCGGCTGTGGTATTGGAGATGTTGTTGGAGGGGCTATTGGTGACATTGTCGGCTGTGGTATTGGAGATGTTGTTGGAGGGGCTATTGGTGACATTGTGGGCTGTGGTATTGGAGATGTTGTTGGAGGTGCTATTGGTGACATTGTTGGAGGGGCTATTGGTGACATTGTCGGCTGTGGTATTGGAGATGTTGTTGGAGGGGCTATTGGTGACATTGTGGGCTGTGGTATTGGTGACATTGTTGGAGGGGCTATTGGTGACATTGTCGGCTGTGGTATTGGAGATGTTGTTGGAGGGGTATTGGTGACATTGTGGGCTGTGGTATTGGTGAGGTTGTTGGAGGGGCTATTGGTGACATTGTCGGTTGTGGTATTGGTGACATTGTTGGAGGGGCTATTGGTGACATTGTGGGCTGTGGTATTGGAGATGTTGTTGGAGGTGCTATTGGTGACATTGTGGGCTGTGGTATTGGAGATGTTGTTGGAGGGGCTATTGGTGACATTGTCGGCTGTGGTATTGGAGATGTTGTTGGAGGGGCTATTGGTGACATTGTCGGTTGTGGTATTGGTGACATTGTTGGAGGGGCTATTGGTGACATTGTGGGCTGTGGTATTGGAGATGTTGTTGGAGGGGCTATTGGTGACATTGTGGGCTGTGGTATTGGTGACATTGTTGGAGGGGCTATTGGTGACATTGTGGGCTGTGGTATTGGTGACGTTGTTGGAGGGGCTATTGGTGACATTGTCGGTTGTGGTATTGGTGACATTGTTGGAGGTGCTATTGGTGACATTGTCGGCTGTGGTATTGGTGACATTGTTGGAGGGGCTATTGGTGACATTGTCGGTTGTGGTATTGGTGACATTGTTGGAGGGGCTATTGGTGACATTGTGGGCTGTGGTATTGGAGATGTTGTTGGAGGTGCTATTGGTGACATTGTGGGCTGTGGTATTGGAGATGTTGTTGGAGGTGCTATTGGTGACATTGTCGGCTGTGGTATTGGAGATGTTGTTGGAGGGGCTATTGGTGACATTGTCGGCTGTGGTATTGGATATGTTGTTGGAGGGGTATTGGTGACATTGTCGGCTGTGGTATTGGAGATGTTGTTGGAGGTGCTATTGGTGACATTGTGGGCTGTGGTATTGGAGATGTTGTTGGAGGTGCTATTGGTGACATTGTCGGCTGTGGTATTGGAGATGTTGTTGGAGGGGCTATTGGTGACATTGTCGGCTGTGGTATTGGAGATGATGTTGGAGGGGTATTGGTGACATTGTCGGCTGTGGTATTGGAGATGTTGTTGGAGGGGCTATTGGTGACATTGTGGGCTGTGGTATTGGAGATGTTGTTGGAGGGGTATTGGTGACATGGTGGGCTGTGGTATTGGAGATGTTGTTGGAGGGGCTATTGGTGACATTGTCGGCTGTGGTATTGGAGATGCTTGTTGGAGGGGATATTGGTGACATTGTGGGCTGTGGTATTGGAGATGTTGTTGGAGGGGTATTGGTGACATTGTCGGCTGTGGTATTGGAGATGTTGTTGGAGGGGCTATTGGTGACATTGTCGGCTGTGGTATTGGAGATGTTGTTGGAGGGGCTATTGGTGACATTGTGGGCTGTGGTATTGGTGACATTGTTGGAGGGGCTATTGGTGACATTGTGGGCTGTGGTATTGGTGACGTTGTTGGAGGGGCTATTGGTGACATTGTCGGCTGTGGTATTGGTGACATTGTTGGAGGGGCTATTGGTGACATTGTGGGCTGTGGTATTGGAGATGTTATTGGAGGGGCTATTGGTGACATTGTGGGCTGTGGTATTGGTGACATTGTTGGAGGGGCTATTGGTGACATTGTGGGCTGTGGTATTGGTGACGTTGTTGGAGGGGCTATTGGTGACATTGTCGGTTGTGGTATTGGTGACATTGTTGGAGGGGCTATTGGTGACATTGTCGGCTGTGGTATTGGTGACATTGTTGGAGGGGCTATTGGTGACATTGTCGGTTGTGGTATTGGTGACATTGTTGGAGGGGCTATTGGTGACATTGTGGGCTGTGGTATTGGACATATTGTTGGAGGTGCTATTGGTGACATTGTGGGCTGTGGTATTGGAGATGTTGTTGGAGGTGCTATTGGTGACATTGTCGGCTGTGGTATTGGATATGTTGTTGGAGGTGCTATTGGTGACATTGTGGGCTGTGGTATTGGAGATGTTTTTGGAGGGGCTATTGGTGACATTGTCGGCTGTGGTATTGGAGATGTTGTTGGAGGGGCTATTGGTGACATTGTGGGCTGTGGTATTGGAGATGTTGTTGGAGGTGCTATTGGTGACATTGTGGGCTGTGGTATTGGAGATGTTTTTGGAGGGGCTATTGGTGACATTGTGGGCTGTGGTATTGGAGATGTTTTTGGAGGGGCTATTGGTGACATTGTCGGCTGTGGTATTGGAGATGTTGTTGGAGGGGCTATTGGTGACATTGTCGGCTGTGGTATTGGAGATGTTGTTGGAGGGGCTATTGGTGACATTGTCGGCTGTGGTATTGGAGATGTTGTTGGAGGGGCTATTGGTAACATTGTCGGCTGCGGTATTGGAGATGTTGTTGGAGGGGCTATTGGTGACATTGTGGGCTGTGGTATTGGAGATGTTGTTGTAGGGGTATTGGTGACATTGTCGGCTGTGGTATTGGAGATGTTGTTGGAGGGGCTATTGGTGACATTGTCGGCTGTGGTATTGGAGATGTTGTTGGAGGGTGCTATTGGTGACATTGTGGGCTGTGGTATTGGAGATGTTGTTGGAGGTGCTATTGGTGACATTGTGGGCTGTGGTATTGGAGATGTTGTTGGAGGGGCTATTGGTGACATTGTGGGCTGTGGTATTGGATATGTTGTTGGAGGTGCTATTGGTGACATTGTGGGCTGTGGTATTGGTGACATTGTTGGAGGGGCTATTGGTGACATTGTTGGAGGGGCTATTGGTGACATTGTGGGCTGTGGTATTGGATATGTTGTTGGAGGTGCTATTGGTGACATTGTGGGCTGTGGTATTGGAGATGTTGTTGTAGGGGTATTGGTGACATTGTCGGCTGTAGTATTGGAGATGTTGTTGGAGGGGCTATTGGTGACATTGTCGGCTGTGGTATTGGAGATGTTGTTGGAGGTGCTATTGGTGACATTGTGGGCTGTGGTATTGGAGATGTTGTTGGAGGTGCTATTGGTGACATTGTGGCTGTGGTATTGGAGATGTTGGAGGGGCTATTGGTGACATTGTGGGCTGTGGTATTGGATATGTTGTTGGAGGTGCTATTGGTGACATTGTGGGCTGTGGTATTGGAGATGTTGTTGGAGGTGCTATTGGTGACATTGTGGGCTGTGGTATTGGATATGTTGTTGGAGGTGCTATTGGTGACATTGTGGGCTGTGGTATTGGAGATGTTGTTGGAGGGGTATTGGTGACATTGTCGGCTGTGGTATTGGAGATGTTGTTGGAGGGGCTATTGGTGACATTGTCGGCTGTGGTATTGGAGATGTTGTTGGAGGTGCTATTGGTGACATTGTGGGCTGTGGTATTGGAGATGTTGTTGGAGGGGTATTGGTGACATTGTGGGCTGTGGTATTGGTGACATTGTTGGAGGTGCTATTGGTGACATTGTCGGCTGTGGTATTGGAGATGTTGTTGGAGGGGTATTGGTAACATTGTTGGCTGTGTTATTGGAGATGTTGTTGGAGGGGTATTGGTGACATTGTGGGCTGTGGTATTGGTGACATTGTTGGAGGTGCTATTGGTGACATTGTCGGCTGTGGTATTGGAGATGTTGTTGGAGGGGTATTGGTGACATTGTGGGCTGTGGTATTGGTGACATTGTTGGAGGGGCTATTGGTGACATTGTTGGAGGGGCTATTGGTGACATTGTGGGCTGTGGTATTGGAGATGTTGTTGGAGGGGCTATTGGTGACATTGTGGGCTGTGGTATTGGAGATGTTGTTGGAGGGGCTATTGGTGACATTGTGGGCTGTGGTATTGGATATGTTGTTGGAGGGGCTATTGGTGACATTGTGGGCTGTGGTATTGGATATGTTGTTGGAGGTGCTATTGGTGACATTGTGGGCTGTGGTATTGGAGATGTTGTTGTAGGGGTATTGGTGACATTGTCGGCTGTAGTATTGGAGATGTTGTTGGAGGGGCTATTGGTGACATTGTCGGCTGTGGTATTGGAGATGTTGTTGGAGGTGCTATTGGTGACATTGTGGGCTGTGGTATTGGAGATGTTGTTGGAGGTGCTATTGGTGACATTGTGGGCTGTGGTATTGGAGATGTTGTTGGAGGGGCTATTGGTGACATTGTGGGCTGTGGTATTGGATATGTTGTTGGAGGTGCTATTGGTGACATTGTGGGCTGTGGTATTGGAGATGTTGTTGGAGGTGCTATTGGTGACATTGTGGGCTGTGGTATTGGATATGTTGTTGGAGGTCCTATTGGTGACATTGTGGGCTGTGGTATTGGAGATGTTGTTGGAGGGGTATTGGTGACATTGTCGGCTGTGGTATTGGAGATGTTGCTGGAGGGGCTATTGGTGACATTGTCGGCTTTGGTATTGGAGATGTTGTTGGAGGTGCTATTGGTGACATTGTGGGCTGTGGTATTGGAGATGTTGTTGGAGGGGTATTGGTGACATTGTGGGCTGTGGTATTGGTGACATTGTTGGAGGTGCTATTGGTGACATTGTCGGCTGTGGTATTGGAGATGTTGTTGGAGGGGTATTGGTAACATTGTTGGCTGTGTTATTGGAGATGTTGTTGGAGGGGTATTGGTGACATTGTGGGCTGTGGTATTGGTGACATTGTTGGAGGTGCTATTGGTGACATTGTCGGCTGTGGTATTGGAGATGTTGTTGGAGGGGTATTGGTGACATTGTGGGCTGTGGTATTGGTGACATTGTTGGAGGGGCTATTGGTGACATTGTTGGAGGGGCTATTGATGACATTGTGGGCTGTGGTATTGGAGATGTTGTTGGAGGGGCTATTGGTGACATTGTCGGCTGTGGTATTGGTGACATTGTTGGAGGGGCTATTGGTGACATTGTCGGCTGTGGTATTGGAGATGTTGTTGGAGGGGCTATTGGTGACATTGTCGGCTGTGGTATTGGAGATGTTGTTGGAGGGGCTATTGGTGACATTGTCGGCTGTGGTATTGGTGACATTGTTGGAGGGGCTATTGGTGACATTGTGGGCTGTGGTATTGGATATGTTGTTGGAGGTGCTATTGGTGACATTGTGGGCTGTGGTATTGGAGATGTTGTTGGAGGTGCTATTGGTGACATTGTGGGCTGTGGTATTGGATATGTTGTTGGAGGTGCTATTTGACATTGGGCTGTATGAGATGTTGTTGGAGGGTTTGGGTACATTGTCTGTGGTATTGGAGATGTTGTTGGAGGGGCTATTGGTGACATTGTCGGCTGTGGTATTGGAGATGTTGTTGGAGGTGCTATTGGTGACATTGTGGGCTGTGGTATTGGAGATATTGTTGGAGGGGTATTGGTGACATTGTGGGCTGTGGTATTGGTGACATTGTTGGAGATGCTATTGGTGACATTGTCGGCTGTGGTATTGGAGATGTTGTTGGAGGGGTATTGGTGACATTGTGGGCTGTGGTATTGGTGACATTGTTGGAGGGGCTATTGGTGACATTGTTGGAGGGGCTATTGATGACATTGTGGGCTGTGTTATTGGAGATGTTGTTGGAGGGGCTATTGGTGACATTGTCGGCTGTGGTATTGGTGACATTGTTGGAGTGGCTATTGGTGACATTGTCGGCTGTGGTATTGGAGATGTTGTTGGAGGGGCTATTGGTGACATTGTCGGCTGTGGTATTGGTGACATTGTTGGAGGGGCTATTGATGACATTGTGGGCTGTGGTATTGGAGATGTTGTTGGAGGGGTATTGGTAACATTGTCGGCTGTGGTATTGGAGATGTTGTTGGAGGGGCTATTGGTGACATTGTCGGCTGTGGTATTGGAGATGTTGTTGGAGGGGCTATTGGTGACATTGTCGGCTGTGGTATTGGTGACATTGTTGGAGGGGCTATTGGTGACATTGTCGGCTGTGGTATTGGAGATGTTGTTGGAGGGGCTATTGGTGACATTGTCGGCTGTGGTATTGGTGACATTGTTGGAGAGGCTATTGGTGAGATCGTCGGCTGTGGTATTGGTGACATTGTTGGAGGGGCTATTGGTGACATTGTGGGCTGTGGTATTGGAGATGTTGTTGGAGGGGTATTGGTAACATTGTTGGCTGTGTTATTGGAGATGTTGTTGGAGGGGTATTGGTGACATTGTGGGCTGTGGTATTGGTGACATTGTTGGAGGTGCTATTGGTTAAAATTGTCGGCTGTGGTATTGGAGATATTGTTGGAGGGGTATTGGTGACATTGTGGGCTGTGGTATTGGTGACATTGTTGGAGGAGCTATTGGTGACATTGTTGGAGGGGCTATTGATGACATTGTGGGCTGTGGTATTGGAGATGTTGTTGGAGGGGCTATTGGTGACATTGTCGGCTGTGGTATTGGTGACATTGTTGGAGGGGCTATTGATGACATTGTGGGCTGTGGTATTGGAGATGTTGTTGGAGGGGCTATTGGTGACATTGTCGGCTGTGGTATTGGTGACATTGTTGGAGGGGCTATTGGTGACATTGTCGGCTGTGGTATTGGAGATGTTGTTGGAGGGGCTATTGGTGACATTGTCGGCTGTGGTATTGGTGACATTGTTGGAGGGGCTATTGGTGACATTTACGTGTTGGGGGGATGTCATTGGAGTGCGTCAACCGCGAATGTAACTGTTTCATCGCATATATTTCAAACCGGTGTCGGCTGGAGATAAGTAAAACGATAAAACCGAGCTGTGTTTCATAGATCGTGAGTGCGGCACCCAATACTAGGTTAGTGTAATGTTTCTTAATTGTACAGTGGTATGCAATCGTTAATATTAATTTTAATTCCAATACACAACCATACGCATATCTTAATTTATGAAACAATTACAAATATGGCACAGTTTTGTTTTAAAGGGGTATTATGATTACTGAGAGAGTTCAAATATGACGTTCAAACTGTTGTTGCTAAGTAGACTGTGGTATTGCAGAGAATCGGAACTTCATGAGATGTGACTATTTCACGTTGTTGTACAGAACCAAGCTAAGCGTTCGATGGTAGGGAACCAAGAGCGGCTTCCCGGTGCTAACATCGGCTACATAGAAGCCGTGAGGTGTCAGTCATTTTTAAATCGGCATCTTATTATAAGTCGGCATCTTATTTGAAGTCGGCATCTTATTTCAATTCAATGCAATTCAATATGATTTATTCAAACAACATTCAGTAGACGTTATAATTTAAGACAATACAAACATGCTATACACATAATGTTTTTTGAAGGGAATACACAATAATTAAAAACTTGTAGTAGTATGTATCCCCGAACAATATTTTTGATCATAGCCATAATATAAGACATAATTATTATAATGTAAATATTGCACACATCCTAAATACATGACTAGGAAAGTAAACAGAACAACATAAATAGAATTAGTGATACAACCTCTAGTTCATTAGTCACAATACTATCACTTATTCAAAATATATGGATGCATACAAGGAATTATACTTATAATTCAGATACATTAGTCATCTGAATCAGTTGCAATGAAAGTTGCAATTATATATATTCATTTATGAGTATTGACTTGTACCTCTGTCTAAAAGACCTTATTGTTTTTATGTCAGTTAGTTCAACATGCAAGGAATTCCAAAGACTTATGCCATACATAGGAAGAGACATGGCTCTAACATTCAAGGTGACACAGCGCCTTATTAATTGATTTTTGAGACGTGTTATTACAGAGATATTTTTTTTAACAAAATGCTGTTGTATATTAGCTGGTAACATGCAGTAGTATTTGAAGTGGCATCGGCTTGGGGAAATCAGGCTCTGTGTTTGTGACCGCCATTGAGGACCTACTAGAACAGACTGCAAACGTTCGTTGGATCTCAGGATCTTTTGAAATAACAAATACGAAAAGGAGACATTTTATTAGTTAATACTCTACTGTAAAAATATCCCACATTAAACTTATATTGTCCCACACAAAAAGAAACGGAAACTTGGCCTATCTTTTTTCGTTTTAAGGTTTTCATCTCATGTTTTAATGTTCTACTTTTAATTTTGTGTATAGACAATTTATAACTGAATTTCGTTATCAAATATAGATACTTTTATAAACATTATTTTGTTCATTATTCACATAAGCCTGTGTTAATGCAAGAGTGTGGTGCCATCTGACGGCTCCGTCCGAGTTCGAACACAGCTTTGGTGCGAGCAGTGGCATTACTAGCCTCGATTTCTCAGGCGCCGTGAGGTGGCAGCACTTGAACCTCTCGCTACGGACTGGGATCCGTGTTCTCTGTTTGTGACCGTCAGTGGCTATAACCGACTCTCGCTCGGCGGCGTAACTCCACCGGGAAGTCTGGTGAAACACATGCTTTGCTTATGTAACTCTTATGTAGTGTCACTGCTCGAAGCCGCCAGACGGCATCACTGCTTTGCCTTTGGATTCATTTTCCGTAATTATTTCTCGCGATTCGTGATTGTCGCCGACTTTAAGGAGTGTCACATGTAGAAACGAGAAAACATTTACGGGACGGAAGGCTGTCAACAATTGGGAATACAGTTATAGATGGACTGTTTGCACTGACATTCACCGGTCACTCGGTGTCTCGTATCTTAAACGTTCCTCCGACGGCAAACGTCACAGAAAGAACACAGAAAGCCGGGCAATATCGCAATTGTTTCACGATGTAAAGTTATGTTTTGGAAGAGTCATTCTCTCATCTGGACAATAACACGGTACGGAATTATATGGAGATGTGTCGATAAGGTTCCAGTGATTGGGACCACTAGTATTAGTAATTAGGCGTAAACTAATATATGGTTCAGTAGCCCCTGACCATGACATAGTGTGATTTATGATGCGATGTAGCCACTGTGACATAACTGACGAACTGGCATTGAACAATGATATGTATTTCAATAGACCAGCCTAGGTTTGACATTTGACATTTATTGTCCTGGGACTGCGCAGTGTATTTATTTGTAGCTAAACGTAATATCAAGACAATCAGTTGTCCACTCTAGTTGAGGTTTATTTTCTATACTTTTTACTCGCAATCCACACCTTCAACCCCTAAACGTGTGCGTGTGCGTGTGCGTGTGTGCGTGTGTGCGTGTGTGCGTGTGTGCGTGTGTGCGTGTGTGCGTGTGCGTGTGTGCGTGTGTGTGTGTGCGTGTGTGCGTGTGTGCGTGTGTGCGTGTGTGCGTGTGTGCGTGTGTGCGTGTGTGCGTGTGTGCGTGTGTGCGTGTGTGCGTGTGTGCGTGTGTGCGTGTGTGCGTGTGTGCGTGTGTGCGTGTGTGCGTGTGTGCGTGTGTGCGTGTGTGCGTGGTGTGGTGTGTGCGTGTGTGCGTGTGCGTGTGTGCGTGTGTGCGTGTGTGCGTGTGTGCGTGTGTGCGTGCGTGCGTGGTGCGTGCGTGCGTGCGTGCGTGCGCGCGTGCGCGTGTGCGCGTGTGCGTGTGTGCGTTATGCGTGTGCGTTATGCGTGTGCGTGTGCGTGTGACTGTCAATTTGGACAATTTCTAAACATATTTGTGGGAAGTGGCTCAGCACCAACTGCCTAGCCATAGGTGATGTGTTGTAACTTATCCATTATTTTTCATATTACTAATACATTTAATTCAGGTTAAACA
The DNA here is from genome assembly GCA_025642075.2 of Ridgeia piscesae. Taxonomy (NCBI): domain Eukaryota; kingdom Metazoa; phylum Annelida; class Polychaeta; order Sabellida; family Siboglinidae; genus Ridgeia; species Ridgeia piscesae. The sequence continues at coordinate 303,497 of JAODUO010000834.1, read as the reverse complement.
CCCATATCGTGTACATACAAAATTAAAACTATGGAATACAATTGTAGAATGCCATATTAATAGCAGATATTGTTTATAAAAGTGATATTGTCGGCAAATATTTGTCTTGCAACTGACTGTCTATAACAGTTTTACTTGAGTCTTGACATTCATTCACAGTCACGGAACCAATATCTAACCATGATAATATGTCAACACCATAATGGAACGTGTACAGTTAGACTATATTAAATAAATAGTCTGCATATATGTGCTGCTGTAACACAGCATGTACCAGAGCAAATGCTAAAGATAAGCATAATGTCATTGAGTCTTTCAGTTATTTTGTTTCAGTAAGTAAATTATACTGGTGAAAACACAAATCGTGCGTCGTAATATTGTAGGCCGTTTAAAAAAACTGAAGTATTTCTTCTCAGTAACAGTAATTATGGGTACATGTTGGCTTACTGATGCATTGTTCATGTTCAACTACCAGGGTGTTTACGAAATTACGCACTATGTTGTTAAAACAGTTACGCACCGTGTTGTTAAAGAAACTATGCAGTCTATTGTTAAGGAAACTAAGCTCTCTGTTGTCAAAGAAATGACGCACTCAATTGTGAAAGAAACAACGCATGCTGTTATTACACAAACTATATTTTCATTCACTTTCAAGTAACATCAAGCTACACTAAGCTTGCACATGATTATGTAGCAAAAACGAAGTTGCTTATTCCATGGGTGGCAATTATTGGCAAGGAGACAGCTTAATTGTAAATAATAAGCCGGCAATTTATTTCGACGAGCAACATTGGTCTTTTCCAGATGTGGCCAAAAAGAAAATTGAAATCAACTACGCATACGGGCTAAAAAGATGAGGTTGGGTGAGAAAACAACTATGCTAAAATTTCAGAGAAATCCATTGAGAGGAACAGACGTCTCAACGCACCCAGAGTGTATCCAATAGTATTAGATTTAAGAACTTGTCCATTTGACAGTCACTTGTGTTCGGCAGTGACTCTATAAATGTTCTGTTCTGTGAACGTTTTGGTTGATTTGAACTCATAAGGTCCTAGAGCAAATTCAGCTTGACTGCCCAAGCGGCAACTATGAGCAACTGTGGTAATTTGCATAAATCCAAGATGGTCACTAGTCAGATCTTAAGAACATACTTTAGCACTACCTTTAGAACCACTTATCTTAGAATTATGTGTAATACCCCTTTATGCGTATTTGGGTATGTCGATTCCATTTCTGATGTTAAATGTTCAGTTGAAGGACAAGATCAGATGCTGAAGGTCAGGTAAAGGTCAAATTTGACCTCTTGGCGGACAACAAATGAAACTTCTATGAAATCCTAATTTAGTTTATGCATGAATATAAATGTATAATCTTACAATATATGACACATTTGTTCATGAGGAAAGAGTATTCAGTCATAATTTTCATTATTTGAAACACGTAGTCATACATGTTACATGTAGTATATAGTACAAGTATCGTTAATAACATTGACATTCATATTTCTCTTTGAGGAAATTTCCTGCATTAAGTAATTATGTGTGAAAGTCATTGTAGATATGTTATAAGGAATGAACCTATTTTGTAATTTAAAAAATATTACTATGACGTAGCAAGAATAATAATATTGCTCAATACATATCTTTTTTAGAGAAACAGATTTATTGCACACCATGATAAACATTTGAAATTTCCAGTTTCCGGGAAGAACATTTGTAATAAGGGAAACATACACACACTGTGTATATCATGAAGAGCAAGAACAATAAGCGGAACCTGGCGGATGTGTTTTTACGTTCAATGCAGGAGAGATCTCAATGATGGAGACTCATGACGATAGAGCATTTTGGTAATGTGTTCACTATGATCTTCTTTCTTACTGATGCGGCCAACTCCGGCAAAAGCATGATCCGTGTACTTACTGAAGACACAGACGTGTTTGTCCTATTGGTATGTTGGGTGTATCGAAAGGATTTGGAGTACAAGGGCAGATAGAGCGGTGGGATATGACAATGCCACAGTGTCTGCAGTAGCATGGCATGCACGCCCTCGACAATTACGACATGACCTCATGTCCATACGCCAAGGCCAAGATCAATGCACTTTTAAAACACCTTGCTAACGATTTCCCAGGATAATGCAAGGGGGACGGACGCGATGCAGGCCGATCTGATGGAGATGGCAAAACCCTTTTTTCATCGCACTATATTGTCAGCCTCCGGGGACATCCATGAAGTCTGCCAGCTTCACACTCTTTATCAACAATACGAAGAGTCCCAAACTCAAAGCCCTGCCTGTAACATCAACCAACCTACTCCTGCACAGCGGGCAAATCTGTAGGTCATACCGTGGAAAGCAGCAGACCAGCAAGCCCCACGTGACGAGTCAGCCGATATCACTCAGTTCGGCTAGGAGATCTGGGATGGCGTCCCACCTCCTGGTATTGCTTAAGCTGACCTAGGTCCACCGTACCTATGTAATGTGATTCACTGTGGGAGTGTAGAGTACACAGCAAGACAGGAAGTATGTGGCTGCGACAACGAATGTGTTTCATGCATATCATACAGCAACTGCTTTGATGAAGGCGGCTGCTGCAATCCTTACACTGTATGTATGTATGTGTGTGTATATATATATATATATATATATATATATATATATATATATATATATATATATATATATATATATTGCAAGTTCAGTTAAGGCATCCAACGTAATCAGTTCAAAGCTATCATTTGAATACATTATCTAAATTTCAACACTGATATACTAGTGCACGTTATACTTTTCCCAGTAATCACCATTGTTATTGTTATTGTTATTATAAAAAGTCAGTTGTAATTGTTCAAAATGAAATCAACCCATCACAATTCTTGTAATATCTGGATGTAGGTTATCCATAATATCCAACTATCTGTGCTAAGTGATGTGAATTATTCTGTATATTACTGTATTAAAAATTAGTACAAATATTTTAGGATAGCACAAAGGTTATCCGATTAATAAATCGCTGCACTTGAAAAGATGGGAATCAAGGTAAACTCAGCGGGATAGCAACGCAATTTCTAAATAATTTACGGGTTGATGTTGTTCATTTCAACAATTGAAAGGAATGAATGCAGTTAGCAGAGTAAGTTTTATCAAAACTATCGTTAGTTGTTATGGTAGTCACAACTTGAATTTGTCTAACCGTGCTCCAAATGGAAAGTCATTCACTTAATCCAATTAAATAATTTACGGGTTGATGTTGTTCATTTCAACAATTGAGAGGAATGAATGCAGTTAGCAGAGTAAGTTTTATCAAAACTATCGTTAGTTGTTATGGTAGTCACAACTTGAATTTGTCTAACCGTGCTCCAAATGGAAAGTCATTCACTTAATCCATCAGCTGTTCGCTTGGAGGCGACACCGCATGAACAAATCTCCGTTACGGCCAGATTTCTCGAGATGGGACCGATATACTGCGTTGCGCAGCTTTGGGTAAAACACGTCGTCGCGCGTTTGGATTGCAAAACGTCACAAACGTTTTTGTTGTGAGATTTAGGTGTCATAATGTTATGTGGCAAGTAACAGAGGACATAGTCTTACGCCTAAGCTAAAACAGCACAAATACGAATTTGTTTTGTGTTTGCAATAGACGTCTGAAAATATCACCCAGAAACGTGTCTTTTTTATATAAAAAGGGAGGACAAAGTGGGCCCCCTTCTCAAACATTGTCGCCAGTCATTCATCAGCGCACATTTCGCATGTAAATACATCGCTATTAAATCAGGCTCAACATTCCCAAGCCCACGCTTTGTATTCCTCACTTTTGATCCATTTTTCCTGACTATTGCTGTCCGAAAACAGCTCGCAGCAATAAAGGCATGATGTCATGTCGACTTTAGAAGTCGATTTGCAGCTCGCGAAGTGTCGAAATGTGTTCGCTAACGTTGGTTAAGCGAGCTATTGCACTCATAACAGTTACATATAATGTACATAATACACAAACAAATACATATATATATATATATATATATACTATTATGTACATGTATAATTTGTATCTGTATAATATGATTTTATTTATATATAAATCCCAAATCGTATATCGTTTATGAATGAACATAATTTATTGCATAATATATATGATATATATATATTCTATATAATATTGTATATTTTATATTAGTATAAATATATTAATATTATACATATATATATTGTGTATTATATATATGTATATCGTTATATTATATACATTATGATAATAATATTTAATCATTCAAATATATATAAATTATATTAATAGATATATAGTAATAATGAATACTCAGTAATAAAATATTTTTAAATTCACAATTTGTTATAGAAAGCCGGTAATATATATGTAATATATATATATATATATATATATATATATATATATATATATATATATATATATAATACAGCAAATGTTAATGAAGAAGCCGAATAAATGTTTTATGTAAGATGTTGTCACTTGTTAATTACAACACAGCCTCCATTTGTTATTTTATTATGTATGACTTATTGTTATTGTACAATGGTGTTTTAAGAATACAGCATTGCCCAATATCAGAACAGACAAAACTGCTTCAGCAACCTGATTTAGATATGTCCACTGAAACAAAATACAAAACTCATATTGGTTCGGTTCTCTCAACTAAGGTTACAATTACGCGCTAGCATACCGACTATTAAGGTAACCAATCATAGTATAAAGTATCATCCGGGTCCCAGAGATGCTAAGCAATCAGCATGTGTTGGAACACCCTATTATGAGCGCAATATATCCAGTGTCATACTGAGCATGTCCAGAGTTGTGGCGGTATGGAAGTAATAGATTTTGACGACATAAAGACTGTCGTCATCAGCGCGGTGATCGTGTTGAACATAACACTGAACGTACTCGTGATTGCCGTGATCGTCAGACATCCACAACTGAGAGAAGATCGCACGACGCTCTTCATGTTGTCGCTCACGCTGTCTGACCTCGCCAACGGCTGTACGGCGATGCCCATCAGCGCCGCCTTGTGCTCCAGCGCTACGCCGAATGTACGCACGATGAGAGGATTCCTCCCTAAGATCCAGCTGTTTTGCTCTATCTGTTTCAACTTCGTCTCCATGCACAGTCTGTGTTGGGTGACTCTGTGTAAGATGATAGTCGTAACGAAGCCATTTCGCTGCGAACAAATCCTTTCACGACATCGCTGCTACGCCGTCATCTGTTGCACTTGGTGCAGTGGCTTGCTACTGGCGGCGTCGTTGCTACACGGGCCTGTCTCGTGGAACATCGCCACATGTATGTACAACTTAGAAGGTGATACATCAGAAACGTTTACTGCAGTTAGCATCTTCGGTGGTTTGATAATCGGACTCGTCGTACCGATTACAGTGATCGTGTATGCCACGGTGAGGATATGTTGCGTTATCGCTCGTACCCATCGCCAAATCACGGCGCAGGTGGCGTCGATCGGCGGAGAAATTAACTCGGCTGTCAGCGTGCCGTCGTCAAGTCTCAAGTCAATACGCTCTGCGAGAAACGTGCTGCTGATCTGTTTGGCATACGTCGTTCTGACGATCCCAGTTGCGGTGGGGATATTGGCAGCGAGCACAGGCAATGCCAGTCACTTTTCCGCTTCGTACGCGTTCATAGCTGTTTGGGTTATGCTGTGTAATTCTTCAGTAAACAGCATAATTTATCTTCTACTTTTTCGAGCTGTTCGGACAAAAGCAGCTGTTATGATTTCGACGTGTTGCCACTTAATGACGTGTTCGTAGTTGGTTGTTTACTTTTGGGAACACGGTGGCACAAGGGCGGTAATTGCAATGGACACGAAGAACCCAGATTCGACCGAATCCTGTACGAGTTCGTTCACTCTACGTTGTTTCGGTATAATCAGTTGTATAAGTGGGTGAGTACCTGGCTATTGACTGTGGTGGAAAACGGTGCCTGCAAAGCTTCTGCGCATTAATTGCAACGTGGCTACAAGAAGGAAACAGGTCAGCCATGGAATAAAGAGTCCTGAGGGATGCATTGTGTGTTGCATCTGTTACGTTTGTCGAGTGTGCACTTTGAGGAACGGCTGTATTAATGAACTTATCGGTTGTACACACACACACACATATATGCATGCATCCATTATTTACATGCACACACACACACACAAATAGGCACACACAAATAGGCACACACAAATAGGCACACACAAATAGGCACACACACACACACCACACACACACACACACACACACACACACACACGCACGCACGCACGCACGCCCGCACGCACGCCCGCACGCACACACACACGGAGCTGATGCGAATCAACGGACATTTCACACACCAACACGCACATATTACCTGTGTCGTGATGACATCCGCATCGACAGGACATCTTCATCTGTGACTCGACAGTGCAGGTATTGCGTCTGACCGATCGTTACTGGCTGACGCATTCCGAGTCGTGCATTTGTGTAATCAACTCTCCAGAATCCAAGTAATATTGTAATGTAAAGTTGTTTAAAATCAAAATGCGGCAATAACGGTCTTGTATTATTATGTAACACATGTATATAATTATATATATATATATATATATATATATATATATATATATATATATATATTATAGAATAATTAAACCCACTTGTCATTTGCATCATTATACTAGACCTTAATGTATAATAATATATATATATATATATATATATATTACATAATGCATAACATACAATAAATATATAAGTATACAATACACAATAGCTGCATTAATTAAAATAATATTATTATATAGAACTAGTTTAAAGTAATTTTGGGTGGTCCTCAATATAAGCCCCTACGGGTTTTTTAGAGGTTCTGCACGGTTACAATACTTTGCTTATTGTTGTTTAATTTTATTGTATGTGTTCAAAATATTTTTTACCGAAATATATTTAATTCAATATATGTATATATATATATATATATATATATATATATATATATATATATATATTGAATTGAACTTTATCTAGCTTGCACAAACAATTATATGCAGCAACCCAACTGGAAATTTGATATTATATCCTGTTTTTATTGCCCAATATTGAAGACATGCACGTTGGTGGAGGTGATATCCTGTTACACGTGGTGTGGTAAAATGCTGTAATGGGCACGACGCATGACTATTTGAAAACAGCAATATGAAAGACAAGCTTCTTGAAATAGGTGATTGGTGCCAGTTTTACTAGACAGATAGACAGACTATCTATTCTTATTTGCCGAAACGAAAGTAGACAGATTCTGAGATATAACTCGTTATACTTCATTAGCGGCAACTACAAATGTCTTCATCAAAAACGAGTCACGTTTGTGCTGGTTAAACAAAGTTGACATCCGATGACAGAGATAATAAGGTCAATTATTTATAGACACGTATTGTGTGCTGAACTGTATGGAGTAATTCGTTCGATATGGAAAGTGTTTTACACATACTTGTCGCAAATAATGACTGTTGGTATTATTATCATCTCTGTCATTATGGTACATTTACACATATCTGCCAACTCTCACAGAACATAAGGAGTGGTCAGTGTTACATTGATCGATAAGTCTTATATATATATATATATATATATATATATATATATATATATATATAATATATATATATGTGGTCAGTTATCATGAAACGTCGACAAAACGTTTTTGTAATATAACCATTACAAAAACATACAGCACGGCATTGTAATGGTGGTCACGGCAACCGCCTCGTTGACAGGTGCCATGGGAAATCGACTGTTACTTGTGTATCTTCAAAATTATGGAAGATACAGGCAAATATAGGGAAGCCAAATGTCAGGTGGACTATGCAGAGATTTAATGGCAGGTGGACTATGCGAATACATGGATGAGATAGGGTCTGTGTGTTATGACAAGGCGCAGATAATGATCCGCCCCATCGTACTGCACTACAGAGTTGAAGATGGGTATATGACGGTTTTGAGTTTCGTTGGCCTCTCAGGTATAATGGCTCACCCGGTACTTTCAACATTCGCCTTTCTTAAAGTAATGATGTTAGAGCTACACCAAATTATGCCGTTATCATACACTATCAATTTTGTGACCGACTATCCAAGTTCTCAGTACTGAAATAGCTCAACCTGCGCATTGGTTGGCCCGGCCCAACTGACACGTGAAACGTCCATTCGTTAGCCGTGTCGGCTGAGCTAAACAGAGAACTGCGTTTCATCAGAAATGGTGATGATTGGAAAATAATGCACGTAACTGTCGCAGAGCAACATGCCGAGGCCAAGCAGAATAAGATAAATGCCCCTTAGAACAATTATTTTCTATTTTGAAAATACTAATGAAGAATACCTTTCAGCGATACCGAGTGTATACCTATTTTAAACATCCTCATGAAGACTACATATGACAGTATCCGCATAAGGTTTGTTCCGTTGAAAAGGTAATTGTTCATTTGATACTTTAAGGTATTACTATAATTACAGAATGACAAGTAATTATATGACCGCTTTACTCTTTTTACAGGACACCGAAAACGTATTCTAATTTCTAAATTACATGAAAACAAAAGAATGTTTACAAACCTTGACACTGCTGTCCATTTTGGACCATAAATATGTTATATGCTCAAAACAAACGAAAACACATAGCGGAAAAACTAACTACCATAACATGTATATTAAATACACGATGTGCATGCATACGCTCGGTATCGCGCAACATGGACACTCAACTTCAAAGCGATGCCAAAGAGCCTGTTTTACTAATTAAGCTACCCATATTTATGTCCCGTATACCTTGACATGTCACATTACTATTATATATATATATATATATATATATATATATATATATATATATATATATATATATATATATATATATGGTTGGATGACAAAAGATATGCATACGTCATCGTATCATTCTAGCTAATCACAATCACTACTCATCGTAGAACGTCATTGATTTAATCGGAATGAGCGCGATTATTATTGAGAAATATTTATCATAATTTTATAGGCTCAAGTATCTGGACACATCTGTTAAATAATTTGCAATAGATATCACTAGATAGAAATCAAAGTAACTGGCTCTGAACGAGGATAATATACATAACCAACTGTAAAGTACGCCCCGCAAGAAAATATGTGTAATTATAAATTACAAATGTTATATAACTGACTGGGGCCGTAGTAAAGTAAATCAAACCTTGACTGTCCATTCTTTCGTGTAGTTGTATTCCGTGTTAAATGCCAAGTTATGTTTCTTATAGAAGTGACGCGGAAATGATGTTACGTGACTGTTACGTCACTTCCTCTCTAGTTCGCTACGTGACACAACGCGTGGCCAATCGTCATTTTTAATCTTACTAATGTTATTTATAAATCATAGATTCGTTGAATCTTATATACACGAACACGCACGCACACGTATGCGATGTACACACAGACATCCACAAACTAAATTGCATATTTACTAACAGGAAGTAGCCGTGCCATTACCTAGTATGCTTAGTAAACTATTCAGTTCATCCAGTGTTGTCTCTGTCTCTGGCTGAGTTTATCCATTGTGACAGTTCTACATTACGTCAAGCTATGAGTTTAATCCCAGAATATATTTCCCAGCTTGCACTGCACGCGTCAACTGCAGTGAATCTTCGTCACTGAAGGTAACAAGCGAGATGTTCGTGTTCTTTGAAAACTTTCCTTTCGGCTGCCGCTGGTTTCCATTGGCGACGGCGCTGCACATGTGAACTCCGACCTCTGCTGCTGTCACGTGACGACCGAAATCCTACGAATCGAGAATAAGGGAAAGCAAGTTGCATTGCGATAATAATACGACTTCTAAAATTTATTTATTTCCCAGGAACCCAATCTTAATATTGAAATGTAATTCGATTAGCGCTTATTTGGCATACAATGTCGTGTCCAAACAATGACTGACACAGAAACAGAAGAATAACCTCATTTGGATGGGTAAAACCCGTTGTGGATGGGTAGAAATATCAATGGACAGGTACAAAATTAAGGATTATCACTTGTGTGGGTTTGTAGTTTATTTCAGGTCATAGAGCACATCTAAACTGACTTGTATGTGTGTGAGTTCACATCCACGTGTCCACCGAAATGTGTGACTGGCAATTGTTTTTATTTTGCATACATACGTTAGACAATTGGCATAAATATAAATGTAAGTAATTCTTCATTCCTACATCCTTCTGTCATTCCTTTCATAACACCAGCTGTTTCCTGTTAAATACTCCCGATTACATTCTGTTACTGAGACTATGCTGGACATAGTTTAGTGTATGTATTACTATGTAAGTATTCTGTTGGGTTTTTAAGGTTTTTCCAAGTTTCTTCAGCCAGAACAGGAAGTTGCAGAATTGTTGTATCTTTTGTGATTACACAAACCACAAGCTTCTTTTGTTGAAACATTTTCAGTAGTTTTGACTGATCAAAACATAATGGAATCATAAAAAGCAACATTTTAAGAAATAAGTTTATTTTACTCGCTCAGTTGTTTTTTAATGTATTGGTTGTCAATATATGAATTTTATTAGTTTGGAATTGTTTGCTGAGGAAAATTAACTTGACATTGAAAGACGAGTTTAGACGGTAAAATAATAAAGCCAAAAATTTAAACTTTGGAACATTATATAGACATTTTTTGTGGTTTGTATGTAAAATAAATTGGTGTGATTTAATACATGGCTTGCTGTGACTGGTCAAATTTGAAGAAAAAAAACTTATGGTGTCTGTAAATTGGGTATTACACGTTTACAAATGGCAGGAGAAGTACACTAAGCCATGGCGTCAACTTACCTCCGGGACGTATACCACGCACTGGACGATCCTTCGCCTGTCACTGTCACTAGGTGGCGATAGTAGCACCAAAGCCTTTGTGGGTTTTGCTGCAGCCAACACCGCAACCATCTGTTCAATAAAATGAAAAATAAAGTACTTCTAAATACATCTCTAAAATACACACCTAGAAAACTATAGAGTGAACCTCTAAAATATGCACACATAAACGATCTTTAATGCAAAAATAATAATGAAATACTGTTAATCAAATATCCATGTAAAACTATCTCTAAATAAAAATGGAACCATAAAACATATCTAAAATTTCACAATTTATTACATCCAAGATCCCTCAACCAAACCATTGACATATTTATGACCACACGGGGAATACATTCAAGTAATTCCGAAAGTTAGAATCTCCATATGAATGTGGAATAACATTACTGCACTGATGCTGCCAACATCATTTGTTCTATACAAAATCACGTGACCGACAAACTGAATCGATTGATGGTTATCAGCTTTGGACAAATGACAGGTGCACCAAATATACTACCAAATTTAAGTCTTATGTCCATGTTAACCACATTAATACGATACTTTTTATTAAACCGATTAAAATAGTAAGCAATTATGCAATTTAACAATTTTTTATCATGATTATGATTTAGAAACTGTTTTTATTATGCATTCATTTGTATTTATATTTATTTATATTACTTTTTAGTTATTTTTTCCTTTTTTTTAATTGGATAATACAGTTATATTGTATTTGTATTATTTATACTATTCACAAATTTCATATCTGGGCATTACATAATATGACTTGTGACAGTTTTATTGTATTTGTATTACAAATACTTTCCACAAATTTCATATCTGGGCATTATGGAGTCTGACCTGTGACAGTCCTGACTAGCTGATGAAACAGTCATAAAAGGTGACCTTTGAACTTACGTCTCTTGCTTTCTCGAACTTGAATTTTGACACAACTGCCTGCTCCTCCACAGCCTCAAGTAGTGCAGCCACATCCTACAAAACCAACAACAATACACTCACTTTGGGTCATTGTAACTTGATCTCCTCCTAACTGCACAGGTCCAGTGACCTTTTACAGTGGTCACTCACGTCCTCTGACCACTGCATATGTTGATATTACCTACATAAAGGTTAAGCAGGATGCTGTCCTGTCACGTGGTGTCTCATTATAGATATATGTAAGCAGAATTTTTTATTTAATCTCCCAGAATTGAACTCAACTCATAAGGCTATCATAAAGTTATTATATCCCCAAACAGCAAACAATTCCATTTCAACACATGATGGCCATTTAGATAATTTTATAGTTACTGTTACAATGTGTCGTACCTGTCGCAGGAGTTCTTTAACCGATTTGTTTTTCTCGGCACTGAGAACGTTGATCTGGAGAGACTGCAGCGCCCTCTCTATGTCATCTCGGTCAATCTTCGAGAGTAGAACATCTTGTCCAGACAAACTCTGTCAAACAGTCATGCTTCATTTCACAGCTGACATCAATGTTTCTAAACACAACTGACACAGTAATAAGTTAACCTTTTACAATAGTTTAGTATAACGTTGTCATGGTTACAACAAACATATTGCTGTTTTAATGCCTCCCCAAGTGTGTATTGTTACTTGTTGTGTTTCTGGTCACTCCAGGAAACAGGCACCTGGCTGTTGTGTTTCTGGTCACTCCAGGAAACAGTCATCTGGCTGTTGTGTTTCTGGTCACTCCAGGAAACAGTCATCTGGCTGTTGTGTTTCTGGTCACTCCAGGAAACAGTCATCTGGCTGTTGTGTTTCTGGTCACTCCAGGAAACAGGCATCTGGCTGTTGTGTTTCTGGTCACTCCAGGAAACAGTCATCTGACTGTTGTGTTTCTGGTCACTCCAGGAAACAGTCATCTGGCTGTTGTGTTTCTGGTCACTCCAGGAAACAGTCATCTGACTGTTGTGTTTCTGGTCACTCCAGGAAACAGTCATCTGGCTGTTGTGTTTCTGGTCACTCCAGGAAACAGTCATCTGGCTGTTGTGTTTCTGGTCCCCCAGGAAACAGTCATCTGGCTGTTGTGTTTCGGGTCACTCCAGGAAACAGTCATCTGACTGTTGTGTTTCTGGTCACTCCGGGAAAACAGTATTGGCTGTTGTGTTTCTGGTCACCCCGGGAAACAGTCATCTGGCTGTTGTGTTTCTGGCACCCCGGGAAAAATATCTGGCTGTTGTGTTTCTGGTCACCCCAGGAAACAGTCATCTGACTGTTGTGTTTCTGGTCACTCAGGAAACAGTCACCCTTTTTTTTTCCACTCCAGGAAACAGTCATCTGGCTGTTGTGTTTCTGGTCCCCCAGGAAACAGTCATCTGACTGTTGTGTTTCTGGTCACTCCAGGAAACAGTCATCTGACTGTTGTGTTTCTGGTCACCCAGGAAACAGTCATCTGCTTTTGTTTTCTGGTCACTGGAAACAGTCATCTGACTGTTGTGTTTCTGGCCCCCAGGAAACAGCATCTGGCTGTTGTGTTTCTGGTCACCCCGGGAAACAGTCATCTGGCTGTTGTGTTTCTGGTCACTCCAGGAAACAGTCATCTGACTGTTGTGTTTCTGGTCACTCCAGGAAACAGTCATCTGACTGTTGTGTTTCTGGTCACTCCAGGAAACAGTCATCTGACTGTTGTGTTTCTGTTCACTCCAGGAAACAGTCATCGGGCTGTTTTTTTCTGGTCACTCCAGGAAACAGCATTGGCTGTTGTGTTTCTGGTCACTCCAGGAAACAGTCATCTGACTGTTGTGTTTCTGGTCACTCCAGGAAACAGGCACCTGGCTGTTGTGTTTCTGGTTCCCCAGGAAACATGCTTCCTTTTGTGTTTCTGGTCACTCCAGGAAACAGTCATCTGGCTGTTGTGTTTCGGTCACTCCAGGAAACAGGCATCTGGCTGTTGTGTTTCTGGTCACCCCGGAAACAGGCATCTGACTGTTGTGTTTCTGGTCACCCCAGGAAACAGTCATCTGACTGTTGTGTTTCTGGTCACCCAGAAAACAGTCATCTGGCTGTTGTGTTTCTGGTCCTCCAGGAAACAGTCACCTGGCTGTTGTTTTTTGGTACTCCAGGAAACAGTCATCTGGCTGTTGTGTTTCTGGTCACTCCAGGAAACAGTCACCGGGTTTGTGTTTGGTCCTCCAGGAAACAGTCATCTGACTGTTGTGTTTCTGGTACTCCAGGAAAAGTCATCTGACTGTTGTGTTTCTGGTCACCCAGGAAACAGTCACTGACTTTTGGGTTTTCTGGTCACCCCAGGAAACATCATCTGGCTTTTGTTTTCTGGTACTCCAAAACAGTCATCTGGCTGTTGTGTTTCGGTCACTCCAGGAAACAGCATCAGTTGTGTTTCTGGTCACTCCAGGAAACAGTCATCTGACTGTTGTGTTTCTGGTCACTCCAGGAAACAGTCATCTGACTGTTGTGTTTCTGTTCACTCCAGGAAACAGTCATCTGGCTGTTGTGTTTCTGGTCACTCCAGGAAACAGTCATCTGGCTGTTGTGTTTCTGGTCACTCCAGGAAACAGTCATCTGACTGTTGTGTTTCTGGTCACTCCAGGAAACAGGCACCTGGCTGTTGTGTTTCTGGTTACTCCAGGAAACATGCTTCTGACTGTTGTGTTTCTGGTCACTCCAGGAAACAGTCATCTGGCTGTTGTGTTTCTGGTCACTCCAGGAAACAGGCATCTGGCTGTTGTGTTTCTGGTCACTCCAGGAAACAGGCATCTGACTGTTGTGTTTCTGGTCACTCCAGGAAACAGTCATCTGACTGTTGTGTTTCTGGTCACTCCAGAAAACAGTCATCTGGCTGTTGTGTTTCTGGTCACTCCAGGAAACAGTCACCTGGCTGTTGTGTTTCTGGTCACTCCAGGAAACAGTCATCTGGCTGTTGTGTTTCTGGTCACTCCAGGAAACAGTCACCTGGCTGTTGTGTTTCTGGTCACTCCAGGAAACAGTCATCTGCTGTTGTGTTTCTGGTCACTCCAGGAAACGGGCACCGGGCTGTTGTGTTTCTGGTTACTCCAGGAAACAGTCATCTGGCTGTTGTGTTTCCCTCCAGAAACAGTCATCGGGCTGTTGTGTTTCTGGTCACTCCAGGAAACAGTCATCTGGCTGTTGTGTTTCTGGTCACTCCAGGAAACAGCCATCTGGCTGTTGTGTTTCTGGTCACTCCAGGAAACGGGCATCTGGCTTTGTGTTTCTGGTCACCCCAGGAAACAGTCCCTGGTGTTGTGTTTCTGGTCACTCCAGAAAACATGCATCTGGCTGTTGTGTTTCTGGTCACTCCGGGAAACAGGCATCTGGCTGTTGTGTTTCTGGTCACTCCAGGAAACATGCATCTGGCTGTTGTGTTTCTGGTCACTCCAGGAAACAGGCATCTGGCTGTTGTGTTTCTGGTCACTCCAGGAAACAGCCATTTGGCTGTTGTGTTTCTGGTCACTCCAGGAAACAGTCACCTGGCTGTTGTGTTTCTGGTCACTCCAGGAAACAGGCATCTGGCTGTTGTGTTTCTGGTCACTCCAGGAAACAGTCACCTGGCTGTTGTGTTTCTGGTCACTCCAGGAAACAGGCATCTGGCTGTTGTGTTTCTGGTCACTCCAGGAAACAGGCATCTGGCTGTCATGTTTCTGGTCACTCCAAGAAACAGTCACCTGGCTGTTGTGTTTGTGGTCACTCCAGGAAACAGGCATCTGGCTGTTGTGTTTCTGGTCACTCCAGGAAACAGTCACCTGGCTGTTGTGTTTCTGGTCACTCCAGAAAACATGCATCTGGCTGTTGTGTTTCTGGTCACTCCAGGAAACAGGCATCTGGCTGTTGTGTTTCTGGTCACTCCAGGAAACATGCATCTGGCTGTTGTGTTTCTGGTCACTCCAGGAAACAGGCATCTGGCTGTTGTGTTTCTGGTCACTCCAGGAAACAGCCATCTGGCTGTTGTGTTTCTGGTCACTCCAGGAAACAGTCACCTGGCTGTTGTGTTTCTGGTCACTCCAGGAAACAGGCATCTGGCTGTTGTGTTTCTGGTCACTCCAGGAAACAGGCATCTGGCTGTTGTGTTTCTTGTCACTCCAGGAAACAGGCATCTGGCTGTTGTGTTTCTGGTCACTCCAGGAAACAGTCACCTGGCTGTTGTGTTTCTGGTCACTCCAGGAAACAGTCATCTGGCTGTTGTGTTTCCGGTCACTCCAGGAAACAGGCATCTGGCTGTTGTGTTTCTGGTCACTCCAGGAAACAGGCATCTGGCTGTTGTGTTTCTGGTCACTCCAGGAAACAGTCACCTGGCTGTTGTGTTTCTGGTCACTCCAGGAAACAGTCATCTGGCTGTTGTGTTTCTGGTCACTCCAGGAAACAGGCATCTGGCTGTTGTGTTTCTGGTCACTCCAGGAAACATGCATCTGGCTGTTGTGTTTCTGGTCACTCTAGGAAACATGCATCTGGCTGTTGTGTTTCTGGTCACTCCAGGAAACAGGCACCTGGCTGTTGTGTTTCTGGTCACTCCAGGAAACAGGCATCTGGCTGTTGTGTTTCTGGTCACTCCAGGAAACAGGCACCTGGCTGTTGTGTTTCTGGTCACTCCAGGAAACAGGCACCTGGCTGTTGTGTTTCTGGTCACTCCAGGAAACAGTCATCTGGCTGTGTTTCTGGTCACTCCAGGAAACATGCATCTGGCTGTTGTGTTTCTGGTCACTCCAGGAAACATGCATCTGGCTGTTGTGTTTCTGGTCACTCCAGGAAACATGCATCTGGCTGTTGTGTTTCTGGTCACTCCATGAAACAGTCATCTGGCTGTTGTGTTTCTGGTCACTCCATGAAACAGTCATCTGGCTGTTGTGTTTCTGGTCACTCCAGGAAACAGTCATCTGGCTGTTGTGTTTCTGGTCACTCCATGAAACAGTCATCTGGCTGTTGTGTTTCTGGTCACTCCATGAAACAGTCATCTGGCTGTTGTGTTTCTGGTCACTCCAGGAAACAGTCATCTGACTGTTGTGTTTCTGGTCACTCCAGGAAACAGCCATCTGGCTGTTGTGTTTCTGGTCACTCCATGAAACAGTCATCTGGCTGTTGTGTTTCTGGTCACTCCATGAAACAGTCATCTGGCTGTTGTGTTTCTGGTCACTCCAGGAAACAGGCACCTGGCTGTTGTGTTTCTGGTCACTCCAGGAAACAGTCACCTGGCTGTTGTGTTTCTGGTCACTCCAGGAAACAGTCATCTGACTGTTGTGTTTCTGGTCACTCCAGGAAACAGGCACCTGGCTGTTGTGTTTCTGGTCACTCCAGGAAACAGTCATCTGGCTGTTGTGTTTCTGGTCACTCCATGAAACAGTCATCTGGCTGTTGTGTTTCTGGTCACTCCAGGAAACAGTCATCTGGCTGTTGTGTTTCTGGTCACTCCAGGAAACAGCCATCTGGCTGTTGTGTTTCTGGTCACTCCAGGAAACAGGCATCTGGCTATTGTGTTTCTGGTCACTCCAGGAAACAGTCACCTGGCTGTTGTGTTTCTGGTCACTCCAGAAAACATGCATCTGGCTGTTGTGTTTCTGGTCACTCCAGGAAACAGGCATCTGGCTGTTGTGTTTCTGGTCACTCCAGGAAACATGCATCTGGCTGTTGTGTTTCTGGTCACTCCAGGAAACAGGCATCTGGCTGTTGTGTTTCTGGTCACTCCAGGAAACAGCCATTTGGCTGTTGTGTTTCTGGTCACTCCAGGAAACAGTCACCTGGCTGTTGTGTTTCGGTCACTCCAGGAAACAGGCATCTGGCTGTTGTGTTTCTGGTCACTCCGGGAAAACAGTCAACCCTGGCTGTTGTGTTTTGGTCACTCCGGGAAACGGGCATCTGGCTGTTGTGTTTCTGGTCACTCCAGGAAACAGGCATCTGGCTGTTGTTTCTGGTCACCCCAAAGAAACAGTCACCTGGCTGTTGTGTTTTGGTCACTCCAGGAAACAGGCATCTGGCTGTTGTGTTTCTGGTCACTCCAGGAAACAGCACCTGGCTGTTGTGTTTCTGGTCACTCCAGAAAACATCACTGGCTGTTGTGTTTCTGGTCACTCCAGGAAACAGGCATCTGGCTGTTGTGTTTCTGGTCACTCCAGGAAACAGCATCTGGCTGTTGTGTTTCTGGTCACTCCAGGAAACAGGCATCTGGCTGTTGTGTTTCTAGTCACTCCAGGAAACAGCCATCTGGCTGTTGTGTTTCTGGTCACTCCAGGAAACAGTCTCCTGGCTGTTGTGTTTCTGGTCACTCCAGGAAACAGGCATCTGGCTGTTGTGTTTCTGGTCACTCCAGGAAACAGGCATCTGGCTGTTGTGTTTCTTGTCACTCCAGGAAACAGGCATCTGGCTGTTGTGTTTCTGGTCACTCCAGGAAACAGTCACCTGGCTGTTGTGTTTCTGGTCACTCCAGGAAACAGTCATCTGGCTGTTGTGTTTCTGGTCACTCCAGGAAACAGGCATCTGGCTGTTGTGTTTCTGGTCACTCCAGGAAACAGGCATCTGGCTGTTGTGTTTCTGGTCACTCCAGGAAACGCACGGGCTTTGTGTTTCTGGTCACCCCGGAAACAGTCACTGGTGTTGTGTTTCTGGTCCCCAGGAAACGGGCATCTGGCTGTTGTTTTCTGGTCACTCCAGGAAACATGCATCTGGCTGTTGTGTTTCTGGTCACTCTAGGAAACATGCATCTGGCTGTTGTGTTTCTGGTCACTCCAGGAAACAGGCACCTGGCTGTTGTGTTTCTGGTCACTCCAGGAAACAGGCACCTGGCTGTTGTGTTTCTGGTCACTCCAGGAAACAGGCACCTGGCTGTTGTGTTTCTGGTCACTCCAGGAAACAGGCACCTGGCTGTTGTGTTTCTGGTCACTCCAGGAAACAGCACTGGCTTTTGTTTTCTGGTCACTCCAGGAAACAGCATCTGGCTTTTGTTTTTTCCTGGTCACTCCAGGAAACATGCATCTGGCTGTTGTGTTTCTGGTCACTCCAGGAAACATGCATCTGGCTGTTGTGTTTCTGGTCACTCCATGAAACAGTCATCTGGCTGTTGTGTTTCTGGTCACTCCATGAAACAGTCATCTGGCTGTTGTGTTTCTGGTCACTCCAGGAAACAGTCATCTGGCTGTTGTGTTTCTGGTCACTCCATGAAACAGTCATCTGGCTGTTGTGTTTCTGGTCACTCCAGAAACAGTCATCTGGCTGTTGTGTTTCTGGTCACTCCAGGAAACAGTCATCTGACTGTTGTGTTTCTGGTCACTCCAGGAAACAGCCATCTGGCTGTTGTGTTTCTGGTCACTCCATGAAACAGTCATCTGGCTGTTGTGTTTCTGGTCACTCCATGAAACAGTCATCTGGCTGTTGTGTTTCTGGTCACTCCAGGAAACAGGCACCTGGCTGTAGTGTTTCTGGTTACTCCAGGAAACAGGCATCTGGCTGTTGTGTTTCTGGTCACTCCAGGAAACAGTCACCTGGCTGTTGTGCTTCTGGTCACTCCAGGAAACAGGCATCTGGCTGTTGTGTTTCTGGTCACTCCAGGAAACAGTCACCTGGCTGTTGTGTTTCTGGTCACTCCAGGAAACAGGCATCTGGCTGTTGTGTTTCTGGTCACTCCAGGAAACAGTCACCTGGCTGTTGTGTTTCTGGTCACTCCAGGAAACAGTCATCTGACTGTTGTGTTTCTGGTCACTCCAGGAAACAGTCATCTGACTGTTGTGTTTCTGGTCACTCCAGGAAACAGGCATCTGACTGTTGTGTTTCTGGTCACTCCAGGAAACAGTCACCTGGCTGTTGTGTTTCTGGTCACTCCAGGAAACAGCCATCTGGCTGTTGTGTTTCTGGTCACTCCAGGAAACAGGCATCTGGCTGTTGTGTTTCTGGTCACTCCAGGAAACATGCATCTGGCTGTTGTGTTTCTGGTCACTCCAGGAAACAGTCACCTGGCTGTTGTGTTTCTGGTCAATCCAGGAAACAGTCATCTGGCTGTTGTGTTTCTGGTCACTCCAGGAAACATGCATCTGGCTGTTGTGTTTCTGGTCACTCCAGGAAACATGCATCTGGCTGTTGTGTTTCTGGTCACTCCAGGAAACAGTCATCTGGCTGTTGTGTTTCTGGTCACTCCAGGAAACATGCATCTGGCTGTTGTGTTTCTGGTCACTCCAGGAAACAGTCACCTGGCTGTTGTGTTTCTGGTCACTCCAGGAAACAGTCATCTGGCTGTTGTGTTTCTGGTCACTCCAGGAAACATGCATCTGGCTGTTGTGTTTCTGGTCACTCCAGGAAACAGTCATCTGGCTGTGTTTGTGGTCACTCCAGGAAACATGCATCTGGCTGTTGTGTTTGTGGTCACTCCAGGAAACAGGCATCTGGCTGTTGTGTTTCTGGTCACTCCAGGAAACAGTCACCTGGCTGTTGTGTTTCTGGTCACTCCAGGAAACAGTCACCTGGCTGTTGTGTTTCTGGTCACTCCAGGAAACAGGCATCTGGCTGTTGTGTTTCTGGTCACTCCAGGAAACAGTCATCTGTCCATCAAGTTTCTGCTTGTGACAATACAAGGTCTAAACAGTTAACCAATGAAAAATTGAATAAATATAACAAGGACAGATTTTGACTAAGAAACATGGCATGTACCAAACCTGTTTAAACTGATGACATCTGCACAATTACCTTTTCAATGGTCGCAGCTGTTTCCACCCATAGCGCCCTCTTGTGGCCAGTGTTTGTCCACTGGCACAGATCATCCAACAGTGATCTCAACTTCTTGCCATTGTCCATCGCCTACAATGGCACACGGATCATCGCAGGTCAAAAGGTCAAGGTGACTAATCCCTGTATTGGTAGAGTGTGCCCTAAGTACATGTAGTCGGAATCAGGAAACATTATGACCAAAATAATACAATGTAAAACAAAATCATAAAAACATTATATTAAAGTTTCTATTACATATAAGTACTTCCATAGTAAAACTGAACAATTACTTGTCAAATAAACAACACCTTCAGTGTGAAATTGATACTCAACAACTTAAAATTCTGTGCACACTGTTTGAATTCTTTGCTTCTCCCAATCCAGATTAATTTAATAACAAAAAGAAATCTACTACATAATTTACTGGAGGTTGTCAGTTCTTTTGAGCACATTTTATATGTTGTCTGACTGATTGGGTGATTGACAATGTTATGTACATTAGTCATACAATATGTGATGATATATGTATAAAGGACACAAGTTAGAAAGGATGACAATCAATAAATAGATAAAATGCAACAACAAATATTTCTTAATAATTACAACATACACAAAACAGATAAGAACAATATGCATATATCTCAGTAACATTATCAGACAAACTACAAAATGAGTCAAAATCAAAAGTTGAAGGTGTAAGCTGGTGTTGTGAAGGTAGTCGTCAGGGAATGTGACTGATGCCAGTACAAAACAAACGATTCCTTGATTTGATGTTTTTAATCTCACACACAATACTGTTGGTCTTTCATTTTGTTTCAATTAAATCAAAATATACCACCCACAGTTAAGCAGGTGTACATGTTTTTCAATAAAACCAAAACATCTTCCCCTGTTAAGCAAGTTAAGCAGATGTTTAAAAAACATCCTGTCCACTGTCCAGGTGAGGTAACTGTCCCCTCATCAGAGTGACATTAAAAGAGACCGTAGATGTGTAAAAATGTAAATATCAACAGTACATAAGTGTCACCTAGATGAATAACTCCACCGCGGTGAGGTGAATAACCAGCCAATCAGAATAAACCCACCTGCCTCGCTGACGCCCCTGTCACGCCCACCACCCTCTTTGTGCCCTGGGTCATGCCAAGGAAGTTAGTGATGACCAGCGCCCCCAGGTGGCCAGTGTTGTCAACATGTCTGCAGGAAGTCATTACCCAATGAGAGGGCTGGGCCCAACAGACGTGTCACAGCCAATGATTTACGATTAATAAAAACGTTCTTAAATAGCGCAGTATCCAAGCCTCAGAATTGGTCAAAGTGCCTTACATTTTACTCCGTGGCAGATCTGTTCAATCAAACACCATCTTGGTTTTTCTGGGAAGCATTCAGCCATGCAGCAATTAATTTGCGAAGACTACTCGTACACTTATATTCACCACTGTCTATAGCCATGTATTCATTCATACAGCTGGGTGAACTGGAGCAATAGAGTGAAAAACATTGCCCAAGGTTTTACACGGCATCACAGGATTCAAACCCGGTCCTCTTAGTGGAGAGTCCAATGATCTACCCCTGAGCCACTGTGCTACAGCGACTAATTGATTGATTGACTGATCACTTTACTTTCACTCTGTGACATACTTAGTTTTCACTATTTTCATTAGCTGAACCATTCACACATCATTTGCATCAAGCATACATATGATGATAAATTTGCAAACGATATATGTTAAAAATTAATAATAATAATAAATAGATAAATAAATATATACATACATAAAATACAAAGAAGTAATTTTTTATAAAAGAATTATAAGTATATGCATTTAAAAAGGTAGTTTCGCACTTACATATTTGTGGAGGGTTCTCTTGAAGGTACAAATAGAATGGATGTTTTTGAATTTCAAATGGTAATTTATTCCCTAATTTGCCTCTTTCTATTGCAAAAAAACTATTGCAATTGCATTAGTCACTATAGTAGACTGGGCTGGTATAATTCCCTTTTTCGTAATATTGCCTTTAAGGATATCACAAAATTACTATAATATGTTCAGAATTGCTTAGCAAGGATTGTGACCAGGTCAAACACACACAGATTATTCTGTCTGAAAATGTACACTAGAGAAAATAATGAGTCTTGCATGTCTTTTTCAGCACTGTACACAACGAATGGATGAACACGATGGAGAATCTATTTCAACTTACGTTCCTCCACAGAGTTCCACTGAATGCTGAAGGCCGAGTTCACTTTTTGGGTTTGCCAGTAGTTCATCGACGGGAACACCAACAGATACAACACGCACAGACGTAGGGTAAACCTACGAGTGAAAGATGGGTACTCAGTACATCTCAACGCCATCTTATCATTTGTTTACAAGATTAGGAGGTTTCATGGAAGTGTAGGAGGATCAAGAGGTGTATGGGTGGGTTCCCAGAGAAGTGTAAGTGTTGGATATGTTAGAGAAGTGTCAGGGTTCCCAGAGAAGTGTAAGTGTTGGGTATGTTAGAGAAGTGTCAGGGTTCCCAGAGAAGTGTAAGTGTTGGGTATGTTAGAGAAGTGTCAGGGTTCCCAGAGAAGTGTAAGTGTTGGGTATGTTAGAGAAGTGTGAGGGTTCCCAGAGAAGTGTAAGTGTTGGATACATTAGAGAAGTGTGAGGGTTCCCAGAGAAGTGTAAGTGTTGGGTATGTTAGAGAAGTGTGAGGGTTCCCAGAGAAGTGTAAGTGTTGGGTATGTTAGAGAAGTGTCAGGGTTCCCAGAGAAGTGTAAGTGTTGGGTATGTTAGAGAAGTGTCAGGGTTCCCAGAGAAGTGTAAGTGTTGGGTATGTTAGAGAAGTGTGAGGGTTCCCAGAGAAGTGTAAGTGTTGGGTATGTTAGAGAAGTGTGAGGGTTCCCAGAGAAGTGTAAGTGTTGGGTATGTTAGAGAAGTGTCAGGGTTCCCAGAGAAGTGTAAGTGTTGGGTATGTTAGAGAAGTGTGAGGGTTCCCAGAGAAGTGTAAGTGTTGGATATGTTAGAGAAGTGTGAGGGTTCCCAGAGATGTGTGGAATGTTCTAGAGAAGTGTGTGAGGTCACAGAGATGTGTGGAATGTTTTAGAATGTGTGTGAGTTCACGGAAATGTGTGGAATGTTCTAGAGAAGTGTGCGAGGTCACAGAGATGTGTGGAATGTTTTAGAATGTGTGTGAGTTCACGGAAATGTGTGGAATGTTCTAGAGAAGTGTGCGAGGTCACAGAGATGTGTGGAATGTTTTAGAATGTGTGTGAGTTCAGAGATGTGTGGAATGTTTTAGAATGTGTGTGAGTTCACGGAGATGTGTGGAATGTTCTAGAGAAGTGTGTGAGGTCACAGAGATGTGTGGAATGTTCTAGAGAAGTGTGTGAGGTCACAGAGATGTGTGGAATGTTTTAGAATGTGTGTGAGTTCAGAGATGTGTGGAATGTTCTAGAGAAGTGTGTGAGGTCACAGAGATGTGTGGAATGTTTTAGAATGTGTGTGAGTTCACAGAGATGTGTGGAATGTTCTAGAGAGGTGTGTGAGGTCACAGAGATGTGTGGAATGTTTTAGAATGTGTGTGAGTTCACGGAGATGTGTGGAATGTTCAGAGAAGTGTGTGAGGTCACAGAGATGTGTGGAATGTTTTAGATACAGGTGGAAGGTCACAGAGAAATATGCGAGGTTTGTCTGATGCAAACAGGCCCAAAAGGTGTTTAATGAACCATTTGCAGTTGTTGAAAGTAAAACCTTGAGGTAAGTGGGAGTTTGCTGGCTTGTCACATGCCACTAAACCGCTTTCAAAGATATGGCTTTGTCATAAACCATGTTAATTTTGATATTAGAAGCTCCTGCCCCCAATATATGTTCACGGTCCGTGTGTTATGATACATGTAGTTTAAACCATGTAACTCAAAAGTATAAAATGAACAGAAAATGTCCCTTTCACCTTTCTAAATGATCTTTAGTTGACACGCTGGCCACCAGATGGACTCACCACATCGTTCACCGTGTGTAGGCCGCGGATGTGTCGTACTTCAGCAAGTGGTTCTTCCTTCATGTATACAACCTGTCTTTCCTCGATCACCCTGTTGACGTGCTCAGAGACAGCTGCCAGGTCTTGCTGGGAAATTGTGCTCTATCGACAAGGAACACATTCTCTGTGTGAGTGTGACTCATCAACGTGTGGCAGGGCGAGGCCCTGTAGTTATGTACTCTTGTCAGTTCTTTTATTGGGATTTTGTAATCTTGGTCAGTTGTACTTGCCAAAAAACATCATGCCCTTTTCAAGTACATAGACTGAGTATAGAATAAAACATGTAGTCACAGGAAGACACACATAATGTGTCATGTGACCACCTAGTAGCACAACATTCTAAAATATTGATTACTCATGTATAATGTAATGTTGTTGCTGCGAAATTAATTTTTATTTGATTTGATACTATTTCGCTGAAGTTCTGCTTGTGTGACGCACAATATGTAACGTCCACCCTGATTTTTATCAACAATTAAGGATATAATTTCAAAATAGTCACATGACCTTGTTTGTAAAAAAACCTTTCCAATGCTATAAACAACAGCAAGTGGTTTTGGACGCAGTCTCTCATGACTGGGAACAATGTACTAATGACTATTCACAAAATGAGCCCACAGCAATTGTAGAGACATAAACTATAAGAAACTAGTATTATTATAACTGGCATTTATAAAGAGCTGCATCTCTGGGACCCATTCATTCATAGGCACATACACACATTATAAAACATACGTTGAATCATATTTTTTAATATGTATGTCGCGATGAAAATTATGTTATTATTCAAATTTAAATAAAACAACTGTGTAAATTATAATAGTATATTAAAAAATAAAAGTAATTATTTAAAAAAATTTAAATAATAACACATTATATATATATATATATGAATATATATATATATATATATATTAATTAATTAATTAATTAATTAATTAATTAATTAATAAACTACATGTTTGTAAACCTGTTGTACAGTCCCTCAATGGAAATAACCAAATTGAAGTCAAATAGTTGTAAGGAACATATGATTGACAAATGTTTTCTGGCAAACTGTTGGTCCTAACACTGAGAAAACCCCTGCCGTAGCCCTCTAGGTTGTAACGTGGAACTATCAGCAGACACAGGTTTGGTGAATACGGTATTACAAGACCTTCTGTGTATCCTGGTCACCTGGTGTATGTACATGCAATGTAGAAAACACAAGGACCAATGATTTATTTTTGGCAGAATCTGCCAAAAGTATGTATTTTAAGGTGTAATAACATAAAACATTCAACAAATGTGAGACCCTCCTAGTCTTTAGTAATGGCTGTGTGCCCTGAACCCAGAATCTGCCAAACAAACACTGCATTTACCTTCGAGCAGGAGAAATCAAAGGTGAACTTCTCGGGCCCGACCATTGAACCACGTTGCTGGACATTACCCAGAATGCAGTTCAGAGAATGATTGAGCAGGTGCGTGGCCGTGTGATTGTTCATACACTGCTGTCTCGAAGTCTGAAATGAAATAATAACTCACACTGCTTGTTGGACTGTGTATGGCTGTTCCATCAACACCCCACTGCATGGACATATTATATCAGGCTGATCCATCAACAACCCACTGCATGGCAAATTTACCTTTTCCCGCAACAAATCAAGGACAACTTTATCAGGGCCGTTCCATTGAACCCCCCTTTCTGGACAAAAATTACCCACAAACCCCACTGCAGGAATATTATAGCAGGTGCCCTCACCCCACTGTGGGAAAATTATACACTGCTGTTCCTCAAACCTCCCGAGCATGGGAAATTTTAAAAGGCTTTTACAAAATCCACTGCATGGACATATTATATCAGGCTGTTCCAACAACACCCCACTGCATGGACATATTATATCAGGCTGTTCCAACAACACCCCACTGCATGGCCATATTATATCAGGCTTTTATTCAACAAAGAAAATGGCATGTATAAAAACATCCATTGCTATACAGTATTAATGCTTTCGTGGTTTTTACAATGTTTCAGTCGAGTTTTTGAGGAATCTAAAATTTTTTGAATCATATCACACAAAATCAGCTATAGTTGTGTCGACAAGGCTACATTCTCATGAAGTATAATTATTTAGAAAAGTTCCAACTCTCCTCTGCAAACTCACCTTGTCAATACTCAAGGTCACCTTCTCACCGACCTTGACCGTTCCCTCTTCAACTTGTCCTAGATGCAGGATATAGTTCTGTAGTTCCTGAACTTTGTCCACCATAATGATACTACCCTGGGGTCAAAGATCAAATGTGTCAGAGGTCACATGTTGATATTATGTAGGGTTGTGTTAGGTTTAGAGTTCAACAGATATTCATATTATTTTGCAGTATGTTTATGTTTGTTCATAACCACACAACTGACATTGGGTCTTTGAGACAGATACTACAAGACTATAAAAGTAAGTAAATATGGCTTACTGTATCTGTAAACAGTGTGGCCTTGACCATTACTGTTCACAGCCGCTTTTAAAATCTTACCTCCAAAGTTGTGATAAGACCGCAGTCAGAATTCTGTCCGCCACTTTCGGCATAAAAACAAGTTTTGTCGACGAGAACTCCACAGCGATCACCCTGTATGACATTCTCAACAAACTTCCCATCATGCTTCAGGGCGACCACTGTGCCATCTACTGTAGGAAATTCTGAAATGATATTAACAGATTGGGTTATGACAGCAGAATGTATTCAGTATACATGTACATTCAAAAGTTGAAAGCCAACTAAATAAAACTAATAACACTTGGTTAATTGCAGACAAAAATAGTGTTACAGACATACCCCATGAATAAACTAAGTAACCAGCACAAGAGAGTTAACTGTTCTTTGATATGAATTCAGCTATTGCTTAAAACAAGTATTTTCACCAGCGTACCCAGGATTGAGGTTTGAGGTTCCTAAATGGGTAACACTGTAACACTAGACGTTACATATCATCTTTCATTTGGCTGTTGCCAAATGGGCCTATTGTGAATTTTAACAGTTTCTTCTGGACAATGATAAAACTTCCCTGGGTATGCTCCAGCTGTTTTTATGACCCTATTTCCAACCCCTTTCACTTTCATCTTCCTACAGTCACCTTCCCTTGGGGACTGCTACACTAAGTCAAAGAATTCTTGGGGGAAATCCATCATTAAATAAGGAGCATTTTTCAAAAAATGCAAAAAGCTGCTGCTGTACACCCAATGACATGATTTCCATGACAAACTGGTGTCTTGGTGACTGGTGTCTTGGTGACTGGTGTCTTGGTGACTGGTGTCTTGGTGACTGGTGTCTTGGTGACTGGTGTCTTGGTGACTGGTGTCTTGGTGACTGGTGTCTTGGTGACTGGTGTCTTGGTGACTGGTGTCTTGGTGACTGGTGTCTTGGTGACTGGTGTCTTGGTGACTGGTGTCTTGGTGACTGGTGTCTTGGTGACTGGTGTCTTGGTGACTGGTGTCTTGGTGACTGGTGTCTTGGTGACTGGTGTCTTGGTGACTGGTGTCTTGGTGACTGGTGTCTTGGTGACTGGTGTCTTGGTGACCCTTTTTTGCCAACCCCTTTCCCTTTCACTTGCCCACAGTCACCCTTTCCTTGGGGACTGCTCACTAAGTGACAGAATTCTTGGGGGTCATCATTAAATACTGGAGCATTTTTCAAAATGAAAACTGCTGCTTGGGGACTTCCGTGACTGGTGTCCCTGAAGACTGGTGTCTTGGTGACTGGTGTCTTGGTGACTGGTGTCTTGGTGACTGGTGTCTTGGTGACTGGTGTCTTGGTGACTGGTGTCTTGGTGACTGGTGTCTTGGTGACTGGTGTCTTGGTGACTGGTGTCTTGGTGACTGGTGTCTTGGTGACTGGTGTCTTGGTGACTGGTGTCTTGGTGACTGGTGTCTTGGTGACTGGTGTCTTGGTGACTGGTGTCTTGGTGACTGGTGTCTTGGTGACTGGTGTCTTGGTGACTGGTGTCTTGGTGACTGGTGTCTTGGTGACTGGTGTCTTGGTGACTGGTGTCTTGGTGACTGGTGTCTTGGTGACTGGTGTCTTGGTGACTGGTGTCTTGGTGACTGGTGTCTTGGTGACTGGTGTCTTGGTGACTGGTGTCTTGGTGACTGGTGTCTTGGTGACTGGTGTCTTGGTGACTGGTGTCTTGGTGACTGGTGTCTTGGTGACTGGTGTCTTGGTGACTGGTGTCTTGGTGACTGGTGTCTTGGTGACTGGTGTCATTTGGGGACTGGTGTCTTGGTGACTGGTGTCTTGGTGACTGGTGTCTTGGTGACTGGTGTCTTGGTGACTGGTGTCTTGGTGACTGGTGTCTTGGTGACTGGTGTCTTGGTGACTGGTGTCTTGGTGACTGGTGTCTTGGTGACTGGTGTCTTGGTGACTGGTGTCTTGGTGACTGGTGTCTTGGTGACTGGTGTCTTGGTGACTGGTGTCTTGGTGACTGGTGTCTTGGTGACTGGTGTCTTGGTGACTGGTGTCTTGGTGACTGGTGTCTTGGTGACTGGTGTCTTGGTGACTGGTGTCTTGGTGACTGGTGTCTTGGTGACTGGTGTCTTGGTGACTGGTGTCTTGGTGACTGGTGTCTTGGTGACTGGTGTCTTGGTGACTGGTGTCTTGGTGACTGGTGTCTTGGTGACTGGTGTCTTGGTGACTGGTGTCTTGGTGACTGGTGTCTTGGTGACTGGTGTCTTGGTGACTGGTGTCTTGGTGACTGGTGTCTTGGTGACTGGTGTCTTGGTGACTGGTGTCTTGGTGACTGGTGTCTTGGTGACTGGTGTCTTGGTGACTGGTGTCTTGGTGACTGGTGTCTTGGTGACTGGTGTCTTGGTGACTGGTGTCTTGGTGACTGGTGTCTTGGTGACTGGTGTCTTGGTGACTGGTGTCTTGGTGACTGGTGTCTTGGTGACTGGTGTCTTGGTGACTGGTGTCTTGGTGACTGGTGTCTTGGTGACTGGTGTCTTGGTGACTGGTGTCTTGGTGACTGGTGTCTTGGTGACTGGTGTCATGGTGACTGGTGTCTTGGTGACTGGTGTCTTGGTGACATATCCCGGAATAGACAGTTTTCACCACAAGAGAAAACAGTTAAGGAGCAAAATCAATTTAAGGAGCAATATTTGGCTTATGAGTGTCTGAGAAATCCTCTCCTGACCAATCTTACCATAAGTGCCATCATCACTCATGTGGTGATACTTGAAGTCATCTTGGGTGCAAGCTATCCCAGAATCCTTCAAATGTGCCATGTCATGCTGACTCAGCACCAGATTGTCACACACAACGTCTGGTGAAGACACAACCTACACAATTTATAAACAATGCCACTAACAGTAGTTCCGTACAGTAATATTAATAATATCAGTAATACTTTTCTATAACACTGATAAATCCTGGGCTGTCCTGTGTTCACGGGTGTGCACATTTCCATTTCTCGATACAGCTGCATGTTAATTTACTTCAAATATGATAGTTTTAAACAATGTGTATAGACAGTAATACAGTGTTAAATATTGAAAATAAGAAAAAAACAGTCCACGTACATGTATATAGTAAGTTATTATGATAAGTAAAAATTATGTCTAATAAACAATCCTAAAATACGCATATGATTTTTAAAATAGTAACATAAATGTTATAAATCTAGTGTTGGAAAATAAAACCCATTAAGATGGTCACAGGGTGGTCTAATGGATGGTCTAATGGATGGTCTAATGAGTGGTCTAAAAGATGGTCTAATGAGTGGTCTAATGGATGGTCTAATGGGTGGTCTAATGAGTGGTCTAATGGGTGGTCACAGGGTGGTATAATGGGTGGTCTAATGGGTGGTCTAATGGATGGTCTAATGGATGGTCTAATGGGTGGTCATAGGATGGTCTAATGGATGGTCTAATGGATGGTCTAATGAGTGGTCTAATGGGTGGTCACAGGGTGGTATAATGGGTGGTCTAATGGGTGGTCTAATGGATGGTCTAATGGGTGGTCATAGGATGGTCTAATGGATGGTCTAATGGATGGTCTAATGAGTGGTCTAATGGGTGGTCACAGGGTGGTATAATGGGTGGTCTAATGGGTGGTCTAATGGGTGTTCTAATGGATGGTCTAATGGGTGGTATAATGGATGGTCTAATGGGTGGTCTAATGGGTGGTCATAGAGTGGTATAATGGATGGTCTAATGGGTGGTCTAATGGGTGGTCTAATGGATGGTCTAATGGGTGGTCTAATGGGTGGTCATAGAGTGGTATAATGGATGGTCTAATGGGTGGTCTAATGGGTGGTCTAATGGATGGTCTAATGGGTGGTCTAATGGGTGGTCTAATGGGTGGTCTAATGGACAGGTCTAATGGATGGTCTAAGAATTGATCTAATGGGTGATATAAGAAGGGATCTAATGGATGGTCTAAGAAGTGATCTAATGGGTGATATAAGAAGGGATCTAATGGATGGTCTAAGAAGTGGTCTAATGGGTGATATAAGAAGGGATCTAATGGGTGGTCTAAGAATTGATCTAATGGGTGATCTAAGAAGTGGTCTAATGGGTGATATAAGAAGGGATCTAATGGATGGTCTAAGAATTGATCTAATGGGTGATATAAGAAGGGATCTAATGGGTGGTCTAAGAAGTGGTCTAATGGGTGATATAAGAAGGGATCTAATGGATGGTCTAAGAATTGATCTAATGGGTGATATAAGAAGGGATCTAATGGGTGGTCTAAGAAGTGGTCTAATGGGTGATATAAGAAGGGATCTAATGGATGGTCTAAGAAGTGGTCTAATGGGTGATATAAGAAGGGATCTAATGGGTGGTCTAAGAAGTGGTCTAATGGGTGATATAAGAAGGGATCTAATGGATGGTCTAAGAAGTGGTCTAATGGGTGATATAAGAAGGGATCTAATGGATGGTCTAAGAATTGATCTAATGGGTGATATAAGAAGGGATCTAATGGATGGTCTAAGAAGTGGTCTAATGGGTGATATAAGAAGGGATCTAATGGGTGGTCTAAGAAGTGGTCTAATGGGTGATATAAGAAGGGATCTAATGGGTGGTCTAAGAAGTGGTCTAATGGGTGATATAAGAAGGGATCTAATGGATGGTCTAAGAAGTGGTCTAATGGGTGATATAAGAAGGGATCTAATGGATGGTCTAAGAATTGATCTAATGGGTGATATAAGAAGGGATCTAATGGGTGGTCTAAGAATTGATCTAATGGGTGATATAAGAAGGGATCTAATGGGTGGTCTAAGAAGTGGTCTAATGGGTGATATAAGAAGGGATCTAATGGATGGTCTAAGAAGTGGTCTAATGGGTGATATAAGAAGGGATCTAATGGGTGGTCTAAGAAGTGGTCTAATGGGTGATATAAGAAGGGATCTAATGGGTGGTCTAAGAAGTGGTCTAATGGGTGATATAAGAAGGGATCTAATGGATGGTCTAAGAATTGATCTAATGGGTGATATAAGAAGGGATCTAATGGGTGGTCTAAGAAGTGGTCTAATGGGTGATATAAGAAGGGGTCTAATGGATGGTCTAAGAAGTGGTCTAATGGGTGATATAAGAAGGGATCTAATGGATGGTCTAAGAATTGATCTAATGGGTGATATAAGAAGGGATCTAATGGGTGGTCTAAGAAGTGGTCTAATGGGTGATATAAGAAGGGGTCTAATGGATGGTATAAGAAGGGGTCTAATGGGTGATATAAGAAGGGATCTAATGGATGGTCTAAGAAGTGATCTAATGGGTGATCTAAGAAGACAAACATAAACATTTTTGTATTCACACAGTCAGACGTGACATTATATGACACACAGGGGCTGAGTACCTTGAGACCATCAATTATCTCGTCATACTCCTTCATGTTGAGACCAATACCATGGTCCTCAGCTAGGTCCATGAGGATGTGGGCTGGCACATGGACCCCAAATCTTCCACTCTCAAGTTCGTAGATCTGTTCCCCTGGCAGAGAAAACAACAACCCTTGACTGGCACACAATCTCTAGATGGTGTCACGTGACTTGAGCAGCCCCACTTGTACATAAAGTCTGGGTTGATGACACCCGAAAGATGGAAATTAAAACAGTTTACAAACTAAATTGAAGGCAGTAGAATTAGACTGCATTAACAGTTCTGCATTTGTCAAAGTGTGTGACACATGGGAGAGGACAACTGTTCTCATTTTCACAAAGACAGCACATGACAGCCACAAGAAATCGAAGTCAAGAGTGTCACCAAGTATCAGTTTACTACCATGTCCCAGTATTTACCTGTAAGACGTGTGATGGACCCAGTACTTACCTGTCAGACATGTGATTTACCAGTACTTACCTGTCAGACATGTTATGGACCAGTACTTACCTGTCAGACATGTTATGGACCAGTACTTCCCTGTCAGACATGTTATGGACCAGTACTTACCTGTCAGACATGTTATGGACCAGTACTTACCTGTCAGACATGTTATGGACCAGTACTTACCTGTCAGACATGTGATGGACCAGTACTTACCTGTCAGACATGTGATGGACCAGTACTTACCTGTCAGACATGTTATGGACCAGTACTTACCTGTCAGACATGTGATGGACCAGTACTTCCCTGTCAGACATGTGATGGACCAGTACTTCCCTGTCAGACATGTTATGGACCAGTACTTATCTGTCAGACATGTGATGGACCAGTACTTACCTGTCAGACATGTTATGGACCAGTACTTACCTGTCAGATATGTGATGGACCAGTACTTACCTGTCAGACATGTTATGGACCAGTACTTACCTGTCAGACATGTGATGGACCAGTACTTACCTGTCAGACATGTGATGGACCAGTACTTACCTGTCAGACATGTTATGGACCAGTACGTACCTGTCAGACATGTTATGGACCAGTACGTACCTGTCAGACATGTTATGGACCAGTACGTACCTGTCAGACATGTTATGGACCAGTACTTACCTGTCAGACATGTGATGGACCAGTACGTACCTGTCAGACATGTTATGGACCAGTACTTACCTGTCAGACATGTGATGGACCAGTACGTACCTGTCAGACATGTTATGGACCAGTACGTACCTGTCAGACATGTTATGGACCAGTACGTACCTGTCAGACATGTTATGGACCAGTACGTACCTGTCAGACATGTTATGGACCAGTACGTACCTGTCAGACATGTGATGGACCAGTACTTACCTGTCAGACATGTGATGGACCAGTACTTACCTGTCAGACATGTTATGGACCAGTACTTACCTGTCAGACATGTTATGGACCAGTACTTACCTGTCAGACATGTTATGGACCAGTACGTACCTGTCAGACATGTGATGGACCAGTACTTACCTGTCAGACATGTTATGGACCAGTACGTACCTGTCAGACATGTTATGGACCAGTACTTACCTGTCAGACATGTTATGGACCAGTACTTACCTGTCAGACATGTGATGGACCAGTACGTACCTGTCAGACATGTGATGGACCAGTACGTACCTGTCAGACATGTGATGGACCAGTACTTACCTGTCAGACATGTTATGGACCAGTACGTACCTGTCAGACATGTTATGGACCAGTACTTACCTGTCAGACATGTTATGGACCAGTACTTACCTGTCAGACATGTGATGGACCAGTACGTACCTGTCAGACATGTGATGGACCAGTACTTACCTGTCAGACATGTTATGGACCAGTATTTACCTGTCAGACATGTTATGGACCAGTATTTACCTGTCAGACATGTTATGGACCAGTATTTACCTGTCAGACATGTGATGGACCAGTACTTACCTGTCAGACATGTTATGGACCATTACTTACCTGTCAGACATGTTATGGACCAGTACTTACCTGTCAGACATGTTATGGACCAGTACTTACCTGTCAGACATGTTATGGACCAGTACTTACCTGTCAGACATGTGATGGACCAGTACTTACCTGTCAGACATGTTATGGACCAGTACTTACCTGTCAGACATGTTATGGACCATTACTTACCTGTCAGACATGTTATGGACCAGTACTTACCTGTCAGACATGTTATGGACCAGTACTTACCTGTCAGACATGTTATGGACCAGTACTTACCTGTCAGACATGTTATGGACCAGTACTTACCTGTCAGACATGTTATGGACCAGTACTTACCTGTCAGACATGTTATGGACCAGTACTTACCTGTCAGACATGTTATGGACCAGTACTTACCTGTCAGACATGTTATGGACCAGTACTTCCCTGTCAGACATGTTATGGACCAGTACTTACCTGTCAGACATGTTATGGACCAGTACTTCCCTGTCAGACATGTTATGGACCAGTACTTACCTGTCAGACATGTTATGGACCAGTACTTACCTGTCAGACATGTTATGGACCAGTACTTACCTGTCAGACATGTTATGGACCAGTACTTACCTGTCAGACATGTTATGGACCAGTACTTACCTGTCAGACATGTTATGGACCATTACTTACCTGTCAGACATGTTATGGACCAGTACTTACCTGTCAGACATGTTATGGACCAGTACTTACCTGTCAGACATGTGATGGACCAGTACTTACCTGTCAGATATGTTATGGACCAGTACTTACCTGTCAGACATGTTATGGACCAGTACTTACCTGTCAGACATGTGATGGACCAGTACTTACCTGTCAGACATGTTATGGACCAGTACTTACCTGTCAGACATGTTATGGACCAGTACTTACCTGTCAGACATGTTATGGACCAGTACTTACCTGTCAGACATGTTATGGACCAGTACTTACCTGTCAGACATGTGATGGACCAGTACTTACCTGTCAGACATGTTATGGACCAGTACTTACCTGTCAGACATGTTATGGACCAGTACTTACCTGTCAGACATGTTATGGACCAGTACTTACCTGTCAGACATGTTATGGACCAGTACTTACCTGTCAGACATGTTATGGACCAGTACTTACCTGTCAGACATGTGATGGACCAGTACTTCCCTGTCAGACATGTTATGGACCAGTACTTACCTGTCAGACATGTTATGGACCAGTACTTACCTGTCAGACATGTTATGGACCAGTACTTACCTGTCAGACATGTTATGGACCAGTACTTACCTGTCAGACATGTTATGGACCAGTACTTACCTGTCAGACATGTGATGGACCAGTACTTCCCTGTCAGACATGTTATGGACCAGTACTTACCTGTCAGACATGTTATGGACCAGTACTTACCTGTCAGACATGTTATGGACCAGTACTTACCTGTCAGACATGTTATGGACCAGTACTTCCCTGTCAGACATGTTATGGACCAGTACTTACCTGTCAGACATGTGATGGACCAGTACTTACCTGTCAGACATGTGATGGACCAGTACTTCCCTGTCAGACATGTGATGGACCAGTACTTACCTGTCAGACATGTTATGGACCAGTACTTACCTGTCAGACATGTTATGGACCAGTACTTACCTGTCAGACATGTTATGGACCAGTACTTACCTGTCAGACATGTGATGGACCAGTACTTACCTGTCAGACATGTGATGGACCAGTACTTACCTGTCAGACATGTTATGGACCAGTACTTACCTGTCAGACATGTTATGGACCAGTACTTACCTGTCAGACATGTTATGGACCAGTACTTACCTGTCAGACATGTTATGGACCAGTACTTACCTGTCAGACATGTTATGGACCAGTACTTACCTGTCAGACATGTTATGGACCAGTACTTACCTGTCAGACATGTGATGGACCAGTACTTACCTGTCAGACATGTTATGGACCAGTACTTACCTGTCAGACATGTTATGGACCAGTACTTACCTGTCAGACATGTTATGGACCAGTACTTACCTGTCAGACATGTTATGGACCAGTACTTACCTGTCAGACATGTTATGGACCAGTACTTACCTGTCAGACATGTTATGGACCAGTACTTACCTGTCAGACATGTTATGGACCAGTACTTACCTGTCAGACATGTTATGGACCAGTACTTACCTGTCAGACATGTTATGGACCAGTACTTACCTGTCAGACATGTTATGGACCAGTACTTACCTGTCAGACATGTTATGGACCAGTACTTACCTGTCAGACATGTTATGGACCAGTACTTACCTGTCAGACATGTTATGGACCAGTATTTACCTGTCAGACATGTGATGGACCCAAACTTGTTGAGGGCCTTCCCAAGTGCCCTCTCTCCCTCCACCAGGGTCTGCATGTAACGCTCCTCCTCCGCCTCCAGAATACTCTGTGTCTACAACATGACCTTTGACCTTTGAGCAGTCCGACCAGAGGGCATACGGTGCATTGTATTCAGGGCATTTCGGGGTTTAAAAATAACACAGTGGAACTTACGAGTAAGATCACCCTAATGTTTGAGTCAAGATGACCTGAATGACAAAGTGACCTGAATAACAAGTTATCTGAATGCCAAGGTCACCTGAATGACAAATGATCGGAATGCCAAGGTCACCTGAATGACAAGTGACCTAAATGTGAACATCACCTGAATGCCAAAAGTCACCTTAAAGCGAAGGTCACCTCAATGACAAATGTGACCTGAATGCCAAGGTCACCTCAATGCAGAGATAATATAACATTAATGCTGAAGTGACATGTAACAGATGATATATTTAAAGTGATGTTTTTACAATGTCATACTGAGAATTGGTGTCATTAGGTGTGTTTGTTACAATTTACAAACCTCTGCAGAATTCCTCTGTATCTCTGGGAATGCTTCACCCTAGGATGAAAAATCATAAACTCAGACCCAAGAATATAAGTGTATATATACATACTTGTCAGTCATTAAAGGGATTTTTCCTACGCATCTGACGCATACTGTATCAAAACATGATACTTTCACATAAGTACTTTCTTTGTATCTTTTGTCTTGGGTGGTACCTGCGCAACAAACCGCTACTTTACTGTGGTTTTGTGAATCACTTTAAGGCTTAGAATAGGCTGCCAAGTAGGTGATTAATTATGCAGCCAATTAAAATGAATATTCATGAACGCGCTTTAAACCATGCAATGACCAATGACTTTAAAGCCAGTGAACTTGTTGGATAAAACTGAAGTCTGACGAATGGAACTGAACATTCATGACCATGCCTTATACGAATAGTAGGGTCGGAGCCCAAATTAAAAACTCCACGTATGCAGTTATTTTTTCAATCTAATGTCAGGATTATAAGTGATTAATAAAACACTTTTGTAATGAAATGTAGGCATAGAAATATATGAAATAATTATGATAAATTACAGAGTTTAAGATTTTAAAAGAATCCCAAAAATGTACCTAGTCTCATGTATATTTTCATCTTATTTTTACTGTTTTTTGTCTAAATTATTTTAATGCTATCAACTCACCAGACTTTCGACAACAAGTGGCACGAGACTGCTAATGACACCAGGTGGCGCCTTGAGTACCCTGCGTGCCTGCTTCACACATCGGTGGACAATTTTCCGAACTTTGCTACTGCAAAAGCAACACACACCGCAAATGATTAAATTAATTTGCATAAAGATATTTCATCCATCCATCCACCCACCCACACCACCCACCCACCCACCCACCCACCCACCCACCCACTGCAGATATCATATTTAAAAGTTTTCAATAGAAACGTGCTGTATCCAAAGAACAATTTACAAAATAAATCCATTGGAATAATCCTAAAATATAAACACATATTAGCAGAATACACATATATACATTAATGAACTATATTAAAATAATATTCTCAGATAAAAAATCAATGATAAGACATGTTGTCAACTACTTAACAATGATATCAACCAATTTCCTGCTGTCCTGTGAAAACTACTTCACCCAAGACACGACTTTGATAACAGTTTCTATAACATTTATATGCTTATCAAATCTTGTCAAAATGACACACAGTCAACAGTCTAACTGTTCCACAATTTGAATTGGGAACAAATTACAAAAGAAACCAGTTCTACTATTGTTTTTATTATCAAAGTTACCTTTGAAGCATATCCAAAGTACAGAACAACAAGAATTACTTTCAAACGTATATCTGGGCTGTTTCAAGTTTCTACTTATTCTTTGGCCCAAAAGCACAATCGTAACAAACGTATGCAGGAAAGAGTCCCACAGAGAAATTTAACAATGTTCCAAGGTGTATATATATATATATATATATATATATATATATATATGCAGTTAATGCACGGAAACTATTTAAAAACAAATACCCACCACTGTGTATAGCCAGGTACTCACTCATACAGCTGAGTGAATGTAGAGCGATGTAGAGTGAATGAACTTAACCATGGTTTGACGCGGTGTTTCTAACCCAGGTTCTCGTAGTTGAGAGTGTGAAGCTCTAACTACTGGGCTATTACAAGTATATCATATGTATGTGTGTATATATATATATATATATATATATATATATATATACATGTGATGTACTTGTAATGGCCCTGAATTTTATTTCAAATATCACACATTTTTGATACCAGTTTAGTCAGTACAGTTT
This sequence comes from Ridgeia piscesae, assembly GCA_025642075.2. Lineage (NCBI taxonomy): Eukaryota > Metazoa > Annelida > Polychaeta > Sabellida > Siboglinidae > Ridgeia > Ridgeia piscesae. Next base: position 264,391 of record JAODUO010000834.1, on the reverse strand, counting down.
GCAACATAAAACAAGGGTTAACTGTGACCCATGAAGGGTTAAATAGAGAAATGACGACCTACTCGAGACCTCCACGACCGGGTCGCAAGCCATCGCTAATGGCAACTGTCAACATACGGGCATGATCTGCGATGATGCGGTAGGCGGTATCGATGCCTCCCTTGTCAGCTATACCAACACGCCCTTGATATGCCGGCACTCCACAAGTCTGAAACAGGTGAGTGTGCATACAAATTTACATTTAATTTTTTTGTTTTTTGTTTACTGAAATTAGTCTCACATAAAACGCATTTATTAATTTTGAAACTAAATAAAACTCTTACTCACTTGTGCAGTTGGAACACATGATGCGGTGTGGGAAATGTTTGACCACTCAAATAGGCCACTGACCATAACTCAATAACAAGTTCATGTTTTTCTAAATGTAGTGCAAGTGGTGGGTGAGAGGTCAGCAGAGCAGGGCAGTGAATTCTCACAGAATGAGACAGATAAGTCTGGCTTCAGGAAGATGATGTGACAGTATACACACATGCACACATATGCACAACTCACATACACACATGCATATACATTCACGCACATATAATTTTACCTTTTTGATATTTATATTCAGTCAATATCTATCAAAATGTCTTAGCTGCATTTCTGGTAGTTATTTGAACAAACTAGTTAATTTACCACAATATTTTGCCTAATTCTACTACTCAATATATTTGTTTATTCCTAGAGTAAAACTATTGATATTCATACATATTGTCAGGGTATGTGCATGTGTGTATGCGTGTATGTTGTACGGGCTTGTGTGTATGTGTTTGTGTACATATATGTACATGTATTCGTGTGTGTGTGTGTGTGTGTGTGTGTGTGTGTGTGTGTGTGTGTGTGTGTGTGTGTGTGTGTGTGTGTGTGTGTGTATGTGTGTATATGTGTGTGTGTATGTGTGTGCACGTGATTGTGTGTATGTGTTTGTGTGCATGTGTGTACATGTATTCATGTGTATGTGTATGTGTGTGTATGTGTGTGTGTGTGAATGCATGTGATTGTGTGTATGTGTATGTGTTTGTGTGTATGTGTTTGTGTGTATGTGTTTGTGTGTATGTGTTTGTGTGCATGTATGTGTGTGTGTGTGTGTGTGCGTGTGATTTTGAGTGTGTGTTTGTATGCATGTGTACATTTACATGTGTACATTTACATGTGTGTGTGTGTGTGTGTGTGTGTGTGTGTGTGTGTGTGTGTGTGTGTGTGTGTGTGTGTGTGTGTGTGTGTGTGTGTGTGTGTGTGTGTGTGTGTGTGTGTGTGTGTGTGTGTGTGTGTGTGTGTGTGTGTGTGTGTGTGTGTGTGTGTGTGTGTGTGTGTGTGTGTGTGTGTACATGTGTGTACATGTGTATATCATGTATCAGTGTCTCTGCGTGTGTGTTGACCTGTATGAAATCTGATCCCTCATAAACTCACCGTGTGGATGTGCTCAAAGAGAGGCAGGAAGAGGGCGGTGTTGTAGTTGGATGTTGTGCCATAAACTCACCGTGTGGATGTGCTCAAAGAGAGGCAGGAAGAGGTCGGTGTTGTAGTTGGATGTTGTGCCATAAACTCACCGTGTGGATGTGCTCAAAGAGAGGCTGGAAGAGGTCGGTGTTGTAGTTGGATGTTGTGCCATAAACTCACCGTGTGGATGTGCTCAAAGAGAGGCAGGAAGAGGGCGGTGTTGTAGTTGGATGTTGTGCCATAAACTCACCCTGTGAATGTGCTCAAAGAGAGGCAGGAAGAGGTTGTTGTAGTTGGATGTTGTGCCATAAACTCACCGTGTGGATGTGCTCAAAGCGAGGCTGGAAGAGGTCGGTGTTGTAGTTGGATGTTGTGCCATAAACTCACCGTGTGGATGTGCTCAAAGAGAGGCTGGAAGAGGTCGGTGTTGTAGTTGGATGTTGTGCCATAAACTCACCGTGTGGATGTGCTCAAAGAGAGGCTGGAAGAGGTCGGTGTTGTAGTTGGATGTTGTGCCATAAACTCACCGTGTGGATGTGCTCAAAGAGAGGCTGGAAGAGGTCGGTGTTGTATTTTGGATGTTGTGCCATAAACTCACCGTGTGGATGTGCTCAAAGAGGGCTGGAAGAGGTCGGTGTTGTAGTTGGATGTTGTGCCATAAACTCACCGTGTGGGATGTGCTCAAAGAGAGGCAGGAAGAGGTCGGTGTTGTAGTTGGATGTTGTGCCATAAACTCACCGTGTGGATGTGCTCAAAGAGAGGCTGGAAGAGGTCGGTGTTGTAGTTGGATGTTGTGCCATAAACTCACCGTGTGGATGTGCTCAAAGAGAGGCTGGAAGAGGTCGGTGTTGTAGTTGGATGTTGTGCCATAAACTCACCGTGTGGATGTGCTCAAAGAGAGGCAGGAAGAGGTCGGTGTTGTAGTTGGATGTTGTGCCATAAACTCACCGTGTGGATGTGCTCAAAGAGTGGCTGGAAGAGGTCGGTGTTGTAGTTGGATGTTGTGCCATAAAATCACCGTGTGGATGTGCTCAAAGAGAGGCTGGAAGAGGTCGGTGTTGTAGTTGGATGTTGTGCCATAAAATCACCATGTGGATGTGCTCAAAGAGAGGCTGGAAGAGGTCGGTGTTGTAGTTGGATGTTATGCCATAAACTCACCGTGTGGATGTGCTCAAAGAGAGGCTGGAAGAGGTCGGTGTTATAGTTGGATGTTATGCCATAAACTCACCATGTGGATGTGCTCAAAGAGAGGCAGGAAGAGGTCGGTGTTGTAGTTGGATGTTGTGCCATAAACTAAACCGTGTGGATGTGCTCAAAGAGAGGCTGGAAAAGGTCGGTGTTGTAGTTGGATGTTGTGCCATAAACTCACCGTGTGGATGTGCTCAAAGAGAGGCAGGAAGAGGTCGGTGTTATAGTTGGATGTTGTGCCATAAACTCACCGTGTGGATGTGCTCAAAGAGAGGCTGGAAAAGGTCGGTGTTGTAGTTGGATGTTGTGCCATAAACTCACCGTGTGGATGTGCTCAAAGAGAGGCTGGAAGAGGTCGGTGTTGTAGTTGGATGTTATGCCATAAACTCACCGTGTGGATGTGCTCAAAGAGAGGCTGGAAGAGGTCGGTGTTGTAGTTGGATGTTGTGCCATAAACTCACCATGTGGATGTGCTCAAAGAGTGGCTGGAAGAGGTCGGTGTTGTAGTTGGATGTTATGCCATAAACTCACCGTGTGGATGTGCTCAAAGAGAGGCAGGAAGAGGTCGGTGTTGTAGTTGGATGTTGTGCCATAAACTCACCGTGTGGATGTGCTCAAAGAGAGGCTGGAAGAGGTCGGTGTTGTAGTTGGATGTTGTGCCATAAACTCACCGTGTGGATGTGCTCAAAGAGAGGCAGGAAGAGGTCGGTGTTGTAGTTGGATGTTGTGCCATAAACTCACCGTGTGGATGTGCTCAAAGAGAGGCTGGAAGAGGTCGGTGTTGTAGTTGGATGTTATGCCATAAACTCACCGTGTGGATGTGCTCAAAGAGAGGCTGGAAGAGGTCGGTGTTGTAGTTGGATGTTTGCCATAAACTCCCCCTGGGGAATGTGCTCAAAGAGAGGCAGGAAGAGGTCGGTGTTGTAGTTGGATGTTGTGCCATAAACTGACCCTGTGAATGTGCTCAAAGAGAGGCAGGAAGAGGTCGGTGTTGTAGTTGGATGTTGTGCCATAAACTCACCGTGTGGATGTGCTCAAAGAGAGGCTGGAAGAGGTCGGTGTTGTAGTTGGATGTTGTGCCATAAACTCACCATGTGGATGTGCTCAAAGAGAGGCTGGAAGAGGTCGGTGTTGTAGTTGGATGTTGTGCCATAAACTCACCGTGTGGATGTGCTCAAAGAGAGGCTGGAAGAGGTCGGTTTTTGTATTTTGGATGTTGTGCCATAAACTACCGTGTGGATGTGCTCAAAGAGTGGCTGGAAGAGGTCGGTGTTGTAGTTGGATGTTATGCCATAAACTCACCGTGTGGATGTGCTCAAAGAGAGGCAGGAAGAGGTCGGTGTTGTAGTTGGATGTTGTGCCATAAACTGACCGTGTGGATGTGCTCAAAGAGAGGCTGGAAGAGGTCGGTGTTGTAGTTGGATGTTGTGCCATAAACTCACCGTGTGGATGTGCTCAAAGAGAGGCTGGAAGAGGTCGGTGTTTAGTTGGATGTTTGCCATAAAAAAAACCATGGGGAAAAAGGGGGGGTTTTAGTTGGATGTTGTGCCATAAACTAAACCGTGTGGATGTGCTCAAAGAGAGGCGGAAAGGTCGGTGTTGTAGTTGGATGTTGTGCCATAAACTCCCCGTGTGGATGTGCTCAAAGAGAGGCGGGGAAGGGGTTTGGTGTTGTAGTTGGATGTTGTGCCATAAACTCACCGTGTGGATGTGCTCAAAGAGAGGCTGGAAGAGGTCGGTGTTGTAGTTGGATGTTATGCCATAAACTCACCGTGTGGATGTGCTCAAAGAGAGGCTGGAAGAGGTCGGTGTTGTAGTTGGATGTTGTGCCATAAACTCACCATGTGGATGTGCTCAAAGAGAGGCTGGAAGAGGTCGGTGTTGTAGTTGGATGTTGTGCCATAAACTCACCATGTGGATGTGCTCAGAGTGGCTGGAAGAGGTCGGTGTTGTAGTTGGATGTTATGCCATAAACTCACCGTGTGGATGTGCTCAAAGAGAGGCAGGAAGAGGTCGGTGTTGTAGTTGGATGTTGTGCCATAAACTCACCGTGTGGATGTGCTCAAAGAGAGGCTGGAAGAGGTCGGTGTTGTAGTTGGATGTTGTGCCATAAACTCACCGTGTGGATGTGCTCAAAGAGAGGCTGGAAGAGGTCGGTGTTGTAGTTGGATGTTGTGCCATAAACTCACCGTGTGGATGTGCTCAAAGAGAGGCAGGAAGAGGTCGGTGTTGTAGTTGGATGTTGTGCCATAAACTCACCGTGGGATGTGCTCAAAGAGAGGCTGGAAGAGGTCGGTGTTATAGTTGGATGTTGTGCCATAAACTCCCCCTGTGGATGTGCTCAAAGAGAGGCAGGAAGAGGTCGGTGTTGTAGTTGGATGTTGTGCCATAAACTCCCCCTGTGGATGTGCTCAAAGAGAGGCTGGAAGAGGTCGGTGTTGTAGTTGGATGTTGTGCCATAAACTCACCGTGTGGATGTGCTCAAAGAGAGGCTGGAAGAGGTCGGTGTTGTAGTTGGATGTTGTGCCATAAACTCACCGTGTGGATGTGCTCAAAGAGAGGCAGGAAGAGGTCGGTGTTGTAGTTGGATGTTGTGCCATAAACTCACCGTGTGGATGTGCTCAAAGAGAGGCAGGAAGAGGTCGGTGTTATAGTTGGATGTTGTGCCATAAACTCACCGTGTGGATGTGCTCAAAGAGAGGCTGGAAGAGGTCGGTGTTGTAGTTGGATGTTTGCCATAAACTCACCGTGTGGATGTGCTCAAAGAGAGGCTGGAAGAGGTCGGTGTTATAGTTGGATGTTGTGCCATAAACTCACCATGTGGATGTGCTCAAAGAGAGGCAGGAAGAGGTCGGTGTTGTAGTTGGATGTTGTGCCATAAACTAAACCGTGTGGATGTGCTCAAAGAGAGGCTGGAAGAGGTCGGTGTTGTAGTTGGATGTTGTGCCATAAACTCACCGTGTGGATGTGCTCAAAGAGAGGCTGGAAGAGGTCGGTGTTGTAGTTGGATGTTATGCCATAAACTCACCGTGTGGATGTGCTCAAAGAGAGGCAGGAAGAGGTCGGTGTTGTAGTTGGATGTTGTGCCATAAACTCACCCTGTGGATGTGCTCAAAGAGAGGCTGGAAGAGGTCGGTGTTATAGTTGGATGTTGTGCCATAAACTCACCCTGTGAATGTGCTCAAAGAGAGGCAGGAAGAGGTCGGTGTTGTAGTTGGATGTTGTGCCATAAACTCACCCTGTGGATGTGCTCAAAGAGAGGCTGGAAGAGGTCGGTGTTGTAGTTGGATGTTGTGCCATAAACTCACCGTGTGGATGTGCTCAAAGAGAGGCTGGAAGAGGTCGGTGTTGTAGTTGGATGTTGTGCCATAAACTCACCGTGTGGATGTGCTCAAAGAGAGGCTGGAAGAGGTCGGTGTTGTAGTTGGATGTTGTGCCATAAACTCACCCTGTGGATGTGCTCAAAGAGTGGCTGGAAGAGGTCGGTGTTGTAGTTGGATGTTGTGCCATAAACTCACCGTGTGGATGTGCTCAAAGAGAGGCTGGAAGAGGTCGGTGTTGTAGTTGGATGTTGTGCCATAAACTCACCTGTGGATGTGCTCAAAGAGAGGCTGGAAGAGGTCGGTGTTGTAGTTGGATGTTATGCCATAAACTCACCGTGTGGATGTGCTCAGAGAGGCTGGAAGAGGTCGGTGTTGTAGTTGGATGTTGTGCCATAAACTCACTGTGTGGATGTGCTCAAAGAGAGGCAGGAAGAGGTCGGTGTTGTAGTTGGATGTTGTGCCATAAACTCACCGTGTGGATGTGCTCAAAGAGTGGCTGGAAGAGGTCGGTGTTGTAGTTGGATGTTATGCCATAAACTCACTGTGTGGATGTGCTCAAAGAGAGGCTGGAAGAGGTCGGTGTTGTAGTTGGATGTTATGCCATAAACTCACTGTGTGGATGTGCTCAAAGAGTGGCTGGAAGAGGGCGGTGTTGTAGTTGGATGTTATGCCATAAACTCACTGTGTGGATGTGCTCAAAGAGAGGCTGGAAGAGGTCGGTGTTGTAGTTGGATGTTATGCCATAAACTCACCGTGTGGATGTGCTCAAAGAGTGGCTGGAAGAGGTCGGTGTTATAGTTGGATGTTATGCCATAAACTCACTGTGTGGATGTGCTCAAAGAGTGGCTGGAAGAGGGCGGTGTTGTAGTTGGATGTTATGCCATAAACTCACTGTGTGGATGTGCTCAAAGAGAGGCAGGAAGAGGTCGGTGTTGTAGTTGGATGTTGTGCCATAAACTCACCGTGGGGATGTGCTCAAAGAGAGGCTGGAAGAGGTCGGTGTTGTAGTTGGATGTTGTGCCATAAACTCACCGTGGGGATGTGCTCAAAGAGAGGCAGGAAGAGGTCGGTGTTGTAGTTGGATGTTGTGCCATAAACTGACCGTGTGGATGTGCTCAAAGAGAGGCTGGAAGAGGTCGGTGTTGTAGTTGGATGTTGTGCCATAAACTCACCGTGTGGATGTGCTCAAAGAGTGGCTGGAAGAGGTCGGTGTTGTAGTTGGATGTTGTGCCATAAACTCACCGTGTGGATGTGCTCAAAGAGAGGCAGGAAGAGGTCGGTGTTGTAGTTGGATGTTGTGCCATAAACTCACCATGTGGATGTGCTCAAAGAGAGGCAGGAAGAGGTCGGTGTTGTAGTTGGATGTTGTGCCATAAACTCACCATGTGGATGTGCTCAAAGAGAGGCAGGAAGAGGTCGGTGTTGTAGTTGGATGTTGTGCCATAAACTCACCGTGTGGATGTGCTCAAAGAGAGGCAGGAAGAGGTCGGTGTTGTAGTTGGATGTTGTGCCATAAACTCACCGTGTGGATGTGCTCAAAGAGAGGCTGGAAGAGGTCGGTGTTGTAGTTGGATGTTGTGCCATAAACTCACCGTGTGGATGTGCTCAAAGAGAGGCAGGAAGAGGTCGGTGTTGTAGTTGGATGTTGTGCCATAAACTCACCGTGTGGATGTGCTCAAAGAGAGGCTGGAAGAGGTCGGTGTTGTAGTTGGATGTTGTGCCATAAACTCACCGTGTGGATATGCTCAAAGAGAGGCAGGAAGAGGTCGGTGTTGTAGTTGGATGTGGTGCCCTGGAGCACGGCTGTCACCCTCTCTAGCCCCATACCTGTGTCGACATGGTGACGTGGCAGTGGGCACAGTGACATGTCACCAAGTCTGTCAACCAACAACATCAAAGACTCAGTATCTACAGACATACCACATCTCACTGCTGCAGGTATCACACTGGAAACATTCTATAATCATTTTCAGTTATGTTAATATAATAGAGAGGTTGTAATGACAAATATAAAAATCTGTAATTCATAATATATCCAATTGGCTGAAATCAGACAATCTGGAATTGACACAGAATTTCATACTGGAATTGATTTTCAATCATTTACCGGAATATTCCAGAATGGAGACGACCAACACCTTGTGTATGTCAACAAAGTCTTTCTAGTGATTTCTCCAGTTGTCCCTCTGGAAAACCTTCTGTTGTAGTTTGTCTGTGTGTTTATTTATCTGTGTGTTTATTTATCTGTGTGTTTATTTATCTGTGTGTTTATTTATCTGTGTGTTTATTTATCTGTGTGTTTATTTATGTGTGTTTATTTATTTATCTGTGTGTTTATTTATTTATCTGTGTGTTTATTTATCTGTGTGTTTATTTATCTGTGTGTTTATTTATCTGTGTGTTTATTTATCTGTGTGTTTATTTATCTGTGTGTTTATTTATCTGTGTGTTTATTTATCTGTGTGTTTATTTATCTGTGTGTTTATTTATCTGTGTGTTTATTTATCTGTGTGTTTATTTATCTGTGTGTTTATTTATCTGTGTGTTTATTTATCTGTGTGTTTATTTATCTGTGTGTTTATTTATCTGTGTGTTTATTTATCTGTGTGCTTATTTATCTGTGTGTTTATTTATTGTGTGTTTTTTTATCTGTGTGCTTATTTATCTGTGTGTTTATTTATCTGTGTGTTTATTTATCTGTGTGTTTATTTATCTGTGTGTTTTTTTATCTGTGTGCTTTTTTTATCTGTGTGTTATTTATCTGTGTGTTTATTTATCTGTGTGTTTATTTATCTTTTTTTTGTGTTTATTTATCTGTGTGTTTATTTATCTGTGTGTTTATTTATCTGTGTGTTTATTTATCTGTGTGTTTATTTATCTGTGTGTTTATTTATCTGTGTGTTTATTTATCTGTGTGTTTATTTATCTGTGTGTTTATTTATCTGTGTGTTTATTTATCTGTGTGTTTATTTATCTGTGTGTTTATTTATCTGTGTGTTTATTTATCTGTGTGTTTATTTATCTGTGTGTTTATTTATCTGTGTGTTTATTTATCTGTGTGTTTATTTATCTGTGTGCTTATTTATCTGTGTGTTTATTTATCTGTGTGTTTATTTATCTGTGTGTTTATTTATCTGTGTGTTTATTTATCTGTGTGTTTATTTATCTGGTGGTTTATTTATCTGTGTGCTTATTTATCTGTGTGTTTATTTATCTGTGTGTTTATTTATCTGTGTGTTTATTTATCTGTGTGTTTATTTATCTGTGTGTTTATTTATCTGGTGGTTTATTTATCTGTGTGCTTATTTATCTGTGTGTTTATTTATCTGTGTGTTTATTTATCTGTGTGTTTATTTATCTGTGTGTTTATTTATCTGTGTGCTTATTTATCTGTGTGC
>JAODUO010000834.1:212500-250000 GCA_025642075.2 Ridgeia piscesae | reverse complement strand
CTGGCCATAAGCATGGCAGTAATACATGAAAGTTATTTTAAGCACAATTAGTAACACTTCTACTCTAATTTATATCAACCCAAGGAACAAACCAACATAGCTATTTTTAGCTCATGTGCAGAATAGACCTGTGCGACTTCATACCTGATTGGCTGTGGAAGGTCACATGACTCACATGTGATGACCATGTAGAAACAACTATGAACTGAGCACATCTAAATTTCCATACCTGATTCATCCCTGCATTGATAAAGTATGTCCCTTCATCCTTCTTCGGAACAACTGAAGAAGACGGCACAAACAGGTGATCGCGATTTCTGAAGAAATTGATGAACGTTTCCCGAACTTTCTGTGAGGGCCATGCCTGATTGGCTGTGTGAGTGTGGGGAGCATTGTGCTGTAAAAGACATGTACGAGTGTACATAAACAATATAAATATTTTGTAGAAGTGATGCAATTCTAACAGTTATATTTCTGAGAAAAAAAATAACCATTATTACAGTGGGTATATGGTCTAGATAGTTTCATGTGGAAGATGTGGGTTATTTGTCAATAATAAGGCTTGGTTTTCCATTTCCTACTGGGTAATCATATTCATCACTTCGTCTCTGGTGTACTAATTTGTGTTGAAAAAGAACCACACAGAATGATTTACAATCTCAGGGCTTTATACAGGATAACGTTTTGCCAACAAGACACACACATTGTGGTGGACATGTGAACGTTTACTCACACACATACATGTCAGTTGAGATGTGCACTATGACCTGAAATAAACTACAAACACACATGTATGTGACACCCATTTTTAATGCATACCTAACAATGTCTATGATTTGGAAGACCCCCTTTTTCTGCTTCATTTTTATACCCATCCACAATAGGCTTTAACCAGCCAAATGATGGGTGGACAGGTCTCTGGCTGGCCTGTCAGCGACCTCCCTCAGTGACATCCTTCAGCGAACTCCCTCAACGACCTCTCAGTAAACTCATTCAGTGACCTCCTTTAATAACTGTTGCCAACAATTACCTTTAGGACCATTTTGTTAAGCTGAGGAAGAATGTTGTGTAGCATCTCATTTTCGACTGAATGAGAATACATGTTGTTTACAATGAGCCCAGACGGTAATAAAAACAACAATTCTCCTGCCCCTGTGACCTTACTGAGAGTAGTCGCCGTCCAGTTGAGTGTGAGAGACAACACTTTGTGTCTTGTTGCTGGTATAGCAATTTCAGTACCCATCCTCTTCTTGTCACCCACATTGTAAGTTCTTCTGTCTACCTTGAAACATTTCAAACAGTCAAAAGGTCAATCTATATAATAATAATGCTGGGTATAGCTATAAGTAACAGACACAAGTGATTTGACCGTCAGTGAATTCGGCTAGTGTCTAGCTTTTGGTGATTCCATGTTTGAGTGATAACATTGTAGAATTACTTAGATGAACAATCAAGTCGTGTGAAAGTACTGAAGCCTATGGACTTTATGCTCCAAGTTATATATGTCATGTACTCATTAGAGTTATAGATGTTATGTCCCAAGTCGCTTATGTCCAACATCACTTATGTTCCAAATACTGTGGACGATATGTCCCAAAAACAAGATGATAAGTAACAGTTAAAATATGCACTGAACTTGAAATGCTCTACAAAGAGTGCTAGCATTAGCTTTAACACATCAACAGATTTATGTTAAGATTAAAGTGCAAAACTAACATAAAAACTTTATTTTAATTTAATTAATTTAGGACATACCGTCTAGGACATGTGTCCTGGGACATAGCGTCGATAGGCCACTCATTATAGCTAAATTAGTTATAGAACTGGAAGATATATCACATCCTAAATTTATTTAAAAGTTTTTATAAAGCAATTTTTTTACATGGATGAATGGATGTTGACATTAATCTTGGCACTATTTGTTGAACATTTCATGTCATATGCGGATTTCAAACGTAACTTCTTCTCTTTTTGGGACACTTCGCCTACACCTTTCTGCGTCTATGACGTCAATGTATGATTGTAACTCCATATTAGACACGACGGGTTCCCTACATAGTACATGATCGACTAAGTCAAAATAAATTAATTTAATGTATACGTGTTCAACATTAAATAAAATAACTATTCTTATTATTCAGTTGACATCCATTCTTGTTCTCAGAGATAATAAGCTATGTTAGCAATAACTCACCTATGTCACAATAATAACTGTCTAAACTACACTGGTAAATCTAAACCGAGGTGAGATTGTTATCGGTACCGAACTACTTACATTATCGCTCACGAGTAAACGTGTTTACAAACAACATATTGGCATATAGCATCACCTGTTTGGGTTTATTTTTATTTCTAGAAAGCAGCAACACAACCGAAGTGTCTTGCTGACATTGTCATAGATTTACGTATTCATTAGCTGACGTTAGACAGTTTAATGTTTACAACGTGTGAACAATGTCGCTGTCAAGGTGTATAATGTGTTTTACTACTGCCATCTATCGGATTGTCTCAGTAACAAGTTCAAAGTTTATGCCGCTATGAACCGCCACTTATGCGAATTTTACAGTGGATTTGTTCCCTGCTAAAAATGTACTACAGTTTACTATGGTAAACTATGGTAAATCCATAGTAAATCATAGTAAATCATAGTAAACCATAGTAAACCATAGTAAACCATAGTATATTATATTTTACCATGCTTTCACCATAGTAAATATGTATGTAGACATAGTAAACCATAGTAAGTTATAGTAAACCCATAGTAATTCATAGTAAACTACAGTATACTACGTTTTACTATGCTTTTACCATAGTAAATTCACATGAAGATATAGTAAACTGTAGTGAACTGTAGTAAATCCATAGTAAGCTATAGTCAACCATAGTTTACTAAATTTTTACAATACTGTGATTACTGGTAAAGTCATGGTAATTGGATGATAAACCATGATATCACTGATTTAAATTTGTATATTTATCTACATTTTGATAAATGAACATTAAACCATATAGTAAACCATGATATAACAAAAGTAAATTAATTACGACATAAGCAGTTTTTGTTGATGGCCTTATTTTAAATTGTTCATGCAAAACTGTCAGATGCATCTACCACGGATCTGTTATGGTTTATAGCCCAGACAACTAATAGAAAACATAGTAAGCCATTAAAATTCCCATAGCATAGTCTATTTTTATCATCCCTGCTAAAAATTTACTATGGTTTACTACACTAAATTTACTATGGTTTACTACAGTAAATTTACTATGGTTTACTACAGTAAAACACAGTGTTTTTTTCGGAATATTTACTACGCTTTACCATAGTAAATACTATGGTTTACCATAGTATATACTATGGTTTACTTCAGTAAATACTACGTTTTACTATGGTTTACTACAGTGAATACCACATTTTACTATGGTTTACTATACTGAATATCACAATTTACTATGGTTTACTATAGTAAATACTACCTTTTACTATGGTTTACTACAGTGAATATCACAATTTACTATGGTTTACTATAGTAAATACTACATTTTACTATGGTTTACTACAGTGAATACCACATGTTACTATGGTTTACTATGGTGAATATCACAATTTACTATGGTTTACTATACTAAATACTACCTTTTACTATGGTTTACTACAGTGAATACCACATTTTACTATGGTTTACTATGGTGAATATCACAATTTACTATGGTTTACTATAGTAAATACTATGGTTTACTACAGTGAATACCACATTTTATTATGGTTTACTATGGTGAATATCACAATTTACTATGGTTTACTGTTATGTTCAGTTAATTTTAACCACCGGTTGTCCATAATAAAAAATACTATATCACTTTGATGGTGCTATCTGCAATCATAATACAAATCATAATTACTTTTGATGTGTCATGGTTTACTAAATCATGATACATCAAAAGTAAGTTAATTAATTATGGCATAAGTTGTCTGTGTTTAATGCCTTTAAATTACATATATGCATATGTTTGTATATATATATATATATATATATATATATATATATATATATATATATATATATATATATATATATTATATATATATATATATATTATATTAACATGCATATAATTATTATATAAATACATATGGATGTATATAATTAATGTTATTCACAAATACACTACTGCATGTATATATATATATATATATATCACACACACACACACACACACACACACACACACACACACACACACACACACACACACACACACACACACAACACACATACACACACACACACACACACACACACACACACACACACACACACACACACACACACACACACACACACACACACACACACACACACACACACAACCTACTTTGTGAAAATTAAAGCTAGGAATTTGCCTAGATCTTATCTATTAGTTGTCCCTTGGGTCTGCTGTCAGAATCCTAAGTAGCCACTCAACTTACTCAAGCCAGCCCTTATCAGATCAGTTGGTTCCCATTTATTGCCTGGCAGGCAAGCTTGGAGACAGAATACAGTAACTCAGTGCAACCCCATGTGCCCAGCAAGCATGCTGTGCATAGTTACCCATGGCAGTGCTAGTGACATGTTGACTTTGAAGTGCTGTGGTAACAAGTATACAAGTCAGCTGCACATCTCAGGACATTTGGTTTATCAATGCTGTACTGGACATGGACAAGAAGGAAGCCATGTTGTTGCAAATATTCAGGCGGATTGGCAACAAACATTATATGAAATTGTGGATCTGGTGTCAAATCTACACCTGTACATTTTACGAGACAAAGGTAAGAATCCTAGCTTATATTACATTACTGTTTTACAGTAGCATTACATTGTTCCGAGCATTTTTTTCATCTTCAAGAATAATAACCTAATTAACAGATGCACGTTAATCCTGTAATTTGTCTCACTTTTCGTTATAAGTATAATTTATCTTTCTTCCAGGGTTATATAATGAACATTGAAATTTTATAGAGTGAAATGTTATTGACTGAGTGTTGTAACTTTTAATTTATTATAATAGAATTTTAGTGACTGTTGTAAATGTGTATTGAGCAAGCATGTTAATTTAAATTGAAGTTCAATAATACCTTATGCATAAGTAATTTAAATTATTGACTACATCATGATTTTATTATTTTTGTCATGATGCTTAAAAAATGCATTACAAAGGTAAGCTTGATAATTATCAAATGACTATAGTGCAAGTGTATAATACCTTGACATTTGGATGCTAAGTGCAATAACGTACAATGTAATTTAGGGTTCACTTTTGGCATCATTCTTCACAATTTCTCACAATGAAGTGCCTTTGAATGTCCAGAAATGTATACTGTTATCTTCCTTATCATGTCTTTCCAACAGCCAAGGAATCAGTATAGACATCTGCACTGAGTTATAGTTGGCCTCTCTGAGGGCTGCTTAATTGGGGGACCTCAGTAATTGGGTGATTCCACTAATTACTGCCACTTTTATGACTAGAGGCCAGTTAATACCTCTGACCCATTATGCTGGCAAGTAATGATAACCAGAGTCTCAGACATATGAAATCAAATTTTTCTATTACACAGGTGCAGTGGGACACATCTTTGAGGAGTGAGATCTATGAAACTACATGGATACGGACATTATGGAATACCACTTGACAGAAATCAACCATAATTATAGTATTGCTGCCATGTAATTCATGACTTTTTAACATGTTAATAAAGCATTTCATTATATTATAAACACATTGTTTGATTATTTTAGTTATATGGCATGTGTAGAAGATCAAGACCCACTACGCATAATAAAATGTGATATTCACCATAGTAAATTATGATGAAATGTGGTATTCACTAGCTGTAGTAAACCATGGTAATGCATGATATTCACTGTAGCAAACCATAGTAAAATATGGTATTCACTGTAGTACACCATAGTAAAGCATAGTAGTTACTATAGTAAACCATAGTAAATTGTGATATTCACCATAGTAAACCATAGTAAAATATGGTATACACTGTAGTAAACCATAGTAAAGTATAATATTTACTATAGTAAACCATAGTAAAGTATAGTATTTACTATAGTAAACCATAGTAAATTGTGATATTCACCATAGTAAACCATAGTAAAATATGGTATACACTGTAGTAAACCATAGTAAAGCATAGTATTTACTATAGTAAACCATAGTAAATTGTGATATTCACCATAGTAAAATATGGTATTCACTGTAGTAAACCATAGTGAAATATAGTATTTACTATAGTAAACCATAGTAAATTGTGTTATAAACCATAGTAAAATATGTAGTAAACCGTAGTAAAATGTAGTATTTACTATAGTAAACCATAGTAAATTGTGTTATAAACCATAGTAAAATATGGTATTCACTGTAGTAAACCATAGTAAAATGTAGTATTTACTATAGTAAACCGTAGTAAAATGTAGTATTTACTATAGTAAACCATAGTAAATTGTGCTATAAACCATAGTAAACCATAGTAATATGTGGTATTCACTGTAGTAAATCATAGTAAAACGTAGTATTTATTATAGTAAACCATAGTAAATTATGATATTTACCATAGTAAACCATAGTAAAATGTGGTATTCACTGTAGTAAACCATAGTAAAACGTAGTATTTACTATAGTAAACCATAGTAAACTGTGATATTACCATAGTAAACCATAGTAAAATGTGGTATTCACTGTAGTAAACCATAGTAAAACGTAGTATTTACTGTAGTAAACCATAGTATATACTATGGTAAACCATAGTATTTACTATGGTAAAGCGTAGTAAATATTCCGCAAAAACACTGTGTTTTACTGTAGTAAACCATAGTAAATTTTTAGCAGGGAATTTACTGAACACTTAATTAATAATAGTTGAAATTAACTATATGAAATCGTTGAATTTTTTTCTAATTGTATGTGTGGTCTTCGTGAGAGAATATGAAAGTGTTCCCCAAAGCAAAGGTTTGCTTCTTGGACGCCACAGTATATATACCAACCCTATTATATTACCATTTTCCAAAATTTTATTCAAACACAGTCCTCCATCTTCCTCGTCACAATAAATAGACTGAATTCAATACCAAAAAATCGCTCCTTTTGAACACAAAAAGTAGAATTATATCGGAAATAATAAATATGTCCAACAAATAAAATATGTAAATAAATTTCATAATCTTGTGGAATAATTGAAATGACAATTACATATAAATTATAATGTTTATTTCAGACAACGTCCATGTGTATGCATAAAATACAATTTTAAAATGAAAACAGTACAATACATCAAATTCAAGTAATAGAATAAATAAGTGGGTAATAAAATAAAAATAAATTATTAGGTCATGAAAACAATGAACAAGTGATTGAAATAATTATTACAAATATGGTAAAATATACAATACAAATATTATGTGTACAGTTGTGATCTCTAATATGTGAACACAGAACTTCTAAAATATATATCTGAGTGGAAGTAATTGACAAAAAGAGGGTTCTCAGACTGATGAAGACGACATCAAAGGCTATTATAACTATGGATGTGCGAATGCATTCATTGGAAGAATAATATAGTTTGTGGCAAACATAAAACTTACACTACATCTTGAAGGTAAGTCAAGTAACATTCTGAGACTGTTGTTGTATGCGACGGTAAGGCTTTTCAAGCTCAGATTTTTGAATTCGCACCAAAACGTTGAAGTGTGCATTGGAGCACAGTACGCTTGAAAATTAATAAAGTAATGTTTGGTGGAAGTACTACAACGATAAAATGTACCAACCGAGGTTGCAGCTGCATTTCCTTGTAAGAAAACTGACGCTTTTCATTTCGTTACGTTGACTGTATTCATATTGCTCATAACACAAGTGTATACATATTCACAATGTTATGCTTTGGCGAGTGACCAAGCTATGTTTACAAACCATACAAGCATTAATTGGCATCCGTAGGGGGCTAGCTTACAAATCTGAACCTCAATATGTTGGACTGTGGGCCTAATGTATTCGTTAATAACAGTATAATTACGTTAGCGTACTCTTTATGTAATATATTTTAATTAAGGTATATAGACAGGCCGATCAAAGAAGTGCACACTACAAATTTCAGTTGTAATTTCAATAGAATTTGCAGGTGCGAACAACTAGACAGTGTGAACGTGTCTGTTTCAAACTAGCGCCCTTGTGCAAACCACAACCGGACTTAGTTAATTACGCATGCGCCCAAGATGACATCGGTCTCCCATTTTGGGTTCTAAATTATAATTTTAATGAGATGGTTGCTCATATTTTACGATGACTTCTAATTTTTCCGGCAAAAGTTAAACACGTAAATTGCTACACATTGAATCGGGGGTGTCAATATCGATTTTGACAAGCGTGATGAGGACCTAACTTCTACACGCTTACATTCACACCTATGTGAATATTCTCCCAGGCGCACGAAACCATGAGTGGGCATTTCTAATAATTCGAAATGTAAATATGCCCCCTTAATGTTATCATTTTTATCGTATTAATAAAATATACTGGATTGTTAACAGGCACCCACATGAAATGCAATAATAGACAAGCAAGTGAATGCAGATATCGTCATATTTATATATAACTAATTTTTTTTTTAATAATGTTTTCTTAATGCCATTTATTAAAATAATTTTTAATAGTATGTATATATGTATGTATGTATGTATTTTATATATATATATATATATATATATATATATATATATATACTATTTATTACGGTTTAATTACACATTTATTATTTATTTACTAAGTGCACCCATTTCCCATAAATACTGTCTTACTTACTTACTTACTTACTTACTTACTTACTTACTTACTTACTTACTTACTTACTTACTTACTTACTTACTTACTTACTTACTTACTTACTTACTATATCTAAAGTTGTGAGATCGTGGGCGTCATTGTAAATCTTCTCAGCCGTGTTCGCTGTTTCCTTGTCCGCTTTTTAGGTGCAGCCTGTAATCACGACTTGAATATCCGATAGATTGCGACCGTTATTTCTGTGCCAGGGAAACGAACGCCAAAACAATTTCTGGTTGTTTATCAACAACTGTTAACGTATTCAACTGCCAGTTAGGTTAATAAAATATGCATGACGATGGTACGTATTGTTGATTCATTACTCGGTTTGAATTTAAAGTGTACAATAACCAAATCGTTCTTATCGCCTTGCTTTGCCATTCTCGAAAAACACGAACGTTTTCCTCGAGAGTAGACTAGTCGGGGCTTGCCTTGAGCCTTGCCCTTGGTGCCTTGAGGCTTGAAGTTGGGTATACTTGAAGTTGAACCGTGTTGTTGATTTGAGGCTTGACATCGCTAGCCCCTGTGTCACAGAAGGCCGATTTTCCAGTTAAATCTGAGCGGAAGTTCTAGTTTCTGTTGTTTCCAGCATTCGTCAGTGTTCTATTAACATAATATAGGCTAACTAGTCTATATGTTGACTGTGGTTAGTCTATCATATCCGGTGTGCGGGTATCCGGGGGAGGACGATTAAGTTACTCCTTCAATCATCTTAGTTACTTTCTATCATA
Organism: Ridgeia piscesae; assembly: GCA_025642075.2. Taxonomy (NCBI): domain Eukaryota; kingdom Metazoa; phylum Annelida; class Polychaeta; order Sabellida; family Siboglinidae; genus Ridgeia; species Ridgeia piscesae. Next base: position 240,410 of record JAODUO010000834.1, on the reverse strand, counting down.
TGCGGTGTGCGGGTATCCGGGGGAGGACGATTAAGTTACTCCTTCAATCATCTTAGTTACTTTCTATCATATGCGGTGTGCGGGTATCCGGGGGAGGACGAATAAGTTACTCCTTCAATCATCTTAGTTACTTTCTATCATATGCGGTGTGCGGGTATCCGGGGGAGGACGAATAAGTTACTCCTTCAATCATCTTAGTTACTTTCTATCATATGCGGTGTGCGGGTATCCGGGGGAGGACGAATAAGTTACTCCTTCAATCATCTTAGTTACTTTCTATCATACTGCGGTATACGGGGGAGGGACGATTAAGTTACTCCTTCAATCATCTTAGTTACTTTCTATCATATGCGGTATACGGGGGAGGGACGATTAAGTTACTCCTTCAATCATCTTAGTTACTTTCTATCATGTGCGGTGTGCGGGTATCCGGGGGAGGACGATTAAGTTACTCCTTCAATCATCTTAGTTACTTTCTATCATATGCGGTGTCCGGGTATCCGGGGGAGGACGATTAAGTTACTACTTAATTGCTTTATTCACATTAATACGACTGTCCACTGTCATGAATGTTTACGGTTGTCTTTCCCCTCGTTTCCTTATATAACGACTATAACAATAAATATAATTATTATATTAGTTTCTAAGCTGAATTAATCCCATTTACTTCTACACCAGTTTATAGCCTGATATAATACAATTTACTTACTATAACATTTTTAACCTTTATAAACCCATATTCTTACTATAATAGTTTCTAACCTTATAAAATCATAAAAACCATAACAAATCCCTTAAATTAACATCCTTTAATTAAACACGGTGAATGTACATTACAAGGGGATTTGCCGACAGTTTTCATATATTGATTGAACAAAACGGTACTTCCTAGCAAAATCAAATCAGCATTGGATCGTAGATGTTTCACTATTCGTGGTATCGGTGACGGCAATATTTCTGTATGTTCGGAGCTGTCAAATAATAGACATAATATACAAGCCCAATTGATGAATTTTGTTTACTTATAGAAATACCTTATATCTTGCAATGATATACCTTATATCTTGCAATGATATAATAACTGATAAGATGATTGCTTATACGTATGGAGGAATCACAAACGAAAATGTAAACCGATGTCTAGTCATAGTGTTGCGGCCCTCAAAAACTCAGGGCGTACAAATAAGAATCGCGTCTATCACGTCGGTTGCCATACGTGTGTGCACAGTCACGCTTGTACGCATGCACGGTAATCACGCACACATACACACGTGCGCGCGCACACACATGCACACAAACACGCACGCAAAGAGGGAAATCCGATGTGATTCTTGCTGTAGTCATCAACCATCCTGACTGACCACTGGCGTGGTCCGGCCTTGCACAGAGGACTACTGGCAGCCAAACGTCTTATCAACAGTCACCACGCAGTTATGCCGTCACATGATTAGCACAGTTATGTTAACACAAGTTTGTGTGTAAGACTTCAGATACAATATTGATAAGGCTGTGGGGTGGCTTGAATAGTGGGGCCCGCTTTTGCAGAACTGTAGGATGCATAAGTTACATAGGGCGTGCAAGTCTCGCGCACGAAAACGAAGCTGGGGGCAGGAAGTCCATATACTCCATGTTAACATATACGACTTTGTTTTGTTTTTGGTCGTAATAATCGAACTGTTCCGAAATAGCGTATTTCAGTTATATTGTCCGAAGGATTATTACAAGCAGAAGCAGTGGAACACTTCGCTGGTGACAATGATTACGGAAATCATGAATTTTAATCGTTTATTATGGTGGTTGCCATGGCAATAGCGGCAAGTACTTGTGTTTGGGGAGCTTGACTAATAATGAAGAGTGCCAGTTTTCGCGCAGAACAACCTGTTTGGGCCAAACGTATACATGTGTTATGATTGTGTGCATTTAGACAACTTGTCAGATATAAGTGCTTATCGAAACCACAACGTACAGCAATGTAAAACGTAAATCCCGTAAAAGACACATACGGCCTAACATCGTGTCTATTATCTGCACTACGTAAATCGCTATGTGTCTATGATAGTGTGATAAACTTATTAAATCGGACATTTAAGATAAGAAACGTATAACACAAGATATTTATGAACTGATTTTCCTACTATTCATCAGTCGGAAGCTACAACTGTCATCCATCGTTAGAATGTTATTCTTGTGTCCAGTCCCCAATTAGTCTCGCTTAGTCCCCAATAAGCTACAGTCGCGCGGAGTCACGACATGTATCGTGAACCACTTACAGGCCCTATTAATATAATCCGTATTGAATAGGATCTCCAACAGGGGACATTTCAAAACGTGACGTCAGACACAAATACTTTGTTTTTTGAGGTCAGATGCCGTCTCGTTTAGAGTGGGATATCGATATTTTACGCCTCGGATCGTTAATGTTGATGTGTTGATTTAATATATCAATGTTAACAAGCTATCGTCTGAGGTAATAAACGATTGAAGCAAGATCAACGTGATTATGTCTGACATCCACCTTTTGAGATTATCCCTAAGCAAACTGATGTCGTGACATGTCTGCGTTAGGGACATGCGCTCAAGTCACGCTCCATGAGCATCTGTATCTGTATCTGTATCTTAACTGGCAAAATGTCCTAGGGACACATCACGCTAGTGTGCATGGTGGGTCATCTGACTTAATTGTTAAAATGCTGGATCAAACCATTCTGAAACGACTTTAGTGATTTACTTGAGACAGTGTTTGAGGGGAGAGAATTCCATTCCTTAATTGTTGTTGGGAAGAAGCTGCTTCCAAATATGTTTGCAGAGTATCTAATTTGCAAGAACTGACTGTCATGTTTACGTGAGGTTCTAGTGTTGTGTTGGATATAGTGATCTAGCGGGATATCTATAAGGTTATGTTCCATTTTGTATATTATGCTAAGTCTTTTAATTTTTCTTCTTGTTTGGAGGGTGTCCCACTGGAGGTCTTTAAAAAGTTGGGTTACTGTTCCTGGTTCTCTAGAATAGTTATGTGTACAAAATCTGGCAGCTTGTCTTTGGATTCTTTCTAAGGTTTTAATATGTTTTAGGCAGTGTGGATCCCATGATGCTGATGCATATTCAAGTATTGGTCGGACAAGGGTTGTGTAGGCTATTGACTTAATGTGGGTTGGGCATTGATTTAGATTTCTCCTAATGACTCCTAGAGTCTGTTGTGCTTTCCTAGCGACTGAGTTGCATTGTGCTGTCCAATTTAATGTATTTGATATTTGTACACCAAGATAACAATGTGATTGAACAGATTTAAGTTGTTGGCCACAGAAGGTGTAAATATTTGGTGTCGGTTTTCTTGAGGCTAATGTCATTGTGAAGCATTTGGTGGGATTGAATTTCATAAGCCAGGTGTTTTGCCATTCCTCAAGTTTGATTAGATCATTTTGGAGGAGAGAAATGTCATTGTCTGATTTAATTGGTTGATATAGTAGGCAGTCATCTGCAAAAAGGCGAACGTTTGAAGTGAGATTGTTGGGTAGATCATTTATGTAAAGTAAGAAAAGTAAGGGCCCCAGTACGGTTCCCTGTGGTACCCCTGAGGTGACTTTAATTGGTTTGGATGCTGATCCATTTATTACAACCTGTTGAGTTCTTTCTGCAAGGAAGCTTTCTATCCATGACGATATTGGGCCTGTGATCCCATAGTATTTTAGTTTGTGGATTAGTCTTTTATGTGGAACTTTGTCGAATGCTTTAGTGAAGTCTAGAATGGCCATGTCTACAGATTTCTTTTCATCTAGATATTTGCTTATGTCATGGACAGTTTGAATTAATTGAGTTTCTGTTGATCTTTTTGCACGAAAACCATGTTGGTGGTCAGTTAGGATGTGATGTTGTTCAAGGTGTTTCATGATGTGGCTATGAATTATGTGTTCAAGAAGTTTAGAAATCACAGGTGTTAAGGATATTGGTCTGTAGTTTGAAGTTTCTGCCCTGTTTCCTTTCTTGAAAATTGCTGTTATGTTTGCTTCGTTCCAGGCTTTGGGGACTTGACCAGAGTCAACTGATGATTGGAAGATATCATGTATTATTGGTGTTAGGTGGTAGGCATATCTGTTTAGAAACCATGGTGGAATGCCATCTGGTCCTTGCGATTTAGAGGTGTTAATTTTTGATAGTTGGTCATGTACTCCTTTAAGTGAAATTGTTAATTCGGGTATTTTTCCATGTGGGCTGTCATTCAGATTTGGCAGCTTGGAATTTCCTTCATATGTGAAGACACTTTTGAACTGATTGCCTAAGGCTTCTGCTTTTGCTTGTCATCGCTAATTATGTTTCCCGCAATGTTGAGGTCCCCAATACCCTGGTTATCTTGTCTAAGTTTGGAAATGAAACTCCAGAATGCTTTCGGTTTGTCTGTTATTGCAGTTGTTAGGAATTGATTTATATAGGACAGTCTAGCAGAACGAAGGTGTTTGTGCATGTCTTTCCTGATGTTACAAAACTCTTGCCAGTCTTCTGGATTTCTAGATATTTTTGCTTTCTTATATAATCGTTTCTTTCTTTTGCACATTTTTTTCAAGTCTTTATTGAACCAGGGAAGGTTGTATCTGGAAGTTGTAAGACGGACTGGTACATAGTGTTTCATAATGTTGATGATTTTTGCAAGTTGACATTGACTCTAAGAAAGCACTGGAGCGCATGAAAACACGTTGAGTTATGGGGCCGGTTTCACAAAGCCGCGTAACTTTACGAGCAATTATGCGGTCTAACAGCGACTATTCAGTGTAGCTTACATCCAGTTTCATGAGATCAATTTTGCATTCGCGTAAACAAATGGAAGTAGTATTGACCTAATTAGATCGCGGTGGGGAATCCCTGTATTTGTGGTGTCTGTAGACACCCTTTTTCACTTTAGCTTTTTCATCAGACAAAACTCAGAAGAAAGTATTGTAGTACATTGACATGATTCCATCAATATATTAAAAATATCAGCAGGAATGTGTGCACTGTCTCATAATCGAAACAATATCGTATTTTCGGCTATTTACCCTCTCGAATACGAATACATTTATTTCAGGTAAAAACCCATATACCATTGGTACATACATTAGCACATCTAAGTAGCTTATACAAAATTAAATATGTTTTAAAAAAATTAATAGATACAAAATAAATAAGGTTAGAAGTTAGATAAATGTAAAATTGTAGAAAAAGAGATAAAATAATGAGCAATACACAGAATGTGGTTGTATAATAAATATGCAATTACTTCATGTAAATAAACACCGTTGGAAAAGTAAATTAGATAAACAACTTACTGACTTTAAGACTATATATAATAATAAATAAATAATAATAAAGTTATATGCGATACACGATGACTATCTTACAGATTTACTGTGTACAACGAATTGGCCCAGCTAATCCACATTGGGCCATTTACTATTTCAAAGCCAATCTACATAACCCTAATCCATTTTTAAACCATAAATGTTCTTACGCAATCGGGCGTAAAATGTATCAATAGCATTAATAGCAAACATGCTACTCGCGCTGTCCCGTCGGCTATATCCCAAAATCCGTCTATGTATATTGTTGTAGGCAACTTTAGCTTTTAAATAAGAGCCCTTATTAAAGTTAACCCATAATTGGCAACAATAAGTTGTACAGCAATATGCATGAAACAGACGTATTTTAACACCCACGGAACAGTGGTGAAATTTTCTGATAATGCTATTAGACCTAGCATAAAAACGACGAAGATGTCTCAAAATATCTCCGTCATCTTTCAGGTCATTGCATATTATCACACCTAAATATTTGCTCTTTGACATATGCAAGCTTGTTTACGTTCATTAAAATATATATATATATATATATATATATATATATATATATATATATATATATATGGACATTTCAGGTTAAAACCACGTGGTTTGAAGACCATACATAAGGACTTGATAGGGTTATATTCAACATCATTTTCAATGCCAAACTTTGCACATATGTTCAGCAAACCCTTGAAGCCCACTAGGACTTGGAGCAATAATACATGTCATGTCATCAGCATAGAACACGTGATTTTATGCAGCAGTTGTGTATGTGGCAACCTATACCAGAACTATTTTGCATATTGCTCAGATCATCAATAAATAAATATGGGGACAAAATCCCACCTTGTCGAACACCATTCGAGACATTAAAAAAGTCTGATGTTGTAGAACCCCATTTGATACAGAATGTTTGGGTTCTGTACCAGTACAACAGGATACGGATAAGTACAACAGGTACACCTCGATTAAGCAATTTTCTAAAAAGCGTCCAGTGATTGACTCTGTCAAATGCTTTTAAAGCGTCTAGAAAGCATGAATACACCGGGCTATTATTACTTTTATAGTACATAATAAATTTTTTAAAGCAAATATACAGTGGTCAGTAGAGTGTCCCTTCTTAAATCCAAACTGATTGTCGGTTGTCCCATTCTACCAATACAGTTGTTCACCTAGATTCATACGATCTTGTGTGCGGCAGAAAAGCGTAATGTTTTTATATAGGTCAGTACGCTCAGTTCACTTTGCACGCGTGCTGGTTGGTTGTGTGTTTTCCTTGATTCAACGACGCTCCCGCCTGCCAGCCCTGTCCTGATCAGATTTGGCGGCTCAGTCAATTATCCTTTGCCAGGCAACGCCGTCATATACATGGCTGACTAACAACAACGCCGTCATACATGGCTGACTAACAACAAACTCGTTCGTTCGTTTTTATATATGGAAATTGTGTTGTCGCACTTTGGGCCGATTTCGATTGAGCAACTCGAGTGACTCGCGTAACCCCAACGTGGTATCCGGTTTATGATCATTTGCACTGCGCGCGCAATACTACGCGCGTAATCCAACTGAACACCGATGATCGTGATCACGGACATCAACCCCTTATGCAAATAAATAAAATAAAGTATTCAGTTGTTTAGTGTACACATTGTGACGTTCATCTTCTTGGTCTTAAATTATAATTCATAGAAAATGGTAACTTTAATTCATATTTAAATGATTGCGTCGTGTAATGTTTAATTAATGTCTTATGCAGTAGGGGCCTACGTTCCCTGTTGGCTGTCACTGTTAATGACGTCAATTACTCGAGTGAATCCTGTAAAACTCGCGATTGCCTCGAGGTAGCGGCCTTGAAGATTCACCTTGCTAATCTAGGTCAGAAATGGTCACGTGCTCGATTGATCTCGGCTGTTCGATTGGGACTCGGGTTACGCGAGTTACTCGCGTAGCTCAATCGAAGTCGGCCTTGGATGTTGTTTTATGCAGTTAGTTAACCTGAAACGAGGGTAAACAGTGACAGAGGTTACAACAAATTGAGGCTGACAACATCCTTAAAGTCACTTGGAATTAACTCACCAAAGAAACACAAAACAAGTAACTCTATCTTTATCTAAACTAGACCACCCAACGTCAGTCACCCCTTTGACATGCAAAGACGAACCACAGTGGTTTGACCCAAGGTCAGCTGAACAATGATGACCATTATTACTCTAACGATCTTGACTCCAACACGACCAGATTCCTTTCATCAGCAAGTACTCCTATGCACAACACTTGTATTCATCTTCTCTATGGCACACCTAAATTGTTAGTCATTACTTCACCCTAGTCGGTGACATTATACTTCTGTAACACGTTATTATCTACTGTCTTTACACACTTACGTGGGTTGTTATCAGGACACACCGTTGTATTCCATTGTGTGAATAAAGTTATATTTATCCCGGTATACTGACATTTACAAATGCGAGAAGATTAATCTGCCACAATATTTGGGAGATTGAGGCTCTAAAACCCGCCAATCACCACCCTCATAATTGAGACATTTCAAAACCATCAAATTGCACCCACCCCACCCTGAAGCTCACCCAAAAGTGTATTGACCATCGCTGTCAACAAAATATTACAATGTACTCATATTCTTGAAATATTCAAATGCAAGAGAAGTGTGGTTCTAGCACGTTAGTACAACATAAATAAGTCAGTAATGATAGTAGGCGTGGGTATTGAGCAAGTCTGATATGTTCTCGAGATCACTTACGCGAGTGCGATTATACCCAATACAGACTAAGACAACGTGATCCACGCATGCGCGGGGTTCTCTGTCGGTCCAACACTCTTTCGGGCGTCACTCAACGGTACTTGTGTCGGGGCCTTGTGCGAGTAAGTGATGGTCACTCCACCGGCCACATAGGCTGACCATCGGCTGAAAGTGCCCATGGAGATGATACTATGGTTACAACTAGCCAGGATGGCAAAGTCAACGTCTGCGCTGTTCCCGACGGAAAACACTACAGGACGGTCCCCTACAAAGTTCGCCTTTGCCCATTCGATGTCGTCAGAGCAGACGACGTACAACGTCTGGTTGTAGAAGAGACGGTTGAAGAAGGCGGCGGCATGGCGGTAGAATGACACGGAGGGGATCGAATTAAAATTCCCTTCTCTTTCTCGTCGAGCCAATAAGTCAGTGCGCCGAATGTGAACTCCGATCAATGCGACATCTGACGAGGTGAGGGCGAACTTCGCCATCGAACGCCGCAGGAAGTTGTCGGCCTGTCGCTGGATGTCATCGCGCAACCGGAAATGATTTTTTAGGAGATCTTGCATCACGTTTGCGATGTATTCCCACTGGCCGCAATAACCTACCAGTTCCACATTAATCCGCGGGTCGAGATATTCCGTACGCCTATCGTAAGTTTTCGTCTTGACAACGTACTGTACCCAATCTCGCCCAGGGCGGTCACTGTCGCTTACAGTCGCGTTTAGCTTGAATAATTTCAGTAGTGGATTATTCGATGAGATGACGTGATGCATGCCATTCCTGCGCGCGATTCCATACAGCCCGGCGTAGATAATCATCCTGTTTCCGGTCCGTCCCATGAATATCGACGACAAGTTCCCAGCGTCCGGAGCCGGTTCAGGAAATGTGGATGTGTTAGCGCGGAATCGGAGCACGATAGTTCTGTTGGATCTACTCACAATGCTGTGTCCTTTTCTTCGGGATTTGTACAAAGGAACGCCAGCCAACTGTTCCATCAGTTTGAAGTTAGCAATGCTGCTGATCTTAACAACAGGGTGTTTGACATCTGGTAGACGTAAGATGTCTTCTTCTGCCTGCTTGGACATTGAACGGCGACCTAGTGTAGATGGTTTGTTTTCCTTGGCTTTCTTGGACATTGAACGGCGACCTTGTGTAGGTGGTTTGTCTTCCTTGGCTTGTATAATCATTGAACGGCGACCCCATGCAAGTGGGTTGTATTCCTTTGTGTGAGTGGCCTTGGACCGGCTATACGATCGGATCACAGGTGACAGGTTCTCCGCTTTGAACTCCTCACGTTTGGACCAATATGTGATCACACAGAAGAGCACTATTGCTGGTAAAAGAAATGCGACGAAACGACGTGTTGTTACCATGGTTACCGCCACTGTGTGTATCTGGTTTCTTCCGTCGCTCCGTGGAGCGAAAATTAATTTACCAAGTCTGATATGTCCTGTGCTACTCTCGCATGATTTCTGAAACAAAAAACAACGTTATAGTGTAGTCGGAAGGAAGGGGTAACCGTGCACCCCCCCCCGGAAATATACTTGTCATGGGTGTCACTAGGAAAACTACGTAGAAAACGATTTGCTATGTAAACAAGTCAGCCAAATGACCCATATTATAATTGTTATGCACATTAGTGCCACCATTACTGAAAAAACTATTTTAAATATATCTCAGGCAATATTGTAGATAATTGAGCAATTAGGTGTATATACATGCACTATAAAAACAAGTGTTTATAAAAGCACTTGAACACATTAGAAGTGCTTATATTTCAAAATAACTGTTTATTTTAAACACATCTGTGAAAAAGCGTTTTATGACATATGCTTATTATTGGCGTTTTGTTTTAAACACATTGTGGAACGTGCTCCAAGTTAGCCTATACGATTGATAATAAGCTACAAGCAATATACAGATCATTTCTTAGCGTGCGTATGCATACTTGCGTTTGTGTGTGAAATTTGATACTATTTAGGCAGTTGGCGTGGCGGTCCTATACCTATGTATTTGGCCCTATTCAATAGTCCACCGGCGCTGCCCTTTATACTTATCAAGACTTGTTTAACCAGCAGCACGCTCCAAAACATTTATTGCCCTTTACAAGTACAATCATATGCTACATTTGACTTTAATGGGATCATCTACTCACAAATAATGATTAGAACGCTTAACTATTATGTCAAGCGTTTAATCAAAAATATCATGTTTCATTTAAGCACTTAACGAGCATTTAAAATTGAACGCTTCCTACAGCCAACAGTGATTGCGTTATCACGGACTATTATTATACAGGGTTCTGTCGACATCCGGTATACATTAATTTTTGAAAGGCGTGGACAGTGTTTTTGGCATTCTTGCTACTTTCATTCCGTTGTATCGTTGAGATTGATAAGTTATATCCATTACTTTTTGTTGTGTTGTATGACTAAGTTTACGCGTAGTATTTGTGAACTGCTAGGGTTATCTAGATGTCCATTTAATAATACCTGAAATGTATGGGTGGCAAATATTCATTGAATCATTCTCAAGTTTTTAACGGAATACCCGGCGTAACCCACACTTCACTCAATCACTGTTTACTCGTTTAGCATTTTGCAAAGAAACCTGATCAAATATGTATACAAAGTATTGGTACTGACCAGTAACTAATTATTAATTTAATATAGGGTAAAGAAATTGTTAGAAAAGTTGCTATAAGTGAAATCATTACAATTTTTTCAGCGGAAACAACGACAACTGAATCGGCGATTGACCATGGCATGGGACTGGGTTGGCACGCCCTGGCATTGGCATTTGCCATTGCATTGATTGGAACGTGGCGGCTACGAATCGCCTATTTTTCTGTGCATGTATCGTTCATAGATCCAAAGAGGTACATTATGAAGAATTTGTCTTGTGTGGCGGGGTGTTAACGGGTCCTTTAATCCGCAATGTAGTCCGTGTGTAGGTACGCAATTGTACCCGTATATTGCAGCGCGCTGCGTATATTGGAACTAGAATGTGACGTATTACACCGTATTGTCCCACTCCGCCTATACCACGTGGCCAGGTTCTGAACCGTGCTAAAGTTGGTTGCATAAACACATGCAGGCAATGATCCACACGTGTCTTGCGTCCTTCCACACTGGTGTCGGAAGTGATGTCACGGGAATGTGCAACGAGGAACAAGGCCAAGGTCATATGCCATAGTTGTGATTGAATCGGGCATTACTTGTTTGAATGTTCATGGAAACGATCTCGCCTTCCGGTAGTTACAACGTGTACGGAGACACTCTCCTCTGAGATCCGTTAGGAGTGACCCAGGGCCGCGATTTCGCTTTTCCAGATACCAAATGCATGTGATAATAATTATTAGCACTGCCTCATAATCGATACAATATCCTAGTATCGGCTATTTACCTTCTCATTCTACTAATACACTTTCCCACCTAAATTCTATCGATCCTTCACTTAGTTCACTTCGCGCGCGTTCTGGTTGGTTTTGTGTATTCCTCGATCCGACGACGCTACCGCCTGCCAGGTCGGACTATCAAATGCACGTGGCGCGTGTTTACTTCCAGCAACCAATCGCAACGCAGATAGCATTGCAAGCAGTGTCTTAACAACATTTGTATCCGGAAAGGCGAAGTCGCCCCCTGGCCAGACCAACGTACACAGACAGGCAGCGATGTGGCAACTGTAGATGTTCGCGGTGACAGGAGCTATAGTGTCCAGCAACCGTTCGAAGGCCGTGCTCCCGTGGCTATATCGTCGGACTCTAGTGGCCAGTTGCATGACACACACCCAACTCCAAATCAAACCCCAAGTTAGGGTAAATAACACCTAGGTGACACCTAGCCAATAGGAGCGGGTGAGTGACACACACCCAGCTGGGTTATGTCACAAGTTAGGCCGAACTTTCTGGGGCAACTCGAAGCAGCCCCAACTGCATGTCACTCTGTCAATGTTGCATGCAAATTTACTAAATATTGACAAATTAAATTGCTATTATTATTAAATGATTTGTTACTTTGCATTTATTACCACTGTATATGTGATTGTACACAGTTCATAGTAACAGTATGTATTCATAAATATGGACATTATGAATTTTTACTAAGATGTGGTGGTCTATCAAAGTGGCGTGCTAATGACAAAATATTGACAAATTAATTATATTATTATTAAATTATTTATTAATTTATATTTGTAACTACTATTAATGTGGTTATACACATTGCATAATATGTGTAATTATCTTCGTAATCATGGACATTATGGCCTTTTGTTTTATGTTGGTCTGTATACGAATATTGATTTATTTATTTATATTACGTAACTATTAAATTATATCTCTTACCACAATTAAAGTGGTTTTACAAATTGCATGTCTATATAAACATATAGTTATGGATATTGTGTGAGTTTACAAAAAAAACGTTTCTGTCTGTCGAGGCTACCCGTTATAAACGTTCCGATTGACGTTTCTGCGCATGCGCGATAAATGTAAACTCATCAATGTGTAGCGAAACGACAAAGCATTTTTTGGTATAAAAGCCACGGGCTGTTCGTCAACTCTCCTGAGATCGTTACTGTGAAGAGTCGCTTAAAATGTTGTTCAATACATTAAAATGTTACATTTGTTTAAGTCACTGTTACGGATTATGGCGCACGTACTACAGTCACGTGATTTACGCTTTCTATCAACATTTGTGTGCGTCGTGTTAATTTGCGACAAATAACTTTGCTGAGGTATTACATACATCCTAACGAACACAGACCGTTGTATTTCTACCATAATTGCTTTGTCCTTTCGCTGCATATTGATGATGTTACATTTATCGCGCATGCGCAGAAACGTCAATCGGAACGTTACTAGCGCCGGAAAATTGTAAGCGCTACAGCGTCACTGACCCAGATCTTGATATTGTAAACGCAATGTCATCTAACAGATGCCGAATCTGTGTTTGATATATCAGTCTGCACACAATGGGTTGGATCACTGGATTGATATATCAGTCTACACACAATGGGTTAGATCACTGGATTGATATATCAGTCTGCACACAATGGGATAGATCACTGGATTGATATATCAGTCTGCACACAATGGGTTAGATCACTGGATTGATATATCAGTCTGCACACAATGGGATAGATCACTGGATTGATATATCAGTCTGCACACAATGGGTTGGATCACTGGATTGATATATCAGTCTGCACACAATGGGTTGGATCACTGGATTGATATATCAGTCTGCACACAATGGGTTGGATCACTGGATTGATATATCAGTCTGCACACAATGGGTTGGATCACTGGATTGATATATCAGTCTGCACACAATGGGTTGGATCACTGGATTGATATATCAGTCTGCACACAATGGGTTGGATCACTGGATTGATATATCAGTCTCACACAATGGGTTGGATCACTGGATTGACATATCAGTCTGCACACAATGGGTTGGATCACTGGATTGATATATCAGTCTGCACACAATGGGTTGGATCACTGGATTGATATATCAGTCTGCACACAATGGGTTGGATCACTGGATTGATATATCAGTCTGGACACAATGGGTTGGATCACTGGATTGATATATCAGTCTGCACACAATGGGTTGGATCACTGGATTGATATATCAGTCTGCACACAATGGGTTGGATCACTGGATTGATATATCAGTCTGGACACAATGGGTTGGATCACTGGATTGATATATCAGTCTGGACACAATGGGTTGGATCACTGGATTGATATATCAGTCTGGACACAATCTGTTGGATCACTGGATTGATATATCAGTCTGGACACAATAGGTTGGATCACTGGATTGATATATCAGTCTGCACACAATGGGTTGGATCACTGGATTGATATATCAGTCTGGACACAATGGGTTGGATCACTGGATTGATATATCAGTCTGCACACAATGGGTTGGATCACTGGATTTATATATCAGTCTGGACACAATGGGTTGGATCACTGGATTGATATATCAGTCTGGACACAATCTGTTGGATCACTGGATTGATATATCAGTCTGGACACAATGGGTTGGATCACTGGATTGATATATCAGTCTGGACACAATGGGTTGGATCACTGGATTGATATATCAGTCTGAACACAATGGGTTGGATCACTGGATTGCTATATCAGTCTGCACACAATGGGTTGGATCACTGGATTGCTATATCAGTCTGCACACAATGGGTTGGATCACTGGATTGATATATCAGTCTGAACACAATGGGTTGGATCACTGGATTGCTATATCAATCTGCACACAATGGGTTGGATCACTGGATTGCTATATCAGTCTGCACACAATGGGTTGGATCACTGGATTGCTATATCAGTCTGCACACAATGGGTTGGATCACTGGATTGATATATCAGTCTGGACACAATGGGTTGGATCACTGGATTGATATATCAGTCTGGACACAATGGGTTGGATCACTGGATTGATATATCAGTCTGGACACAATGGGTTGGATCACTGGATTGATATATCAGTCTGGACACAATGGGTTGGATCACTGGATTGATATATCAGTCTGCACACAATGGGTTGGATCACTGGATTGATATATCAGTCTGCACACAATGGGTTGGGTCATTGGATTGATATATCAGTCTGCACACAATGGGTTAGATCATTGGATTTATATATCAGTCTGCACACAATGGGTTGGATCACTGGATTTATATATCAGTCTGGACACAATGGGTTAGATCATTGGATTTATATATCAGTCTGCACACAATGGGATGGGTCACTGGATTGATATATCAGTCTGCACACAATGGGTTAGATCATTGGATTTATATATCAGTCTGGACACAATGGGTTGGATCATTGGATTTATATATCAGTCTGCACACAATGGGATGGGTCACTGGATTGATATATCAGTCTGCCCCACAATGGGTTAGATCATTGGATTTATATATCAGTCTGCACACAATGGGTTGGATCACTGGATTGATATATCAGTCTGTGCACACGGGGTTGGATCACTGGATTGATATATCAGTCTGCACACAATGGGTTGGATCACTGGATTGATATATCAGTCTGCACACAATGGGTTGGATCACTGGATTGATATATCAGTCTGGACACAATGGGTTGGATCACTGGATTGATATATCAGTCTGGACACAATGGGTTGGATCACTGGATTGATATATCAGTCTGCACACAATGGGTTGGATCAATGGATTGATATATCAGTCTGCACATAATGGGTTAGATCATTGGATTGATATATCAGTCTGCACATAATGGGTTGGATCACTGGATTGATATATCAGTCTGCACACAATGGGTTGGATCACTGGATTGATATATCAGTCTGCACACACGGGGTTGGATCACTGGATTGATGTATCAGTCTGCATATAATGGGATGGATCACTGGATTGGTATATCAGTCTGCACACAAACGGTTGGATTATGGGCCTGATACTGCAGGCAGCCTACAACGTGATTGGCAATTGAACTGACAATGCAGTCGTCTGCGGTGCAAGAAATAGCGGAGTCGTGGACGGGCAGATTTGTACAAAAACAGTACTGAATAGACTACAGGATTGGCTTGAATTGTAGGAGCGGGACTTTCTCAACACAGCAACGTACACAAATTATATCCATACAATATCTCGGATGGGACGACAAAGTAGGGATCAACTCAGATCGAAGTGTAAGTGTAAGACTCGAATAAAGTAAGTATCAAGAAACCTTACTTTGTGGGAACTCGAATGAATTAAGTATCAAGAAACCTTACTTTGTAGGAACTCGAATGAATTAAGTATCAAGAAACCTTACTTTGTGGGAACTCGAATGAATTAAATATCAAGAAACTTTTACTTTTTGATAACTCGAATGAAGTAAGTATCAAGAAACCTGACTTTGTGGGAACTCGAATAAAGTAAGTATCAAGAAACCTTACCTTGCGCGACCCAAATGCGTGTCAATTCCCGTCCCAGTCAACAACCGCTCTATCTATGACAATCGGGTACGTACACAAAAAATGGTGTTACAAGAATTGGCATGGTGATTTAACCCTTTAAACCTGAAGTCGGCCTGGTTTGATCTATTCCAGAGGTGCTCTCTGGAGGATACTTTTGAACCACATTTAACTGGAAGGGTTAACATATTGGCAATGCATTGTGGGTATTTATGACCACCAGTGCTATTCTAGTTTACGGAGTTTCATGCATTTTTCAAAGTGCCTTATTTTTTAGTTAGCAAAATGGCGTCGGCTGGTCGGAATCATTTGACTGCAGAAGAAGTCTGCCAAAGTTTTTGCTATTCAAGCCGTTTCACGCATCGAATATGTGAATTTAGTCGATGTTTCATTTCGAAGATCGTTGTTGTTGGAGGCAGACCACATTTGCATTTTCCATAGGCGACCATTATAACGTTTCCTTCATTTCCTACTAATCTTGATGAGCTCTGTTATTGACAATGTCACAGCATATTCATCCTTTATATACAGAAGTTCTGTGGAAAAATTCGTGATCTTCTAATACCTCTGGCTCCCACAAACTTCTTTCAAACCTTACACCCCTCCATGTCTGTTCGAATCACCCACGGATTGCCCCTGATTATATCATCAAGCAAAATGACAACTGTATTAATACGCAGAAATACACCGACTGACAGCTGCCATAATTATGCAACGCTGCGCAAAAACATCATGTCTACTCACTCCACACTACATATTATGTGCTCACAGAAATTCAGACAACCTGCATAATGCTGCTTTTATATTGTAATCTTTGGTCGCACGGGTAATGGCGGACGAACACCTTATTGTGGTCTTACATCTGTTGTCGGGGAAGTTGGTCGAGCAAGCTTATTTAGTAAACACACTACGTCTACGAGACGAGTGCCATACTGGGTGTCCCATATTCTTGCACAAAGTCAGTATGCTCAACTAGGACATAATACAATGATCGGGTAGTTGTATTATAATTATTATGGTATTTGTAAGTGGTGTAACTTGCGGGACTGTTCTGTTGTTTACTTGCTGATGTTTCGACCGAGGCTGGCCTGGGTGGTAACGGAAACACTTGGCCGCTGTACTATGACTGGGCACTAGCGTCTCATGTTGTCGAGTATGCTTCCATTATATTCCAGTATATGCGACATTAATATCTAAGGTATAATAATAGCATTGGTACTAATGTGTAGGTAATTACACTGTCTTTCAAATATATACTTGTAGCAGTAAGAAATGAAGTCAACAAAGTTATGCCACGTAATATGTCATGTTATAGTAAAATATTGATATACTGGCACATCTGTTGCATTATGGTCTTTTTTAATTAATGAAAAGGCACATCTACCTCCAATATGAAGATAATTATATGCCCTTTAAAATAATGTAACCTTGCAATTATGGAAATTCTATTATAAAAAACTACGTCCCCAAAACGGACACCCCTGTCATCTTTAGGAATCTGACCTACGTTACTGAGGAACCAGGGGCTTTACACAAAAAAGGCTGAGGTCTGAAGGGTTAGTCACCAGCCTGGTGAACGTATTCACTGACGGACGGACGGCGTGGTAAAGGGAGGCTGGGTCAAAACAACCTGTAACAGCTCATATTACTGCAAAGCGAGGCGCCTTTATATAGTGCAGAAACCGAATCTTAAAAAGGGGTCTAATTAAGGAGATACCCCTACCGGAGGTATAACAAGCTGGGCCCGGTCTCATTTTGACCGACTGAATCTCTAGTTTCTGGAAAACGATGATGTAGTTGCAGGAAACTTGTACAACATGATGAATTAACCCCTTGTGTTCGGCAACCTATGAAAAAATTACGTTTTCAGTTACTTGCTTACTTTATGAAATCAGCCCTGTTATTTTTTAGAATTGGTAGTTATATCAATGTGTTTCATTGAAATGGACAGGTAGCAATATATTTAAGACAATTTTATGCCGATAAGGGGGTTAAGGGTCCAAAAATAGACCCAGAATATGGCGTTTTTTGTGATTTTAACCAAACTGAAGCACATTTTCTTGCACCCTACTACCAATACGTGTTACAACAGTGTCAGACCTGACTTTATTCATCATCCAGTGTGTGTCATTGATGGAAAAATCAGTTTGAACATAGTGGAGTGGGAATAACATGGTCCATTAACCCTCTGTTTGCGACAACGCACAAACTACGTTTTTGAATTTTTGCTTTTGCTTTATCATAATAAATACGGCATGCAGAGCAATTATAATTGTGGTATGCGAGTATATGTGTTTCGGTATTACGATTTCAAATATATCATTTCTTTGCTCCTTCGGCATTTATTTCCGCCATTTTTAAAGATGGCGTTTATCAATACAAATGTTACAATATCTCAAACACTACGTCACATAGAGCAATTTTGTTGACGTTGTTGGATAGCTTGGTGGACAACGATATCATCCATGTTATGTGTCACCTTCAACAACATAACAATTCGCGCAATTTTTAAAGATGGCTTCTGTTAAAGCCTATTATTTCCGTATTTAAGAAATACGGTATTTCGATCCATCTTTCACCACATGTTAAGTGCTTCATATCGGCGAAGGGTGTAGCTGATGTACAGTGGAGACCTGTTTGACCCACTGTTGACATTATTTATCAGTTTGAGACGAGTTCAACGCCTTATATGATATGTTCCCTATTATCACTCAGTATATATATGAGATCATATGACAAGACCATTAATCGATGTGTCATCTGTATTTAACCCAAATGTTTGAAAAGTGTCATCACCAGAACACATTACAGATGGAAAGATGCATGTGAAAAACATTTGTTACAGGTTAAAGCCTGCGTCACTCAGGCCAGGACTACCATCGATCTATTTAGATTATCCGTTATTGAGCAGTCGAATGATGTTTTAAAACATGTGGTAATTGCCTACGAGATATATCCCCACTGACATAACTATCCCAAACGAGAAGTATTAATGAGGTGTTTGTTTACAATAAGCCAAGGTTGCCTATTATTTCAAACGTGTTTCTTTCTTGTCTTGCCATATTTCAAATGATTGAAAATAAACATGGCTATGGACAAATAAATACACAATAACTTCGAAATTTCAAGTCTGCTCCTGCCTCTCCTGAACTTGATGTAATATTTGCATATTGGGCAAGACAGTCGAGCCACTTTATGGTGGGAGACTAGCAGGAAATGTGTCAGTGACATAGCTGAGCTCCAATTTTTTATTGTTAACACAATAAACAGGATTATCGGACCTGTCTGCATTCAAGTATCAAAATACGCATGCATGTTATAAATGATAAACTGGTAAACACAATCTCCGGCCCATTTTGGAGGAACCCAGGGTAACTATCAGAAGCAACCAACAATCTTTCCACACCTAGCACAAGCTCTCCTCTACCAGGATCAGTGTTTATCCGGACTACATTGATTGTACCATATGTGGGAGTGATAGGATTCGAGTACAAACGAAACGAGTGAGGGAAAGTTCAGAATGTGTAATTACGAAAGCGCAGTGAAGTTTCTAGATGCAATGAGATTTAAATACAGATGACACATTTGTTAGATGCACATACTTGAATACGCCTGAAAGTGTATTTGCTGCTGACTTATATTGTCATAGTACTTGTTTCATGCAATATATCCATTTGTCAAAATAGTCAGAAACAAAATATGGTCCTCCTCAAACTAAACCAAAAGTTTCGTGGAAGCTTTGTCTCATTTGTATCCACTGAACAAAGATGACTTAACAACATCCATTTATCTCATCTTTGCTGCAGTATTTTCTACGCTGATATCTTATGAAAAGCACATTTGCATGGGCATATTGACTCGATAACTAGGACAGAACTGAATTGTATCACTATAGTTGTCCAATACTCGTATCTTAGAAATCCTTAATTTCAGTAACTGTCAACCCATAGCCATCTTTGATCAGTGGACCTAAATAAGACAAAGTTTCCACGAACAAATCGTGTTTAGGCTTAGTTTGAGGAGGACAATATTTTGTTTCTGACTGTTTTGACAAGTCAGAAATATAATATTGGTTATAAGCTAGGTGTACATATACATATATATGTATATATATATATATATATATATATATATATATATATAAAACAGGCCGTAGTGCATACAGGTAACTCCTAGTCTCGTACACACACACACACACACACACACACACACACACACACACACACACACACACACACACACACATATATATATATATATATATATATATATAACACACACACACACACACACACACACACACACACACACACACACACACACACACACACACACACACACACACACACACACACACACACACTGAGACATACCTTGAACCGTTATCGTAATAATATTTATCGATATAACGCAATATCCATTTATAGTTGTTCGTGGCACTTAACATCATGTAGAACCCATATACAGGCATCGACAATGATGAAATAAACTTGCATACTGTACCACAACAGTATGGAAATTACTTGAACAAAGAATAAAAAAATTGTATCTAGACTAAATACTATAACATAATAATAATAATATAAAAACACAAGCTGTATATTATAGGAATTTGTATTACAAATCCAAATGAATGTTTACCAAATAGAAATTAATACAACTAATACACATACAATGACAGTAATTAAACAAATGTAGTAAAACAATAAAGTAAGCTACAAACGTATGTAGAAATGAGATGAATTCATTTAACGGAACTAATTAATGTAGTTATACTAAATGAATACAATTTAAGCGTATAAATAGAACAAAGAAATGTAGGTATAATAAATAGACAAATGTATAAGTGTATAAATAGATGAATATATGAGATAAATAAAAACTGCTTAATGTGGCGCATTATACACTATCGGCGGCGATGACCTCCTCGACACGCTGCAGACATTCCTGATGACTCGGAACTACCGGTGGCTCGCCTTCATCTCGCCGACACCTACTTCGAGCACTCCTCTCAACAGGCGGTTGCCACGGATTCGCTACTTCCATCGGCACCTCATAAGGCGACAGCCTCAGCCCTGTGCTCTTCATGGTCTACCCTCGACGTTGAATACGCCGACGACACAAACGAAGGTGGTCCGTGCGCATGCGCCAGGTGTAGTCGTTTTGTTTTACAGGCTCTACTATTATCATTAACAGGATAACATCTAATAACTCTTACAAACTAACATTCACAGATGTTCACAATAGTATCACGTTTAGAACATAACCTCCCAATAACTCTTCCAAACAATTTACTCTGAAGTATGTGTTGCAATATTAGATCGCTCAGCAACCAGTTCCTAAAAATAGCGCCGATGTAAACAACCACTAAAAGCGCGCGAAACCCAAATCCCAGATTTAGATTACGATTCGTGTATTCCTCGACGACATCGAACACATCGCGCCAAACTGTCTGGCGGTGTGGTCACTTACCATGAACACGTCAAAAACGGAACGGACGAACATTGGTGGAAATGCAGACCGACAGAGGAAGAGTGGAAGACCCGCAAACTGGGTTCGCTACTCGGAGAACCGGAAGCGGAAGCGGAAGCGGAAGCGGAACGGAAGCGGAAGCGGAAGCGGAAGCGTACTCGGAAACCCGGAAGCGGAAGCGACGTCGTAAACAACTCGGCAACGTCGCCTTCCGCAAGCTGTGAACGGTGTTGTTCAGGCGCTCACGCACCAGTCTACAGCTGCGGCTATGCGCCCGTGTTTACATACAACATGGGCACGTGGGAATTAACCAAGATGGTCCTTAATCGCCTGGATGCATACCACCGGTGCCATTCACAGGCCACACAGCGCAAACAAAGCCCTATACTACGATCGCCTATGCAATCCCATTAGCGTAGCTGTCCAAACCGCAAGATGACAACTGTTTGGACAGGTGCTGCGTTTGCCGTGCGATGTACCCGCCCAAGTTACCAGTCGACAATTATTTTGTTGACACTGGTGTCACCGCTTTCAAAGGCCGGCATGCTTTGAATGTAACTAGACAATTGTAAGGAATTATGGTTGCATAAATTCCTTGTAATTACTTTTCATGAAATATTATAATTATTATACATGGAGTCATAATTAACAGTATATTGTAGAAATGCAGTAGTCAAGCTAGAAGCATAGCTTGGTGTCCTTAAACCAGTTACAACCAGTTGTTCGAGTTCGCTAAGGATAGACCAGGCATAGTTCTTGGATGAGTAGGAGCTTGACCACTGAGATGGCCGTAGGTAAGAGATACCAGCTCCTTATTAGTTAGTGCAGAGGTGCACTAGACCTGACGCTGACCAATAGATTGGCCAGGCACATAGCCACAGAGCGAAGTAGCCAGTATTTAAAGAAAGAGTAGTGCGCGATAGAGAGGAGGGAGAGCACGCACGCACCATGTAACTTCAGGTCAGGCGCCCACGGCCAGTTAGACAATTGTATTGACTTCTGTATTATGCTGTCTGTATTAAAGTTCTTGAAACGAACACTTGGAAAAGTCTTCTGCAACTGATTGAGTAATTAGAATCTCTCTCCGTGAGTATCTGATTTCTAATGGACAGTGACACTGTGGCTGATCTGAATAGGTCATGGCTAACTGTCTAGGGGGTCAGTACGGAGGGGGAATATTGCGTTACGTGCCCAAGATTAGAACGCCGAGTCTACGACTATACAACAAGAGGCAGATGCGGATTGATGAATGGCAAATCAGTAGACCGGCCAATTCTAACACAATGATACATGTTAATGTTTTCCCACAGGCTCGCCGCAGCAACTGCCAGCGAGTTGTCCTCATGAATTCGCACAACTGTTAGCACCTTATTGTTGCCGGAGCACCCATGCTTGTAGATCTGTATGACACATTAGGCTGGATAAATATTTCGGGTCATCGGCAAGCAGCTTTATTTGTATAATTCTATGAGGTGATTTCTGTGTCAGTGAAGACTGTACATCAGCGGCAAGTATTAGCACTTCGTGGGTGGAGTAATATCACCATGGCGGCAGAGTTGTGTGTTGCATGCAGTCGAGCCATGTCATTAATAGAAGTGCCGTTTAGAAGAGTATTACAATTACCAGCCGTTATAGAATAATGTTCCTTTGTTTACATTGGGAGATAACGACTCATCTTGATATGACGGAGGAACAAACTGACGATTCTAGAAACAAGCTTCTAAAAATCGAGATGGCGATCTACAAAAACACTAATGTTACGAACACATCTTGAGGCTGTGATCATAACTTCCCGTATGCATGTCATACCGCCGTCAACAAGCACAGCGGCAGCATTTCGTACTACGGGAAGATATGCCGTTTACTATTGTTCATGCTGTCATCCATTCATTGACAGTGTTAAAACATTGCTCCGTACTTCGCAGTATACCAGTCAATGCTATCGCAGTGGCGTCAAAGTGACAGTTTAGCTGCAGGTCATCCGAATAATGATGACAACAACCTCCACGCGCTGTATTATGTCGCCAGTGGATTGAATTACAAGGACAATAACAATGGCCCCAGCTCTGAACCCGTCGGGATATCCGATGTCAGATGTGCTGTAGGCAACGACGCATCACGACTGACGTCTTGATTAGTCTGGTCAGTTGTTACCGAGAGGACAGCTGTTAGCCAAACGTCTTACCAACTATGATCTTGCAGTTTACCGTATAGATGGATTACCACAAATATGCAAAGGCAGCATATGTGTAAGACAATAGAACATTAAAGCAAGATGAATGTGATTATGTCTGACAACGAACTTCTGAGACTATCCCTAAGTATCTGAGTTCAGTCGAGCCTGATAAGAATTGACCGCGGGGTTAACTGTCCATACGCCGATGTCGCCGTCACACATGACTGATTAATAACAACGTTGACTGTTTACTACTCAAGCAGGCAAATTGTTCGTTCGTATCCATGCAAATAGTGTTGTGGCACTTAGAATTTTACATTATGCAGTTAATTTAGCTGTTAACATGGTAACCATTATACGCGTTGACCATACAAATAATTCAACAAATAACTTCCTTTTGGGTAGTGTAACAAAGAAAATTTCATATAACGTCCGACATCGATACGGCATTCTTCGAACGGATACTGTTAATATATTAATGACATCATATCAATGTGTGCACACATTCCTGCTGATATCTTCATGGAATCGTGTCAATGTATACAATACTTTCTTCTGAGGTTTGTCTGTTGGAAATTAGTTCGCTTTATATCGGACATCGCCTTTCTGAGATTATCATGTACATCTATCATCCAAGGTATAACCAATAACGATTAAAATCAGAACTAGCACGCATCGAAATTAGTGGCAGAGGTTACGTACAACACATTGAGGCTGACAACATCCTTAAAGTCACTTGGAATTAACTCACCAAAGAAACACAAAACAAGTAACTCTATCTTTATCTAAACTAGACCACCCAACGTCAGTCACCCCTAAGACATGCAAAGACGAACCACAGTGGTTTGACCCAAGGTCAGCTGAACAATGATGACCATTATTACTCTAACGATCTTGACTCCAACACGACCAGATTCCTTTCATCAGCAAGTACTCCTATGCACAACACTTGTATTCATCTTCTCTATGGCACACCTAAATTGTTAGTCATTACTTCACCCTAGTCGGTGACATTATACTTCTGTAACACGTTGTTATCTACTGTCTTTACACACTTACGTGGGTTGTTATCAGGACACACCGTTGTATTCCATTGTGTGAATAAAGTTATATTTATCCCGGTGTACTGACACTTACAAATGCGAGAAGATTAATTTCTACACTGCCACACTATTTGGGAGATTGAGGCTCTAAAACCCGCCAATCACCACCCTCATAATTGAGACATTTCAAAACCCTCAAATTGCACCCACCCCACCCTGAGGCTCACCCAAAAGTGTGTTGACCATCGTTGTCAACAAAATATTACAATGTACTCATATTCTTGAAATATTCAAATTCAAGAGAAGTGTGGTTCTAGCACGTTAGTACAACATAAATAAGTCAGTAATGATAGTAGGCGTGGGTATTGAGCAAGTCTGATATGTTCTCGAGATCACTTACGCGAGTTTGCGATTATACCCAATACAGACTAAGACAACATGATCCACGCATGCGCGGGGTTCTCTGTCGGTCCAACACTCTTTCGGGCGTCACTTGTGCGAGTAAGTAACTCCACCGGCCACATAGGATACTGTGGTTACAACTAGCCAGGATGCCAAAGTCAACGTCTGCGCTGTTCCCGACAGAAAACACTACAGGACGGTCCCTTAGTTCTTAGTTCTTAGGTGATTAGCTCCAAACAGCCCAAACTTGGGCTAACGCAGGAGTTGTTCTTCTGTAGAATTTTGTGAGTCCACTACAGGTTACACATTTACCCCCTGTGTGGGATCTTTTACTTCCCCTGGCATAGACACCAGACAGAAGGGACCACCGGCTTTTAGTGTCTCTTCCGAAAGACACAGGCAAATGTGGGTGAAGAAATTGCCTAAGTTTCGAAACGGCGGTAGGTGGGATTGAACCACCGTCCCCTCGATTGACAGTCCGGCGCTCTACCGCGCGACCACCGCTTCCCCTACAAAGTTCGCCTTTGCCCATTCGATGTCGTCAGAGCAGACGACAAACATCGTCTGGTTGTAGAAGAGACGGTTGAAGAAGGCGGCGGCATGGCGGTAGAATGACACGGAGGGGATCGAATTCCCTTGTCTTTCTCGTCGAGCCAATAAATCAGTGCGCCGAATGTGAACTCCGATCAATGCGACATCTGACGAGGTGAGGGCGAACTTCGCCATCGAACGCAGCATGAAGTTGTCGGCCTGTCGCTGGATGTCATCGCGCAACCGGAAATGATTTTTTAGGAGATCTTGCATCACGTTTGCGATGTATTCCCACTGGCCGCAATAACCTACCAGTTCCACATTAATCCGCGGGTCGAGATATTCCGTACGCCTATCGTACGTTTTCGTTTTGACAACGTACTGTACCCAATCTCGTCCAGGGCGGTCATTGTCAACTACGGTCGCGTTTAGCTTGAATAACTTCAGTAGTGGATTTTTCGAAGAGATTACGTGATGCATGCCATTCCTGCGCGCGATTCCATACAGCCCGGCGTAGATAATCATCATGTTTCCGGTCCGTCCCATGAATATCGCTGACAAGTTCCGCAAATGTGGATGTGTTAGCGCGGAATCGGAGCACGATAGTTCTGTTGGATCTACCCACAATGCCGTGTCCTTGTTGGTATTTGTACAAAGGAAAGCCAACCAACTGTTCCATCAGTCTCAAGTTAGCAATGCTGCTGATCTTAACAATAGGGTGTTTGACATCTGGTAGACGTAAGATGTCTTCTTCTGCCTGCTTGGACATTGAACGGCAACCTAGTGTAGATGGTTTGTCTTCCTTAGCTTGCTTGGACATTGAATGGCGACCTACTGTAGGTGGTTTGTCTTCATTGGCTTGGTTGGACATTGAACGGCGACCTAGTGTATGTGATTTGTCTTCCTTGGGTAGTTTGGGGATTGAACGACGACCAAATGTAGGTGAGTTGTATTCCTTTGCCTTGGACCGGCTATACGATCGGATCACAGGTGACAATTCCGCACGTTTGGACCAATATGTGATCACACAGAACATCGCTGTTGCTGGTAACAGAAATGCGATGACACGACGGATTGTTACCTTGGTTACCGCCATCGCGTGTCCCTGTGATATATAATTATATTTTTATGTTGCGCCAGCGAGATTTCTTCCGTCGCTGTTTGGGGTGAACTTAGATTTACCAAGTCGTATATGTATTGTGCTACTCTCGCATGACATCTGAAACAAAAAACATACGGATATATTCGTGAGGAAAAGTTGGAATGGGCCGGACATATGGAAAGAATGGGAGATGAGTAATTGGCAAAGAGAGCAGATGCCCAGAAAGTGAAGGGGAAAAGGAGGCGAGGAAGACCGAGAATGTGATGGGAGGATTGCGGTAAATGAGATCTGAAAAGATGAGGAAGGGAATTAGAACAACAGCAGAAGATAGAAGGAGTTGGACATTTGATCTTTGAGAGAGAACAACGAGGAGAGGAAAGAAAAGACGAAGAACAGATGGCCAACCTGACCACTGACGACAGGAACAACAAGAAGAGAAAAATATAGATTATATTAAATTACCAATTTATCATGTAGTTTAGTTGTTTTAATGGCGCATGGAGATGTGGAATATCGTTGTTTTAATACGCGACTTATTTCCTATCCGATATCCGCAAGTATTCTAACGGACATACGCAAACACCCACGCACGCACGCAAGCACGCACGCACACAGAAGCAGCAGTTCAACTTTAATTGCAATTATTAAATTAAATATACAAATATCAACATGTCATTGAATTCGAACTGTGTCGTTGACATTATTCTCGGCGTTATACGTGATTTGGCGCATCTAAATTAGAAGAGAGTTTATGCTCTTTATGTCACGTCCCATTCAGCATTACACAACACCCACCACCACGCCCCTCTCAGCACCACGCCCCTCTCACCACCACACCCCTCTCACCACCACGCCCCTCTCACCACCACGCCCCTCTCACCACCACGCCCCTCTCACCACCACGCCCCTCTCACCACCACACCCCTCTCACCACCACACCCCTCTCACCACCACGCCCCTCTCACCACCACGCCCCTCTCACCACCACGCCCCTCTCACCACCACGCCCCTCTCACCACCACGCCCCTCTCACCACCACGCCCCTCTCACCACCACCCCCTCTCACCACCACGCCCCTCTCACCACCACGCCCCTCTCACCACCACCTTCACCACCCCCCCCCCCCCCCCCCAC
>JAODUO010000834.1:195000-205000 GCA_025642075.2 Ridgeia piscesae | reverse complement strand
AGTATTGTATTTGTAAGTTGGTGTAGTTCGCCAGGGGGCAGCACAGGCTCGACAATGGTAACGAGTTTATTTTCGCGGATTTCGTATAATACCTGAATTCGTGTTATGCCTGGCATCATATTTAAGCAGATTTCGTATTTTTGACCATATTTTGTATTGTGCCTGACTTCATATTTGAGCAGATTATTTACAATAATCTAACATGTTGAATTATAGCCTAGTTAATATCGTTCCATATCGCATATATAATACCATTATACATCGCATGTCCACTGTGTATCGAACGTAACTTATGTCTGGATTACACCAGAATACGACTGGACTGTACGGAGGGAAGCAATGACACATTGCAACACCACTGGATCTTGCAATGCAGTAATTAAACACATTATCAACGTTTCATTTACCGTAGTATATGACAGCGAAAAGTAGGGTTTTAAATAAATAATTAGATGCGAGGATGTTACAGTGTGGCGCCATCGTGCGGCTTCTCCCATATACCTGCTCATAGCTATCCATCTGCTCCTAATCGCTAATGGTGTCGTGGCAGCCATTTTGAATCCTCTCATCACTGCCTAGGGAAATTATACTCTGCGTTTGTGACCGCCAGAGCGGCCTTACCCCCAAAATAGGGTAGATATGATAATTGGTGCTCATGCCGACTTTGAAATACCAAATAGGGCCTGTAAGTGGGTCACGATACATGGAGTGACTCCGCGCGACTGGAGCTTATTGGGGACTAAGATAGACTAATTGGGGACTGGACACAAGAATAATATTCTAACGATGGATGACAGTTGTAGCTTCCGACTGATGAATACTAGGAAAATCAGTTCATAAATATCTTGTGTTATACGTTTCTTATCTTAAATGTCCGATTTAATATTGAGTTTATCACACTATCATAGACACATAGCGATTTACGTAGTGCAGATAATAAACACGAGTTTAGGCCATATGTGTCTTTTAGGGGATTTGCGTTTTACATTGCTGTACGTTGTGGTTTCGATAAGCATTATGTCTGACAAGTTGTCTAAATGCACATAATCATAACACATGTATTCGTTTGGCCCAAACAGGTTGTACTGCGCGAAAACTGGCACTCTTCATTATTAGTCAAGATCGCCAAACACAAATACTTGCCGCTAATGCCATGGCAACCACCATAATAATCGATTAAAATTCATGATTTCCGTGATCATTCTCACCGGCAAAGTGTTCCACTGCTTCTGCTTGTAATAATCATTCCGACAATATAACTGAAATACGCTATTTCGGAACAGTTCGATTATTACGACCAAAAACAAAACAAAGTCCTATATGTTAACATGGAGTATACGGACCTCCTGCCCCCAACTGCCCCCAACTGCCCGCAACTGCCCCAACTGCCCCCAACTGCCCCCAACTGCCCCCAACTGCCCCCAACTGCCCCCAACTGCCCCCAACTGCCCCCAACTGCCCCCAACTGCCCCCAACTGCGAGTACACTGAACACAATGAGAGTTTCAGCAATTAATTGTTATTTGCGTCATTGCAATCAGCTGTAACCAGAAGTAGCCGGTGAAGAACGATGGTGAATGGTCGCGATGGTGTTGAGTTGAACCGATCTGACGGAGTGAAGTGGAATGCGGTTGAGCACTCACGAGGACTAGATATTATGCAATACGAGAACATGTCTTTTTTACCTGCCTTACTACGTGAATGCGCGATCAACATTAGTTCTTATTTGGTATTATTTGGCATTATTTAGCGAAAAATTCCAACGAAATTAAAAACAAAATATTTACTCTTTTAGATGCGATATCCATTCAAATGACGGAATGTCGGGAAAAAATCAAAACGAAGCGTGTTTGAGATAATCGAACAAACAATATTGAGATATGTGACATAAACGTTACTGCGGTACGATAATTATTTATTAAAGAAAGCTAGTAATCGATTTTGACGAGCCATCATCAAAGTAATTGTAAATACAAAATATATATATTCGTCCGGGTTGTAATTTAAGTAAAACTATTATAAATACAAATCATTGTCTAGTTAATTTTAGACAAATGTGCAGGTTATGAAATTGTGGGCGACATTTGAAATACACACAGACAATAAGGACAACTGACATTTGAAATACACACAGACACTAAGGACAGCTGACATTTGAAATACACACAGACACTAAGGACAACTGACATTTGAAATACACACATACACTAAGGACAACTGACATTTGAAATACACACATACACTAAGGACAGCTGACATTTGAAATACACACAGACACTAAGGACAACTGACATTTGAAATACACACAGACACTAAGGACAACTGACATTTGAAATACACACTGACACTAAGGACAACTGACATTTTAAATACACACAGGCACTAAGGACAACTGACATTTGAAATACACACATACACTAAGGACAACTGACATTTGAAATACACACATACACTAAGGACAACTGACATTTAAAATACACACTGACACTAAGGAGAGCTGACATATGAAATACACAGAGACACTAAGGACAACTGACATTTTAAATACACACAGACACTAAGGACAGCTGACATATGAAACACACACAGACACTAAGGACAGCTGACATAAAATACATACAGACACTAAGGACAACTGACATTTGAAATACACACAGACATTAAGGACAACTGACATTTGAAATACACACAGACACTAAGGACAGCTGACATTTGAAATACACACATGACACTAAGGACAACTGACATTTTAAATACACACATACACTAAGGACAGCTGACATATGAAACACACACAGACATTAAGGACAGCTGACATAAAATACATACAGACGCTAAGGACAACTGACATTTGAAAGACACACAGACACAAGGACAGCTGACTTATGAAATACACACAGACACTAAGGACAACTGACATTTGAAATCCACACAGACATTAAGGACAACTGACATTTGAAATACACACAGACACTAAGGACAACTGACAATTGAAATACACACATACACTAAGGACAACTGACAATTGAAATACACACAGACACTAAGGACAACTGCCGGATTCGTGAACGTCACAACCGAAAAGGCAATGGTCGTCATTACTGTGATATCTTCGCCAGCAGCAGCTGCACTAAGTCGTGAGGTGTCACTTACCTGAACAATAATGCACACACACACACACACACACACACACACACACACACACACACACACACACACCACGCACGCACGCACGCACGCACGCACGCACGCACGCACGCACGCACGCACGCACGCACGCACGCACGCACGCACGCACGCACGCACGCACGCACGCACGCACGCACGCACGCACGCACGCACGCACGCACGCACGCACGCACGCACGCACGCACGCACGCACGAACGTACGCACACTATCGTTACTGTTAACGTAAATGCTTATGTCGTTAGCATATAAGTGATAAAGAGGTACAGTAAGATTTTCGAAAGTACGGATCTTCAATTTAATAATAATAATAAAGCTGTATTTGCCTTTGTCGACATACATGTACATTTCATTTCAAATAGGAAGGTATTATGACGTCTGAGTCATGCCATCGGAAACAGTATTACAACATGCCATATTATAAGCAACTTAATTATTTTTTTATTATTACTTAAACATACACATAAGATTATACTGAACCCTGTCGCATTGTGAAGGATCTAAGAAAAACGAAGAGAAAAACACTACGTGAAAGACAACACGACACCAACGTTGAGCTACTGGGGCCAGTTTCATCAGGCGTAAACCCACTTACGACGTCGTAGCGGGCGATAAGTCGTCGAAAGCTTAAAACGTCGTAACGTTACGCTAGTTGCGTTTCATGAGTCTGCTCTATAGTTGCACTTAGGCTGCGCCATGTATTTAGTAGGCGTAACTTTACGCTAGTTGAAATATAAACGGGATGTTCCCGAAGTTAAAAAGGATGTCCAGCGACAGCACAAATAATGGGATTCCTACCACGACCGAATTAGGTCAATTCTACGTCGATTTAGTTACGCGAATGCTAAATTGTTCTCATGAAACCCGCTGTAAGCCACATCGCCTAGTCGCTTTTAGTCAGTAGCCCGCTTAACTGCGTGTGAAGTTATGCCGCTTTATGAAACCGGCCCCTGCACGTTGGGCCCAGTCCTCAGTCCTCTTTCTTCAGCTGCTTCCCCTCTCCGTCGCCACTCGTGTCCTCCCCTCGAGTCATGTATCGTCTCTTCACCACCGTCTCATCGTCCTCGGTGGAGTCCGACACGAACGGCAAACTGAATCCACGCCACAACCAGCTCTTCTCATCCGGTGGCGGTTCAGACCGGCTTTTCGCACCCGCTTCCGCTTTCCACGCGATGAAATCGTCTTTTTCTTCATCCCTAGCCACGCCCAGTCTCGTGTGGTGCTCGTGACCTGTCACCTGCCAGTCGGGATTCGGTGTGTCCGGTGACGGTAGTGGCCCACTTGACCCGGCGTCGTCTGAGTGGATGTGGGCGTGTTGCGAGCCGGAGTCATGCAGCATGTCGTCTGGGTCGACGTCTGTCTGGAGTCCGGACGTCGCTCCACGTTGATCGTCGGAGTTCACCTGCCGAGCTGTGGACATCTTCCCCGTCGTGTAGCGCGATCTCCTGATCGGGAAAGACGTCACCGATCTGCTGCGAGTTTCCCACGTCGCGGCTTTCGTGATCGTGCGCATGCGCGTGCGCAACACCGTGCACTGCCATTTCCGGGTCGGGCGAATCGGACGGGTTTTTCACCGCGCCGTTATCCACCGCATCCGTTTGACGGATAGGATTTTGTGTGACGTCATTTTCACCAGGTTGTTCAATTTCGGGATTTGTCGACCGTTTCCGGATGCGATCGTCCTTTTGCGGACAGTCAGTGGAAAGACAAGGTCCTGAAACGACAGCGCGATAATATAAATACAATAATAATTATTATTATGACTTCTTATGCGCCAACATCCTTGAAGATCAAGCTCAGTGGCGCGACAAAACCAAGGGATTACGCAAACTCGTAATCGTAAAACAATGCGTGAGTTGTCGACGGATGGATGAAGGTGTTAGGAGGCCAAGGAGGATAGGCAGCGTTAAAGAGAAAGGTTTTTAGGCGCCGGCGGAATGAAACTATATTACCTTCTGATTTAACATTTGCAGGAAGCGAATTCCACACAGTTGGTGCGGCAACCGATAAAGTTCTGGTTCCACCTTTCGTTTTCACCCGAAGGAATATAAAGAGGGTTACTACTGTCTGGGATTTCTTGTTGGAGCAAGTATTGAATTCATATATGCAGATTTGGTTGACGAGATGGCTTGATAGGCTATTGTACAAACCTTGAAAATAATGCGATAGTGCACAGGGAGCCAATGCAATGATTTAGAAACGACACTGAGCGAACAAAACGATGAGAACGCGTAACTAGCCTTACCAATTTTTTGGGGACATGTTGAAGTTTTGCTATATCCTTGTTTGCAGTATTGTAAAGCAGCGAATTGCAGTAGTCGAGTCTGCTGCTTATTGGAGCTGTTGCAATGGTTTTAGCAACGGAAAGTGATATAAACCGCAAATACCAAATACGCTAGACGACAAATATATATATATATATATATATATATATATATATATATATATATATATATATATAATATATATATATATATTATTATATATATAACATACATAGTACGTACACCGAGATTTAAACCTGAAGCGGCTGGTGTGATACTCTGACTGACTCAAGGTATGTATCGGGGAAAAGTCATAGAGTTTTACACGGTGCATTGATGAGAAATTCCGTTTTACATGTGCATTTTTGCTTTAATTTACTGTTTTCACCCAAAGGGAGACATCTTGGAGACAATCCCTGAGCTGGTTTAGGGAGCGACAAGTATTTGGTGTGGTCAAAGCAATGTAGATTTGTGTGTGCATAACAGGGCTTAGTGGCCTTGTATACAGAGTTAAAAGCAAGGGCCCAAAAACAGAACCCCGAGGACACCACATGAGGTGGACAGTATGTCTGAGAAGCAGTTACATATTTTAATGGCTTGCCGTCTGTCCGTGAGGTATGAAGAAAACCACCAGCTCAGGACTATGCCAGACATGCCGTACACTCTTGATAAACGTTTAATGAGAATGTTGTGGTCAATGGTGTCGAAAGCGGCTGATAGATAAAGTGCGGTAACGTTGCCATCATTGATGTCATAATGTACTTTTAAAGAGTAGACTGCGACACATTTGATCAACCATTTATATAGATGTCAGATCTAAGCATCTGCAACAACTGTGAGTGTCTGAGTGTTTTACAAGAGGAGCGAATTACCAAGAGGTCGAGCCAATGACCATGTATGTGTGTTGGGAAATTGACATGTTGTTTTGTGTCAAATGATGCCAGGATATCATTAAACGTGGTAGTTGTTGCAGTTGGTGTATCGAAGTGACGTGTGTGTGTGTGTGTGTGTGTGTGTGTGTGTGTGTGTGTGTTGTTGTTGTGTATGTGTGTTGTTGTGTGTGTGTGTGTGTGTGTGTGTGTGTGTGTGTGTGTGTGTGTGTGTGTGTGTGTGTGTGTGTGTGTGTGTGTGTGTGTGTGTGTGTGTGTGTGTGTGTGTGTGTGTGTGTGTGTGTGTGTGTGTGTGTAGGCCTAAATAGGCGATAAATAGCGACAATGCATCAAAGAAACAAAAGAAGCAATGAAGACAGTAAGTATTTTTCTCTCGACTAAACTCACCAAGATGCGTTTGGTGACGTGGAGCCGCGCGCGCCCACACCCCCGTAACCATGACGATGATACAAACATGTAGACCTACACTAGCACGTTTATAACAAACCATCGTGTTGGCTGCGCTGTCTTGATCCCAACACAGCCGCGGACCAGCCAGTGTCTACCCGCAATGACGGACTCTGGGCTGTGCGGGGACGTGGCATCCGCTGCTGCAGACTACAACGCCAGCTGACTGTTGTAGCGCGGAGAACATCAATGAACACATCACGTCATTGGCAGTGTGGCTGTGTGACACTAACAGACGGTGTCCTTGGCGACTTAACGCTAGAGGCGACGATCGACAATTTGCAACAGCCAATATATTAATCGATTTGGTGCCTAAATCACAAACATGTGTCGCCGAGTAGCTAGCGACCTATGTTCTGTGCAATCTCTCATAAGGCTTATGCTGAAACACCATAAATAATGTATGAATACAGTGTCTGATAATGTGTGCGATAGTACGGTAGTACTCATGCATGTTAGGTGGGAGAGAGAAACTTTCACCGCCGCCGCTGTGTGTAATCTCATCCTTCGTACCTCGATGATGTTAGGTGGACCATTATCATGCTGGAAAAAGCTCAGATTACTATATCCGAATGACACAACTTCCAGTACATTCATGAGGTATCTCTATCGGATTCTTGAATGGATTTCTCTGTGTGATTTTACAGTACGATGCGATCAATATGTACGATGACATGGCACGAGTCCTCCTTAAAACTGCTGAACAATCTGACGGCGAAGACACATTGAAGGGGGCACCAGAATTAATAGAAAAGGCCGCAGTGTCGGTAGTTTCTGTTTAATGTATACCCAAGCACGTACATCCGCCCCCGCCTTCATGTGTACATGCGCATGATTACAGCAAACAAACATGCACATATATGTGTACACACACGCACGCACGCACGCACGCACGCACGCGCACACACACCCACCCACCCACACACACACACCACACACCACACCACACACCACACCACACACAAACACACACACACACGCACGCACGCACGCCCGCACGCACACACACACACACACACACACACACACACACACACACACAGGGCAGTGGTTCAAGGATGCCAATGAACTTAGAGACGAGCGACTAAGTATCGGTTTGTGGGAAGATGTGTAGATGTACTCAATACCATCTGGAATGACAGGAATATAGCGCTCAGCTCGAAGATCAGACTGATGCGCTGCCTGGTCATGTCCATATTCTTATACGCACGTGAGCCTTGGACACTAACAGCAGACACCGAGAGAAGAATACAGGCCATGGAGATGAGATGCTTCAGAAAGCTCCTCGGCATCACCTACAGAGACCACATCTCCAACGAAGAGGTGCGAAACAGAACTCGGCAAGCCACTGGGCCCCACGAAGACCTCTTGACCACAGTAAAAAGACGCAAACTGAAATGATACGGGCACATAACAAGATCTTCAGGGCTTGCCAAGACAATCATGCAGGGCACAGTGCAAGGAGGGAGAAGACGAGGCAGGCAGGAAAAGAGATAGGAGGACAACATCCCGGAATGGACGGACATGACGCTGGACGCCCCCATGAGGAAGGCTGAGAGGCGAGAGGAATGGAGGGAGCAGGTTGCCAGGTCATCTGTGGTGCCCCAACGGTCCACCAGACTACGGGATAGGTGAAGAGAGAAAGATATAATATATATATATATATATATATATATATATATATATATATATATATATATATATATATATATATCATATATATATATATATATATATTCTCACAAGTGTACATAATATTCATGTAATAAATTTTATATATATATATATATATATATATATATATATATATATATATATATATATATATATATAAACACGTTTGGTGTTCCAGATTTTCTTTGGATTAATTATTCATTAATGACTTAAAAGTGAATAACTCAATCTGCTACTTCAGATATATTATACAAAGAATACTATTAATCGTGTGTGTGTGTGTGTGTGTGTGTGTGTGTGTGTGTGGGGTGTGTGGTGGTGGTGCGTGCGTGCGTGCGTGCGTGCGTGCGTGCGTGCGTGCGTGCGTGCGTGCGTGCGTGCGTGCATGTAAGCCATTATATTTCACCCGCATCTCAATAACAGTGGTGCTGGGGTGTTGACAGTATCACAGTTAAACGAATGTAGCAAGCATTGACTCTCAGCTTTCGACTGGTAGTTAGTTACCTGTATAAGGAACGTCAATGTAGGCCTGCGCTCTAAAGCCTTTGAAATTCACAACAAATACGGACAAAAGGTTAAATTTTGACTAAGATCAAATATATCGCTAATATACACGGCTTGGTCAACATGTTATGGTGACGTCACACGTGTACTCACGCAGTGTTATGAAATATCCAACTGCCGTGCTTGTTTCCCAGTGTTGGAATATTCGAATGGTATTAGCGTTGCTTTACATTTCAGGCCAAAGGAATTATAGAAAAAACATTGCAATTCATAAATCGTGTCTCGGAAGTAATTTTCGCTAGTATGGTTCCCGGTGGAAATGGAACGGTGCTAAAAACGACAATGTTCGCTTTGGGCCTGCAAAAATACACGGCACATAAGATGAGTGACAAAACTATTGCGCTTCCTGCCACTCGTTATCTCGGCATTAGACTGCCGAATCTATATGGGTCAAGTTTAAATAATAGTACGTCCGAATCATTAATGTTAAAGTAAGTTGTTTCATTTACAAGTTTACCGTCTCAATTAAATAAACCAGATAACAATATGCATGTATTTGTCCTATATAATACATACATTCGCTACACGTTCATCCGCGTGCCTTAGTGAAGCCAACGCAGTTCGTTTATCTCTATTCTGAAATTCGTCAGGATAACTGATATATGTGGATAGGAAGTATAACGATAAGAAGGTATATTTGGCGTGAAGCATGGCCGCCATGTTGTTTTCGCTACTGTTATGTATAATGAATATAATATTATCTATCCGTCGTTTACGCTTTATTGTGACGTAACGTTTATTGGAAGGCATGGTTGGCGGTATTACCTGGCGTCGTTTCTGGTTGTGATAACTTTGGTTGTCGCCACCTACGTCACAGTCATGTACAGTCTAACCTACGGCTACTCGGCCAGTGTGCAGTGGACCGTGTCGTTCTTTTTGACATTCTCACATAATTTATTAATACTGCAACCACTGAAGGTATCGCTTGTGGCAGCTGTAATCAGTGTCTTCTTTGGGTCAAGGGTTGGTCCGGCC
>JAODUO010000834.1:150000-190000 GCA_025642075.2 Ridgeia piscesae | reverse complement strand
GTGAATTATGGTACTCTGCTCACTGTCGTATATCTCGATGTAGAATTCCTCTATTCGTTCTGTGGTCTTATCCTGATCCTGGATTTCTCTACCCTCTTTGTCCAGGAATGCGATAAGTCTGTATTTGCATAGCTACTGCGTTCTTCTGACTTTCCTCAGGCTCTTTGATGCCATGGTCGTTTCTCGTATGATATTTTAATTATATTTTCTGATGTCCTCTCTTGTTTTCTTTTTGATGGTCTTGCATATTTCTGCGTACTCTATTCGTTGTTTATCGTTGCGTTTTCCATCACTTCTCGTCGTTTTGTCATCAGGGCTTGTGTCGGTGACGATGTCCTCGATTTCAGTGGCTTGTGGATTGCCTTAGCTAATCTAGACGCGCTTAAAACTTATTCAAAAGAACAAAGATGGAAAGAAGCATATTAAACGTACCAATCCAGAAAGACATTCTGGTAAGAGAAAAGACAAAGGTCACAGATATGACTGAACAAGTGAGAAGACGGAACTGGATCTGGGCAGGGCACGTCAGCAGAATACGAGCCAACCAATGGATATCGCGTATCACCAACTGGAAAGCCTACGAAGAGAAACAATCTAAAAGAAAACCAGTGAGACGACGGAGAGATAGGGAGACGATGGGAATACGAACTACACAAGTGTTGGAAGAGCACCATTTGGCAGAGGATAGCGCAAGACAGAGAGATCTGGATATAACACGCGAAGGACTTCACCCAACCACGGGACACTACGGCTGCAGAATGACGATGATTCCAAAGAATCGTCACCAAAATTACTGGAGAGTCCACCACCACTTGGTGCAGTGAGAAACACATTTAAAAACAATGTATGTTGTCTTCTGTTTTAATGCTCCCCAATTTGTAGTATGAATTTAGTGTATACGTTTGAGAAAATCGACGCAATACCGCACTGTCACTGGATTTTGCAATGCACAAACGTGGAACACGCAATTCTAGTATGTATTTTTATGTCATTAGTTATTACATCTATGTCTACACCAACAATACGTGTGTATATGTGTTGTATTGTTTGAAAATCAAAAATAACAATCCGGGAAGCTTTAGACTGCAGTCGAGTCGGAACAAACGCGATCGCCGAGAAACGCGAGATCACACGTCCTATGCAAGCTGGTGAATGGTTCACCACGAGCGGGCAAACGTATGCAAAACGGTTTAGTAAAACATCGGAAATGATAGAATAGTCCAGTGTTATTTTGTTAACCATGTTCAGTTACTTTAGCATTTCGATTTTTTTACTTATAAACCAAGATCAACATCACAATTTGCACACTGAACAACTGATTACGTTATTTAATTTATTTACATAAGGGGTTTATCTCCGTGATCACGATCATAACTGTTCAGTGGATTACTCTGGTGGTACTGCGTGCGCAGCGTAAAGCTGTCCAAATTTTGGAGGTAGTGGACACCTCGTGCTACTTTTGGTTGTCTTGTATTTTATTAAACTTCAAACCCTCCCGAATAATATTCCAGAGGGCAACTCTCTCAAATCAGTGTACCTCACTCTGAAAATTGCGCTTATATCCATGCCTATGTGGTCCCTTAATGGCCCCGTTGTATATATTTCTCTTTACACATTTTCACAGTTACTTATTGTGTAGCAACAAACTTAAGTGTAGTATCAAATAATCAGGAATGACTAATATGTGTGGCAATATCTTGTTGATAGGTTTATTTTTCAAGATGCCAGTTACAAAACATTGGACAAAATAACGATAAATCAGTTCGATTTCGCAGGTGACATCACACAAAACGAGTCATAGTTACCTTAATATGTAATCACTATATTTATGTAATATATCAAGATGATGTACATTGGTTTACCTAGTGAATATTACAAAGCAATAGTAAAATAGTGCTACATTATACGCAATCATGAGCCAAACATATACCCCACCCCTAAGTGTTGCGCAATCGTGACGTGACGCAAATCGGAGTGGATTTCATTGATTGTATCATTTTCGCGTTCCTTAGGGTAATATACACTATTAAAGACAGAGTACTGATGCTGGTTATTAATGCGATGTATGTTAAGACAATATAAAATTATGATAACACGCATTAATCGAAAATAAAAACATATCAAGGTGTTACACAATCACATCTTAAACATTTTAACTGCCTAATTAATCAAACTTTATTTTCTACGGATTATCATGATATTTGTACGATCACATTCGTTTTGTTTCTTCTTTGTTTGTAACTTTTCAAAATGTCCGTACTCATTAACATAATCTCGCTAATAATTTTGAAAGGCGGGGCATGTCAGCGTGATCCAATATGGCCGCAGGCATAAACAATAAAAACCAAACTTCGACACAGTCACAGATAGGAAAAAATCATTAACCGCTCTTAAACACTACAACAAAATCAGCTATCTGCACAGAATCATGGACTGACATTATAACAATATAAGAAATATTATAAACGAACAGGTATGTTGCGTGATAATAAACTACGGCCACTAAACTCGGACTCTTGTCTCCCCATGTTGTCAGAAGGGGCGGCAAATCCGTCCGACCTGGCTAGGTTTCCACGTTGATGTCGTTGCACAGCTTTTATCAACAGAAACCATGACCAAAAACAATTATTCCCCTTATGTAACCTTTTCATATATATATATATATATATATATATATATATATATATATATATATATATATATATATATATATATGTTATATGATATATATATATATATATATGTATGTAGGGCCGCTAACAAAAAGAGGAGAGAGGGAGGGAGGGAGGACATAAGGCCCTGGCTAGGGAGTAGGATAATTTCATGGTAGGTACCGCCTTTTACTAGTTTAATTGTTGTGATAAATATCCCTTAACTACCCAACGTTAACTTACCGAAACGGTGGTACAATTATTCGTTCCCATTGGATTGGATATTTCCCTTTGTTGTCAGATACATTACGTTGTCATATTCCGGGATTTAATCCAGCAATGGCGCCAAGCAACAGTGACGTCATTTCCGCAATAACGCGCTGATTCACCGCTGCGCGTCGCACATGTAACTAGTTACCCAGAGCCTTAGAGAGATAGAGTTTGGCCATTGACGTACCGATTTTTGATTGGTCGATGGATGTGAACGCCATTTTCGGTCTAAATTACAGCGTCGCTCTTCAAGCAGTATAGAATAATTATAATGCCTTGCTGTTCTGCTTGGGATGCTCTAATAACAGCAACACATTTAAATTATATGGATTCCCTTTTGATAGGAAAAATTATAAGCATGGGAAGGTAATGTCAATCGTGAAGGATGGAAAGCAAAGCCAGGAATTTCGAAATAGTGCGAGGTAGGTGACGACATAATTTTACTACTTGTCTACTACTACTAGTCTAGTACTAGTACTAACGAGCAGTAATATAGTCATTCGATATTTCTCGTGTAAATAAACAAGGCACATGTTTCCATACGATGCCTAAATGCCTATCGTTCATGTAATGATATAAGCAATTTATGTTTTCAAATTGATTAGACTTAGAGTGAAGCACCTATAATTTTACAAGACTAACAAGACCAAAATACCCAAAATTGTATTATCAGGAAAACACACAAGCCCCATCACGGTTATGTATATCACCATCACGGAAGTATTTATACTTCTCAAAAACCGGTTTGCCACGTTTTTAACTTTGTTACATGCTTATAGACGTACATTGATTTGCTCTGTGACTGTAAAATAAACATATCGATTAATTGGTGTATTGGTGTAAAGGACTCAGTCACAGTAGTGTCGTGATTATGAATCAGAATGGGGTTGGTGGAAAATAAAACTTGTTTTTCTGTTTTGCTCTTTGGTTTTGATTCAGTAGCAAAGGCATAGAGGAGGTACAGGAATGTATGTATAATGCAAAGTTTTATGAATGTATGTATAATGCAAAGTTTTATCATACAACCTATTACAGGAAAATAGGCTAATTTAACTACACGTCTAAGGTTAAACAGTTCCTTTTAAATATTCAGCAGTTATTTAAGCGTCTACTAAGACCTATTCAGATTTCAGTCTCAGACAATCTGTAGACAATAAATGTGTAAACGTAAAAAATAGTTTCTGGGATAATTTCAAATAGTCGCGTACATTTATTTTATTCCAGGCACACTTTAAAACCAACCAATTCGAATTACACAGCCTTGATGGGAAACATAAATTAAAACCGAATGCAGTCCCAACAGACCGAGGAGAACCGTGGCTACACCGGGGAGAACCGTGGTCATACCGGGGAGAATCGTGATGAACCGGCACCAAACCGGGGCGACACCGTGGCACGTCCTTGACAATCAAGAGTGACACTGTGTAAGGCCGTGTGACACCGTGGCTACATCGGGATGATCCAGGGTTCAAACCGTAGCGACATCGGCAATACCACCGTATATATGTGACTGAAATATACAAATGAGCCAAATCTTCACGGATCACTCCGGAGCACCGGTGTCGCGCTTACATTTTTCCGGGCGTTAAAAACGTTCCGGTTGACGTTTCTGCGCATGCCCAATAAATGTAAAATCACCAATGTCCAGCGAAACAACAAAGCATTTTCGGTATAAATGCCACGAGCTGTTCGTTAACTTACCTGTGATGATTACTGTGAAGAGTTTCTTAAAATGTCGTTCAACGCAATAAAATATTACGTTTTTTATAAATCACTGTCACGGATTATGGCGCACTACTGTCACGTGATTTACGATTGCTATCAAAATATACCTTAAAACTTATTTGCCTCGTGTTATAAATAACTTTGCTGAGAGGTTATATACATCCTAACGAACAACCCGTAATATTTATACCATAAATGCTTTGTCTTTTCGCTGCACATTGATGATTTTACATATATCGCGCATGCGCAGAAACGTCAACCGGAACGTTTTTAACGCCCGGAAAAATGTAAGCGCTACACCGGGACATTTTCACCGGGGTACACCGTGGCCAGAACCGGGACAGTGGGATCTTTTTTAATCGCTGTAGTTTTCAATTGTTCGTAGTTTGTTTGGCAGGGTATGGGTATGCTATAATTGGTACTTGCTCCAGTTACGAATAACAAAATCGTCATATACTAGATTTATATCACGCTCTTGGTCGGAGAACGAACGTACCAGCCTGAAGGCTGCACTGACTTTAATTACTAAGCATTGGTAATCCATCGTTTCCGTTTTAATTTAACTTCCCTAAACTTCCTACGAATGTTTCTCAGCATGAAGCCCAATCGTCCAATATCCATTTGCGCACTGATTACACATTATAGAGGCTCGCATCTCCAGTCCAAGCAGAACAACAAAGCATAACATTTTTAACACGTCATGTGATGATCACGTGCCGAGACCGAAAATGGCGTCTAGGTTTTCAGTTAGCCAAACTCTATGTATCCAAGGCTCTGTAGTTACCTCGTCCCCCGTGAACTGCTACTAACAAGTCTTCTGCTTTCGTTTGTAGTCATATGTAAAGGGGGAAAGAGGCATATTTTGGAAGCATTTAAAATAGTAATTACAAAAACTATCATTAGCAACTACAATGAGTAATATTACGCCAGCAGTTCATTTGAATAGGACACGAGCGTGTCTAGTCGGTCTGAGCGATACTTGACGAGACACTGAAAGTGTATTCATTTCAACGTTAACATTACTGCAATACGCAAACAATAATTTATTTAAAAATACTAATTATTTTATCTGTATAATAGTTGCTGTGGCAGTGACGCCCTAGTGCAAAAGAATGCATAGCTCGTTCGAGTCACAAATGGGAGGGAGGGAGGGAGGGAGGGAGGGAGACAAAGACAGAGAGAATTATTTCATTTACTCTGTAAACTAATGGTGTCATAGTCAAGTTGTTGGGGGTTGTAGTTGTAGTGATGCTATGTCAAGAAATCGACTAAAACAAGAAAGCAAACTCTGAAAGGTGAAATTCATTCTTTTATTTTCTCTGACAATAATCAATTGAAATTGACCACATTGGACGGAATGTGTTGATAAAAACTGGCGTAAAACACCAGTAAACAGGTAACATGTACAGCAAATACGTAAAAGCTTAAAGATGCATCAGCAAATAAAAAATGTATATAATTTATTTATAATATTACTGTAAGTAATGCTATGAACAATGTATCAGAGTGATAAATACTCATTCCTGTAATCATAAAATGTGACTGGAATTGAATCTCAAATAGAGGTTAATACTGTCCAATGTTATAATATACTATGCAGTGAAATGGGGGGCACTACAAGTTCTTGGAGAGCCATAAAGTGTTTTTTTGGCGAGCCTCAATTCCCATAATTTTCATGCCAGTGCTTTGCATTCTCCAATAACTGCTATTTTTTAAACTGCCAACGAGAAAGAAGGAATAAAGAACTACGATTTGTACCATCAAAACAATCCCTTTCATTGAAATAAGAATAGATATGCTGTGAAATAGACTTGCCAACCCTAACTTATGGACAAATAATCGAATAAAGTATGATGTCAGTAATGTAGCGCTGTTACAACAGGTTCATCATAGGGTAACCTGCAGTAAATGGTACCACAAACTGCCAAAGAGAATGTTGAAATGTTTGCTATGCACAATAATCACGTTTTCTACAGATAATAAATAAATAAATACATAAGAAATACAATGCAGTTAACAGTAGATATAACGGGATCAAGTTTACGGTAACTGCCAATGACAAGACAGACAGACAAAAGACAGACATAAATGGAACTGTGTATCTACGTTCATGTTTCTGGTTAAATAATAAATATGTAAGAAATATGTCACAATTAATGTGAAACTGCTTGCACTCATTCCTCTGAACCAGTTAAGACACGGCACTGACAACAACCTCATGCAAATTTGCATAGTAAAAACACGCATACTACTTTGGCATAACAATCAACGACACAGGTCGTTTGTATAAGGTCCCAGGTCAAATGTCATCATCGAGGTCAGACACACTGAAGAGTGAACTCTTTCCGATGGACTGACGAGAAGGAGGCGGCGGGGCCGAGCTGGGGGCTGAAAACACAAAGGTCAAGGTCAATTATTAAAGGTCAATGCT
This sequence comes from Ridgeia piscesae, assembly GCA_025642075.2. Taxonomy (NCBI): domain Eukaryota; kingdom Metazoa; phylum Annelida; class Polychaeta; order Sabellida; family Siboglinidae; genus Ridgeia; species Ridgeia piscesae. The sequence goes on along the minus strand of JAODUO010000834.1, from coordinate 182,923 downwards.
GATGTGTCATGCTATCTACTACCTTCTCCAACTGCCCTACGCTTCACCCAAGATCTGGTATCAACATCATTTACAATTTGTACCATCAAAACAATCTCCATCATCAAAGTAAAATAGAAATACTGTGAAATACATACCACAAGGTGTGTAAATTTACAATGAACTACCAATAGTAACGACAGGTGGCAAAGCAATGACCACCTTCTGCCACACGACAACAATGTTGGTGAGGATGGTTGTTAATATCATTTTGTAATTTTACTTATTTTGTTAACCTGGCACCAATTGTTGTTGACTATGGCAGAGCAATCACAGAATGAGCATGTTGGACTCAATCGCGGTCATACATCTGACAACATAACTGCTTTACTGACTGATTGACCAAAACAATATTGAATACAAACACATGTAAATAAACATAAAATCATGGCAGACAATCAACAATAAGCCGGAAAGAAGCGAATTGCTTGTCCTTTTTTCAGTTATGAACAAAACATGTATGCCACCTTGGTGCAATTATGCTGATGCAAGCATACCACAGTTAATCAAATAAATGTCATAACAAACACGATAATGAGTTTTCTCAATTAGCCATACTGTGTATCCTGTTAATATGTTCTCCAGATGTATTGTTGCATTGCCTTTTTAAATACATTCACAGACGTACAGTAGCGCCATCCTTGTCATGGTCTGTATCAGTGACTAATGATCTTTCTCAGGCACTGGTTTCCTTTGTCCACAATAGTGAGAATACTATCACAACACTATCACAATAGTCATGATATTACCACAACACTATCACAATAGTCATGATATTACCACGACACTATCACAATAGTCAGATACACTATCACAATAGTCATGATATTACCACGACACTATCACAATAGTCATGATATTACCATGACACTATCACAATAGTCATGATATTACCACGACACTATCACAATAGTCATGAATACTACACAGACACTATCACAATAGTCATGATATTACCACGAAAACTATCACAATAGTCATGATACTAGCACAATACCACGCAGCAGATTACAGCTATCACACTTATGAAACAATCACCAGTAGCAACCCTACAAACAAACACATGCTAACGTGATACCAGTTAGACAGCTGTGTGAAGACAACACAGGAGGTAACACGGGGGGACACAACTGGGTCGGGAGAACACACAGAGGAACAAGACAGGTTAGAAGGAAGATACAGGGACTGAGAGAGGTGAGACTGCATGGAAACACATCTCAAGATGAAATGATTTGGAGACAGAATGAGATGGGAGGTGATGTGGACCGACTGAGTGAGGACATTGTGGGAGCAGATGGGGAAGAGACAGACCAAGGTTGAGATGGAGCAGCATGAGATGGGGACACAGGGAGGACTGGTGAGGACAGTCAGGAATGAATCATTATTACAGATGACAAAGACAGGTGATCGTTACTCCAGATGACAAAGAGTGAATCGTTATCACAGATGACAAAGAGAGGGGATCATTATTGCAGATGGCAAAAAGAGGGGATCATTATTGCAGATGACAAAGAGAGGGGATCATTATTACAGATGGCAAAAAGAGGGGATCATTATTACAGATGGCAAAAAGAGGGGATCATTATTGCAGATGGCAAAGAGAGGGGATCATTATTGTAGATGGCAAAGAGAGGTGATCATTATTGCAGATGACAAAGAGATGGGATCGTTGTTGCAGATGACAAAGAGAGGGGATCGTTATTGCAGATGACAAAGAGAGGGGATCGTTGTTGCAGATGACAAAGAGAGGAGATCATTATTGCAGATGACAAAGAGAGGGGATCATTATTACAGATGGCAAAGAGAGGGGATCATTATTGCAGATAGCAAAGAGAGGGGATCATTATTGCAGATGACAAAGAGAGGTGATCATTATTGCAGGTGACAAAGATAGGTGATCATTATTGCAGGTGACAAAGAGAGGGGATCATTATTGCAGGTGACAAAGAGAGGGGATCAGTATTGCAGATGACAAAGAGAGGGGATCATTATTGCAGATGACAAAGAGAGGGGATCATTATTGCAGGTGACAAAGAGAGGGGATCATTATTGCAGGTGACAAAGAGAGGGGATCATTATTGCAGATGACAAAGAGAGGGGATCATTATTGCAGATGACAAAGAGAGGGGATCATTATTGCAGATGACAAAGAGAGGGGATCATTATTGCAGATGACAAAGAGAGGGGATCATTATTGCAGATGACAAAGAGAGGAAATCATTATTGCAGATGACAAAGAGGGGGATCATTATTACAGATGGCAAAGAGAGGGGATCATTATTGCAGATGGCAAAGAGAGGGGATCATTATTGCAGATGACAAAGAGAGGTGATCATTATTGCAGATGGCAAAGAGAGGGGATCATTATTGCAGATGACAAAGAGAGGGGATCATTATTGCAGATGAAAAAGAGAGGGGATCATTATCGCAGATGACAAAGAGAGGGGATCATTATTGCAGATGGCAAAGAGAGCTGGTGATCATTATTGCAGATGACAAAGAGAGGGGATCGTTGTTGCAGATGACAAAGAGAGGGGATCATTATCGCAGATGACAAAGAGAGGGGATCATTATTGCAGATGGCAAAGAGAGGTGATCATTATTGCAGATGACAAAGAGAGGGGATCGTTGTTGCAGATGACAAAGAGAGGGGATCATTATTACAGATGACCAAGAGAGGTTGTTGCAGACTAAGTCACATGTGACAAAGAGGGTGGAAATATTAACATGGAATGCGGAAGACGCTACTGACTATTGAGTGTTGTGAACTCTGCCCCCGCCCCGCAGTGGAGCTAGGGGAAAAGAAGAAGATAATATAAGACAGTACCTCTAGTTGAGCCCCAAGCACTGGTGCCGTATGTGTTTGTTGACGATGACGTATCGACAGGGACACTCCTGCGTGCCTGAGGCTGGACACTACACAACATAAGACACAAGTAATGGACAAATACAGGTACAAATACACTTAGTGTCACACAACTTCCTCGGCCGGTCAAAACCCATGACAAATTCAGTTCTGTTTTGCCCAAATATGTAAAGAAAAAAGTGTAAGTTCTTATGGATGCAGTTTCCAGTCCTTAGGACTGGTCAATCTTGATTTATCTGGGAAGCGTTCAGCCATGCTGCAAGTAATGTGTGAAGACTATTTGTAAAAATATCTTTCACTATATTATAGCCAGGTACTCATTCATACAGTTGAGTGGATTGCAGCAATGTAGAGTGAAGGAACTTGCCCTAGGCTGGATTCAAACCTGGTTCTGTCCGTTGAGAGTTGGCTGCTCATTCACTGAGCCTCACAAAATAACTTGAATAAAATCCACTGTCAGGTAACATAGACGGTGCAAACAGGGCCTGTATATTTGCTTAAATGTCCAAACAATTGTACATCTTGTAACTGACCAATCCAGTCACCAAGATAAGCATGTATTGTCGACTCACTCAATATGCTGGTGTCATGTTTCTGAGAGGCAACAGGGAAAGTCAACAATATTAATCGATAAACACGTGCATTATCATACAGGAAATCCTGCCTGAACACAACTCAAATGTGTGTATTGAGCCAGTGTAATATCAAAGTTACACCAAAATGTGCCACATTCCTGTTAAACAGCTGCACAAACAAGACCTTGTTTTCACAATGCCACAGACGTGTTACATCCATTTCAGTAAATCAGCATTTCTGACCTTTCTCTTGCCAACGGATGACACCTATGTTGTGCGGATTTTTTATATAACTATCACATTTACAAAATAAAAATTATTTTATGTCATACATTAAATTTCATCTTATATAATTTTATAGACAACAAATCAGCAAAATGTTAGCTTCTGCTTCTTTCTGCAAATATACATTGAGGCGGAAACAAACTAGTGAATTTGTCTCAAACCAACCCTTCATTTGTAGGCTGTGGGTTTCCCTGAGGAGGAAGACATTCTTACCTTTTCTTAGCTGGGGAAGGGAGATCGCTGCCCAGATCTTCAATAGAGGAGATACTTTCCAGCTCATCGTCTCTGTCATCCTCAAAGTTAGACCCCTAAACAGACACAGACCCAAGTCAAACAAGTCAAATAAATAAATGACACGTTCAGTTTGTTTTGTTTAAATTTCACTTTAACATTTCAACTTTATTGACACCATGCGAAATAGCATTGTTTAAATGTAAGAATAATTCCAAGTACAGCTGTATTAACTTTTGAGACCATAAAATTATCGAAAGTTTTTTTCAAGGTTCAAGTTTCAAGTTAAAATCGAGTTGATTTTATAGGCTTGATATAACTGGTTGGTAGGCCAACAGTGACATCATAGATCTATCAATTATGAAGGCTATGAAATGTGTCCATGAATGCACCTTCTCTTAAAGGCAGACAAAGCAATTGTGTGGGCTATACAACTAAAACAGTTAATACAATCTAACAATTTACAACCACAATTAACAATATCATGCCTGTGGTTTATTCAGAATAGATTTTCCTTCAAAGTGGGTGATTGTGATGAAATCTCACAGTTCCTGGTGACTGTCACATGATACTCTACCACTAATTGCACTGAGTTTGTTTCACCTTCATCCTGCAGTGACACATCAACTGTCCTTCCACGTGACATGTATTTCTTGCAGTCCATTTTATTCTGAGTTAAACCCAAAAAGATGCCTTTTATGTCAGCTTACCTGGTTGTGCATTGACCCGGTCTGACCTTGACCCCCGGGCACAGTGTTTACTGCGCCAGCCAGCTTCTTCTTGGACGATCTCATCTACATCCAATCAGTGGTGACTTTGTTAGCAACGATTGACTTGATCATAGAAGGCAGTCGACAACACAACAGACTCACCTGACTTAAAGCTACGTTCTTACACAGTAGCCAGTCCTCACAACTACACAGTAGCCAGTCCTCACAACTACACAGTAGCCAGTCCTCCCAACTACACAGTAGCCAGTCATCACAACTACACAGTAGCCAGTCCTTGCAACTACACAGTAGCCAGTCCTCCCAACTACACAGTAGCCAGTCCTCACAACTACACAGTAGCCAGTCCTCCCAACTACACAGTAGCCAGTCCTCACAACTACACAGTAGCCAGTCCTCACAACTACACAGTAGCCAGTCCTCACAACTACACAGTAGCCAGTCCTCACAACTACACAGTAGCCAGTCCTCACAACTACACAGTAGCCAGTCCTCACAACTACACAGTAGCCAGTCCTCACAACTACACAGTAGCCAGTCCTCACAACTACACAGTAGCCAGTCCTCACAACTACACAGTAGCCAGTCCTCACAACTACACAGTAGCCAGTCCTCACAACTACACAGTAGCCAGTCCTCACAACTACACAGTAGCCAGTCCTTGCAACTACACAGTAGCCAGTCCTCACAACTACACAGTAGCCAGTCCTCACAACTACACAGTAGCCAGTCCTCGCAACTACACAGTAGCCAGTCCTCACAACTACACAGTAGCCAGTCCTCACAACTACACAGTAGCCAGTCCTTGCAACTACACAGTAGCCAGTCCTCACAACTACACAGTAGCCAGTCCTCACAACTACACAGTAGCCAGTCCTCACAACTACACAGTAGCCAGTCCTCACAACTACACAGTAGCCAGTCCTCCAACTACACAGTAGCCAGTCCTCACAACTACACAGTAGCCAGTCCTCACAACTACACAGTAGCCAGTCCTCACAACTACACAGTAGCCAGTCCTCACAACTACACAGTAGCCAGTCCTCACAACTACACAGTAGCCAGTCCTCACAACTACACAGTAGCCAGTCCTCACAACTACACAGTAGCCAGTCCTCACAACTACACAGTAGCCAGTCCTCACAACTACACAGTAGCCAGTCCTCACAACTACACAGTAGCCAGTCCTCACAACTACACAGTAGCCAGTCCTCACAACTACACAGTAGCCAGTCCTTACACAGTAGCCAGTCCTCGCAACTACACAGTAGCCAGTCCTCACAACTACACAGTAGCCAGTCCTCACAACTACACAGTAGCCAGTCCTCACAACTACACAGTAGCCAGTCCTCACAACTACACAGTAGCCAGTCCTCACAACTACACAGTAGCCAGTCCTCACAACTACACAGTAGCCAGTCCTCACAACTACACAGTAGCCAGTCCTCACAACTACACAGTAGCCAGTCCTCACAACTACACAGTAGCCAGTCCTCACAACTACACAGTAGCCAGTCCTCACAACTACACAGTAGCCAGTCCTCGCAACTACACAGTAGCCAGTCCTCGCAACTACACAGTAGCCAGTCCTCGCAACTACACAGTAGCCAGTCCTCACAACTACACAGTAGCCAGTCCTCACAACTACACAGTAGCCAGTCCTCACAACTACACAGTAGCCAGTCCTCCAACTACACAGTAGCCAGTCCTCACAACTACACAGTAGCCAGTCCTTGCAACTACACAGTAGCCAGTCCTCACAACTACACAGTAGCCAGTCCTCACAACTACACAGTAGCCAGTCCTCACAACTACACAGTAGCCAGTCCTCACAACTACACAGTAGCCAGTCCTCACAACTACACAGTAGCCAGTCCTTACACAGTAGCCAGTCCTCACAACTACACAGTAGCCAGTCCTCACAACTACACAGTAGCCAGTCCTCATCAACTACACAGTAGCCAGTCCTCACAACTACACAGTAGCCAGTCCTCACAACTACACAGTAGCCAGTCCTCACAACTACACAGTAGCCAGTCCTCACAACTACACAGTAGCCAGTCCTCACAACTACACAGTAGCCAGTCCTCACAACTACACAGTAGCCAGTCCTCACAACTACACAGTAGCCAGTCCTCACAACTACCAAGTAGCCAGTCCTCACAACTACACAGTAGCCAGTCCTCACAACTACCAAGTAGCCAGTCCTCACAACTACACAGTAGCCAGTCCTCACAACTACACAGTAGCCAGTCCTCACAACTACACAGTAGCCAGTCCTCCAACTACACAGTAGCCAGTCCTCACAACTACACAGTAGCCAGTCCTCACAACTACACAGTAGCCAGTCCTCACAACTACACAGTAGCCAGTCCTCACAACTACACAGTAGCCAGTCCTCACAACTACACAGTAGCCAGTCCTACAACTACACAGTAGCCAGTCCTCACAACTACACAGTAGCCAGTCCTCACAACTACACAGTAGCCAGTCCTCACAACTACACAGTAGCCAGTCCTCACAACTACACAGTAGCCAGTCCTCGCAACTACACAGTAGCCAGTCCTCACAACTACACAGTAGCCAGTCCTCACAACTACACAGTAGCCAGTCCTCACAACTACACAGTAGCCAGTCCTCGCAACTACACAGTAGCCAGTCCTCCAACTACACAGTAGCCAGTCCTCACAACTACACAGTAGCCAGTCCTCACAACTACACAGTAGCCAGTCCTCACAACTACACAGTAGTAGGAAATTCTCTAAAATCAATGCAATATCTGTTGGTGTTAATGAGTGCCTTTCTATGGTGCCATTGGCCAGCATTTGGTGAATAGTGGGTCCTAATAATAGAGCTGAGGGAAATTTGGGGATATTTTAACGCGAATCTCATGGTTGGGACATGGATAGTTACTCAGCATAGTTCTACCGGGATATTGGGCTAAAGGTTTATTTCAGAGTTTCTTCCCTAGAGTTAACGAGTCCAACACAGATTCTACATTTGCTCGTTGTGTGGGTTCTTATTGCTGTGTCTATCGAAGGACACAGGCCCTTGTTAGCATCCCTCGAACCCCAGTTTCCGTCTACCAACAGTCCAGCAGTAAATCATTTGACCACAGCGTCCCACGTGAATGTAATTGCAGATTTTTATGTGATCCACAAACACTTGATCCGTCAAATGCAAAATCAAATCAGAATTCTTTGAATAATTATTATTGTTACTACTGCATTTATGAAACAAATTAAAACCAGGTATTAAACAAATAATGTTTGTTTGTATACGTTACAATGTTTCTCAGAACAAACAAAATATTAATATAAAGCTAAGACATTTGAAATTAATGCAACTGTATTTGCAAATGTATAGCCAAAACCTCTGCATTTGAATGACACCCAAAACTATTTGCATGCATTCCTAGAGAGCAGCATTTGCAACTGCATTTAAATGATTAGTTGGCTAACAAATGCACTCTGTACATACATTAAGTTTGTAGTCTATTTCCTTTGCGAGGGCGGCAACGTTTCGACCTCTGGGCTCCCGAAGCACTACTTTTGGGTTGTTGTTTACGTTCATGTTGTGTTGCTGTGTCGGTGGCTGTGTCTGGTGATTAGTGACGTCAGGTGACACTGGCTCACTGGAGTGAAACATAACAATGTCAGGAAAGTTGCTAAATTGAGTTGCAAAATTGTCTCTGCTTCAGTGAAGTGGGCATAAAGATTCAAATTTGAGAAAGATTTGCTTTTTAACATTTTGGATTCCAGAGAATGTGAGTCTTAAAATAATACTACATTTGTTGAAATATATTCTGTAGATCTTTGTCTATAACTAAAATTGTGGGAAACTTAAAAAGAGACGTTTTGAAAAACAGGTAATTATGGCTATTGTTTTTCTCTGTAATTAAAGCCTGGCTTGTGCGACTCAGGATTCAAACCTGACTGGACAGACAGACAGACAGACAGACAGACAGATGGACGGACTGACCGACGGACCGACACATGTACACACCTGGAGTCCCAGTCCTCATTGTCACTGACAATGTCGACACCCCTCCTGTTCAGCCCTGAAGATTGGGGGTAGTTGACACCCCTCCTGTTCCCCCCTGAAGATTGGGGGTAGTTGAAACCCCTCCTGTTCCCCCCTGAAGACTGGGGGTAGTTGATCGCCCCCTGATTCACTGCTTTGCCATCAACGTCATCATCCTCCTCCTCGTCCTCATCATCATCGTCATCATCATCGGAGTCCCACTGACTGCTGGTGGCCGTCCTGTGAATAAAGTCAATCTTAGAAATAGTTTTCTATGTTAATTAAACAAATTCAGTAAAATAACATTATTTGTTATCAAAATAATTTACTTGTCTTCTCAGTTATGACATTTATTTGAATAAAAACATACATTTAAGCTAATCTACCCTATTAGCATTCAGGTTACCCTGGACACTGGACATTCACAGTCATAAAGTGGAAACTGCTGCCAAATTGTCAGTGCAACATGGATATAATGTGTTGTTGACATAAACAGCAGCTAGCCACTAATGACAGATCAGTCACAGGTCAAATAGAGTCCACACACAGTAGACAGCTGGTACCAGAGGCCACAGGGTTGACGAATACACAAGCCCTGGAAATGGAGGCCACATGGTAGTTACCCTGGTGGTTGAATACACAAATACAGGTTGACGAATACACAAGTCCTGCTATGCAGGATCAGGCAAATGAGAACATTTAGCTTTTGTAGGAGGCCTGACATCCAGTTCAATAAAATAAATTTATCTCTTTAACTAATGATGTCTGGGCAAATTTTTTGAAAAAAGGCCGACTGAAAAATGTACCAGTTTTTAAGCCCATGAAGGGTCTAGAGTAACTAAATATCTTATGCATAGTGACAGTACCCTAATGTATGTCTATGCCAAGTTAAAAAAAATAGATCCCAAACAGTTTCTGAGATACTGGAGCTAATGGTGGCTTGTGGTGCATGGCGGACAGACTCATAATAATAATAATATAGTTTATTTAATATAGCGCCACATCCAATTTCAAATTATTCGTGGCACTTTACATACAGTAAAATCCTAGAATACATATATATACAATTAAAAATATTTAAAATATAAATATAATAACAAAAAAATTTGTGTTATTATATTTATATTGATATTTTTTAATATATACATTTATTCAGCTTAAGTAAGCTGAATAAATGTATATATATGTATAGTAAATATATAAATAGGTTAAATAAAATATCGATAAAAGTACACAAACATTAAACTAAGCTGCGAGAACAGTCAGAAGAAATGTGTCTTTTGGCGTGCCTTGAAGGTGGTTAAACAGGCAGACGTCTTAATGTTCCATAAGGTCGGTGATTCCATAGGAATAATAAAAAGGAATAAAAAGGAAATATAATAATTTAACAATTATGCAGGACATTCCACAAACCGACCCCTTCACCTTTTTCAGAGATTGTCTGGTACCATCCCATAATCTTATTATTATCATTATGTCATGTATGCCATTCTTTTCATATTATATGCTTTGTAAATTATTTAAATAAGATTAATTCTGATCATCATTAATTATTCATATGAAGTACTTCAACTGATTCTACAGATAAAATTACGTTAATTAATAGTTTATTTGATGATTTCATAAATACTACCTTCACACAGTTATAAGGGTTATGCTTGCTATGGGCTAAAACAAAATTGTAGTGGGGTGTAGAAGGTTAAATTATCATTGCTGTTGGATGCACAAGGTTAAACCGATTATGCTGTGAGGTGTGAATGGTTAAACTAGAATTGCTGTGATGTGTAAAGTGTTAAACTAAAACTGTTGTGGGGTGTGAAGGGTTAAACTGACCGTGCGGAGGGAGGTGGCTGACCCCTGGTGGTGGAGGAGTAGGTCGAGGCAGTGGCCATCATTGCATTCTGGGCTCCACTGGGGCTGGCGGTGCGGGGGGCAGGAATAGGGGGCACCCTCACCCCAGCCCCCTCATGTCCCAACTTCATCTGGGGTGTGCTGGGAACACTGCTTGAACCCCGGTTGGGGGCACCAGCTGAAAGAAGAGATTACAGAGCTGACACAGAGGACGGTGTGGACAAGGTCAAGGTCAACCGCCATGGTGGGTCAGTCTCAGTACCCCTGGCAGGTTGCCCTGCAATGTGTAATAGAAATATAAAATATCAGTTCTGATATGCTACATATATATTACTTTGATTTAGCAAACAACAATGATATAATGGTGAGTATGTTCATTACTTAATATTCCAAGAATTAAATAGCGTGCATGGATGACCTGATGAGACTGCTACGGACCATTGCAGTTCCACCTGACATGATGCAGTACCACTACTGACCAGTAGAGGGCTTTGGTGAGCCGAACCTCTTTTTCAGTTCCTGCTTTGCCTGTTGCTCTATGACGTTGATGTGTTGCTGGCGGATGTCATAGAGAGTGGGGTATCGCTGTAACAGGCAGTCATTCGTCAGTGATTATGTGTGCGTATGGTCACGCTTGGATCTTGGATAAATGTTTTAAAATACAGCATGTGTGTGTGTGTGTGCGTGTGCGTGCGTGTGCGTGCGTGCGTGCGTGCGTGCGTGCGTGCGTGCGTGCGTGTGTGGTGTGTGTGTGGTGTATGTGTGTGTGTGGTGTGTGTGTGGTGTATGTGTGTGTGTGTGTGTGTGTGTGTGTTTATGTGTTTATGTGTGGGGTGTATGTGTGTGTTTATGTGTTTATGTGTGGTGTGTGTGTGTGTGTGCGGTGTGTGTTTATGTGTTTATGTGTGGTGTGTGTATGTGTGTGTATGTGTGTGTGTGGTGTGTGTGTATGTGTGTGTATGTGTGTGTGTGTGAATGTGTGTGTATGTGTGTGTATATGTATGTGTGTGTGAATGTGTGTGAATGTGTGTGTATGTGTGTGTATATGTATGTGTATGTGTGTGTGTGTGTTGTGTGTGTGTGTGTGTGTGTGTGTGTGTGTGTGTGTGTGTGTGTGTGTGTGTGTGTGTGTGTGTGTGTGTGTGTATGTATGTATGTATGTATGTATGTATGTATGTATGTATGTATGTATGTATGTATGTATGTATGTATGTATATTTTCACAAGCATGTATGTATTTCAGCTCATAACATCCCAGGACTTTGACAGATATAGAGTCTGACATCACAACTTAAATGTTAAGTTTGACCTCTATCATCCATCAACTGTCTCCTTAGCATCCATGTTTACATATATGTTTAGTGTCCATCCTGTCCAACTGTCCAGTCAGGCCCAACAAGGTGGTCAGTCAGTCCTTTATGCATTGGGTCCACTCTCTATTCTTTCAGAATGGGCAGTGGGCGTCGCTGAAAAAACGTGTGTATTCAAACGTCCAGAAATTACTGTCATGGTCAAGTCATGTCACGTATGTAACGATGTCTTTTGTGATTAATATGAAAGTGACCACACGTAACAACAGACACATCCACACACAACTAAAACAATGTGTAATTAATTTTTTATTTTATAACAAAGTGTAATTAATTTTATGTTAAAACAATGTGTAATAAATTTTGTGTGTAAAACATGACCCATCTTAACTAAATGAGTCAAATCTCGGTAAAACTGATTTTATGTAAATGCGGTTTTTGTGAAAAAATTGCAAACCAACTATTTTGAGATTTTCAGTTTTTATTAGTTTTCACTATGTGTATTGTAAATTTAAGTCTGTTTTATGTATTTTGGTGTCATGTTTGAGGAGCTATATGAAACATTCTTGATTTTCATGAACCGAAATGGAAAAAGCCACTAATTGCATGCTGTCCTTGCAGCTAAGTTTGGGACGATCTCTTTCAAATCAGGCATCATGAGGAAGCTTGGCATGTCACTGGTCCACATATGGGCAAATTTATGTTAATAATTGTGACCTGTGACCCACAGAAGGCCTGGAAGGGGTGGCCTGTTTGTATCAGCTGCATAAACAACGACATATCAATGTCATTCCAGGTCCCGCTACTGATTGGTGGAGCGAGAAGGTTATATAAGGCGCACCTTGGAAATGCATGTCTACATGCAAATTGCTGTGTATAAGACCCAGATTTTCAATTTTCTAAATAAAGATGCTAGTCAATGCCTGACAATGGCGTAGCTTCTTTGTCGAAGCCAAGCTGTATAAATGACCCCTGTTACAAGGCCGCACTGTCGCAGTTAACAGGAAACTAAGTGTAGCCAGACACTGCCACAGTTGACTTACTGTCTGTGGCTGATGAACAGGAGCCACAAGGAGAGACTATAAGCTGCAGGCCTGGGTAAGAGATGAGGCCGGCCGGCACACGGCCTTGGCTTCAGCTTGGCCGGGGACTGTCACTCGCATCCATGAACATTGTGCTAACATCACACAAGTGAGGACGTGGCCGGTCTAGAAGCTACAGATCATTTCTCTGGACACTGTCACAGATCTCTTGTTATTCGTTAGTATTAAACTTGTTAAATATGGCCGTCTGTTGTGATTCTTACTGTTGAAGCCAATAAAGGTACATGAATTTTCAGCAATTAATTGTACCGCTACTCTTTTCTAACACAGATCTTGTTTTCATATTAACAGAATGTCTTCAGCAGGCCATTATCTATTCATGTTCCAAATTTCAGTACAATCTGTCCATGGTAACTAAGGTACATTACATGAAATATGACAAAAAGTTATTGAAACGTTGAAGGCAGTTTTCTCAGTCTGAAGGTTTCTACCGTACACTTGTTGGGCGAGTCGTACCTTCACTTACATTTGACATATCTTCCTACATCACGTGAGAGCTGAGACTGCTCTTTCCAATGATACCAATAACTAAATTTTGAAAATTACCGACATGCGACATAACATTTCGTTAAGATGGGTCACAAATATTTTTGTAGTTGATAGCATAGCCCACTTGCTAGGTTTGTTACTATCATTACTATATCATATCATATTCTAATGTACAAACTGTGTTGAACTGCTGAGTGGTGCACTGTGTGTGTTATTTGTAGAACACAACCAATTTTTAATTAATAGGTACATTCCATCGAATCGACATTGCCCAACTACTAAAACTATTTCTTATTTACTCCATACAGTGAAATAACATTAATTTATGTGTGTATTGATGTTTGATGGAGAGTGACTTTAAGCAAACACACAACACAGAGGCAACTTTGAAGATGATGGAGAGTGACTTTAAGCAAACACACAACACAGAGGCAACTTTGTAGATGATGGAGAGTGACTTTAAGCAAACACACAACACAGAGGCCACATTGAAGATGATGGAGAGTGACTTTAAGCAAACACACAACACAGAGGCAACTTTGAAGATGATGGAGAGTGACTTTAAGCAAACACACAACACAGAGGCAACATTGAAGATGATGGAGAGTGACTTTAAGCAAACACACAACACAGAGGCAACTTTGAAGATGATGGAGAGTGACTTTAAGCAAACACACAACACAGAGGCCACATTGAAGATGATGGAGAGTGACTTTAAGCAAACACACAACACAGAGGCAACTTGAAGATGATGGAGAGTGACTTTAAGCAAACACACAACACAGAGGCAACTTTGAAGATGATGGAGAGTGACTTTAAGCAAACACACAACACAGAGGCCACATTGAAGATGATGGAGAGTGACTTTAAGCAAACACACAACACAGAGGCAACATTGAAGATGATGGAGAGTGACTTTAAGCAAACACACAACACAGAGGCCACATTGAAGATGATGGAGAGTGACTTTAAGCAAACACACAACACAGAGGCAACATTGAAGATGATGGAGAGTGACTTTAAGCAAACACACAACACAGAGGCAACATTGAAGATGATGGAGAGTGACTTTAAGCAAACACACAACACAGAGGCCACATTGAAGATGATGGAGAGTGACTTTAAGCAAACACACAACACAGAGGCCACATTGAAGATGATGGAGAATGACTTTAAGCAAACACACAACACAGAGGCAACATTGAAGATGATGGAGAGTGACTTTAAGCAAACACACAACACAGAGGCCACATTGAAGATGATGGAGAGTGACTTTAAGCAAACACACAACACAGAGGCAACATTGAAGATGATGGAGAGTGACTTTAAGCAAACACACAACACAGAGGCAACTTTGAAGATGATGGAGAGTGACTTTAAGCAAACACACAACACAGAGGCAACATTGAAGATGATGGAGAGTGACTTTAAGCAAACACACAACACAGAGGCAACTTTGAAGATGATGGAGAGTGACTTTAAGCAAACACACAACACAGAGGCAACATTGAAGATGATGGAGAGTGACTTTAAGCAAACACACAACACAGAGGCAACATCAAAGATGATGGAGAGTGACTTTAAGCAAACACACAACACAGAGGCCACATTGAAGATGATGGAGAGTGACTTTAAGCAAACACACAACACAGAGGCCACATTGAAGATGATGGAGAATGACTTTAAGCAAACACACAACACAGAGGCAACTTTGAAGATGATGGAGAGTGACTTTAAGCAAACACACAACACAGAGGCAACTTTGAAGATGATGGAGAGTGACTTTAAGCAAACACACAACACAGAGGCAACTTTGAAGATGATGGAGAGTGACTTTAAGCAAACACACAACACAGAGGCAACATTGAAGATGATGGAGAGTGACTTTAAGCAAACACACAACACAGAGGCAACTTTGAAGATGATGGAGAGTGACTTTAAGCAAACACACAACACAGAGGCAACTTTGAAGATGATGGAGAGTGACTTTAAGCAAACACACAACACAGAGGCAACTTTGAAGATGATGGAGAGTGACTTTAAGCAAACACACAACACAGAGGCAACTTTGAAGATGATGGAGAGTGACTTTAAGCAAACACACAACACAGAGGCAACATTGAAGATGATGGAGAGTGACTTTAAGCAAACACACAACACAGAGGCAACTTTGAAGATGATGGAGAGTGACTTTAAGCAAACACACAACACAGAGGCAACTTTGAAGATGATGGAGAGTGACTTTAAGCAAACACACAACACAGAGGCAACTTTGAAGATGATGGAGAGTGACTTTAAGCAAACACACAACACAGAGGCAACTTTGAAGATGATGGAGAGTGACTTTAAGCAAACACACAACACAGAGGCAACTTTGAAGATGATGGAGAGTGACTTTAAGCAAACACACAACACAGAGGCAACTTTGAAGATGATGGAGAGTGACTTTAAGCAAACACACAACACAGAGGCAACTTTGAAGATGATGGAGAGTGACTTTAAGCAAACACACAACACAGAGGCAACATTGAAGATGATGGAGAGTGACTTTAAGCAAACACACAACACAAAGGCAACTTTGAAGATGATGGAGAGTGACTTTAAGCAAACACACAACACAGAGGCAACTTTGAAGATGATGGAGAGTGACTTTAAGCAAACACACAACACAGAGGCAACTTTGAAGATGATGGAGAGTGACTTTAAGCAAACACACAACACAGAGGCAACATTGAAGATGATGGAGAGTGACTTTAAGCAAACACACAACACAGAGGCAACATTGAAGATGATGCCTGCTGCACTTGTCTTCCCTCACCTTTGCTTTCTTCTGTCGTTCATTCTTCAGCAGAGTCATCTTGTTCTGGTACACAGCATTGCTCAGTCCCTCCGAGCCCTAAAAATCAGTTACCATGGTTACCAACTTGACTATAACTGAACGGAATAACCATCTTGCATTTTAGCCGAACTATTTGTAGACGCACTGATTAGCCCAGTGCACAGTGTCCCTGAAAAAGTTTCAGGGGCCAAAATCTCAACGTGAATAGAGTGAAAGAAGATTTCAGGGAACGAAACCTAAATGTGGGAAAATATGGCAGACTACAGTGGGAAATGTGGGTGGGGATGGGTTGGTAAAAGCGCATATTTAAGATTTTTTTTCCTCCAAATGCCACTATTTTGCTGGTTGGTTGGTTGGTGCATTGGAGTACTGTTTCGATGCTCCAACACTGCATTGTCAACAAACCATCAACCTGGTTGACTTTGTAATGAAGACCATGGAAGTAATAATATTAAAACAAAATACACAATTTACATAACACAACACTTTACATTGTATAATTATCTAAGTTGAGATATAAAAATTATATAAGATATAAAAGTAACACAATAAATCTATGACACATTCATGGTTAGACTAAGATTAATGACAATGGTGGGTCAGCATTTTTTGCATCAGCAGCGCCACCTACCAGTGGAATGCCACGTTTCACGAGCTCTTCATCGAGAACGTTGCGTAGTTGCTGTTTCATGTTCCCGAGGAAGTTTGGGTCACGTTTCATCTGGTCAAGTAGACGCGTGTTCTTCGTTTCTCGCAGACTCAAAGTCTCGGTCCTGAAGAGGTTGAAAGGTCAAGGTTAGTATGACTGGCCAATGTCAGTAAAACATGGCCGCAAATCATAATTAGAAAGTGTCGTTCACTTATGTCATAAATAATAATAAATAAATAATAATAAAGATTTATTTGCCGTTTTCAACATACAAGTACATTTCGTGTCAAAAAGGAATGTGATCTGGCGTTGAGTCATAATACAATGATATTATGTCACCTTAAACAAGTATAATTTTATATAGCTTTTAACTCAGTACTTACACAAAGAAACCATGAGAAACCTTGTTCTAAAGACTACAGAATTCATGTTTGCCTGAAGGCTCTCTTCTTCAAACATCAAAAGTGCACAAAGTTTATGTCGTAGCACACTGTCCCATATTATAGCGACATAAAGAGACTGGTTCCACTTACCCAAGAGTTGGCATAGTCATTGTGCCAAATGTGGTGGTTGCATCACCTGCAACGACATCTGACATCAGGACACTACACTGAGGTGGTCATTTGACTCATATGTGACAGTATGTGACAGTATGTGACAGTGTGTGACAGTATGTCACAGTATGTCACAGTGTGGAGACAACATAGATGACAGTAGTCTGATGATGCACCAAGACATCAGCACATTAAAGGGACCAGTCCTTTTTTCATCCACCCAAAATTACCCACCATACTAGTTTGTAACAGGAAGTCAATTTTAAGACAGGCAGCATGATGCTTAGCTGTGTCACTGGTCAACCAATCAGTAGTCCCTGCGGCCATTACTGTAATCAGTTTGAATTGCACAGTGGCACTAGCAGCCACGTTTTTGGGTTTCTGTGTGTGCCGCAATGTTACGCTCCCACCCACCACCCTGCATTGGGATACGTGTTAGTCCTACAAGGACGGGAGATGTATTTTAAGTGTGGTTTTATTCCTGGATTCCTGATGTTTTACCTTATTATACCACATGTTTTATTGGCACTAGGTAATAAAATGTCAACCACTACCTTGGTTTTCCTGTCTTAGTAATACAGTATTTAGTTAGTTTACGTTGGGTTGTTCCAGAACCAGATGCTACTGTCTGGTGCCTACACACAGACACAATTAGTGGCTACGACTGATGTGAATGGACTCAACTCATGTCATTGACACTCTAAAAGGAACACTTTGGATTAATCCAAAACTGGCAACAAACTATTTCACACTACAGACTTTTTCACACTACGTGCATTTCAATTGGTGATTATGACCTGGGTGAAATAAAATGTGTGTGGTTTATACGCAAAATTACATATACTATTTTATTTATTAGACTTAAGACGTCGTAGCTAGCGATAACTCCTCGAAAGCCAAAAACGTTGTAACATTACGCTAGTTGCATTTACTGAATCTGCTTCGAAGTTGCTCTTGGCTGTAGGTGTAACGTTACGCTAGTTGAAATATTTACAGGATGCTCCCCAATTTTGTTGATGCTCCTGACACACCCACTCTCAACATAATTATTTCTAATGTTTACACTGGATATCCTTTACACTTGGTATATGAATGGCAAAGGCGGTAGCTTAGGATAAAAAGGGTGTCCAGACACACCACAAATACAGGGATTCCCCACCACGACCTAATTAGGTCGATTCTATGTCGATGTAGTGACGCGAATGTTAAATTGGTCTCATGAAACTGGCTGTAAGCGGCATCAACTAATCACTGTTAGCTACGACCAGAAGACCACGTAAAATTACGCGTAAAAAATTGCGCGTAAAATTACGCCGTGTTACGACACGAGCCCCCGGAGCAGTGACTCACCCGTAGTCGGCTCCACGGCGTTGTCTGTCTCCTCCTCCTCCTCACTGCTCTCCTCCACCGAGTCGCTCCGTGTCACGCCCTTTGTCTTGTAGGTCATTGTGGTCACTGTGGTGACCTCCTTCTGTGAAGTGACCGCCGCCCGCACCTGGACACAACACTGGGTCATACAAATGGGCCGATGGATGCACATTATATTTGAAGGGGGCTGACGTGGTTCAACAGCCGCTGCCCACACGTCAGGACCCACCATGGAGGATGTGTAGCCATGATTTATTGAGCACGCAGTATATTTTAAATAATGTTTTAAACTTGGATATTTTTTACCAATGGACGCCGCCATAGAACATTCTAGCTGCATTTGGTTTCAGTATCTCCAATGTAATCAATGTAAATTTTCGATTTTTTCTCTCCAATTTATTCATCAATAGACATTTATGTTCGAAAAAAATATATTTCCATATTATATAAGACATGCGTTATATAAATCAGCGCATTAGTTGTATGCACGTTTGAAATAAAATACTTCATTTGTCAAAATAGTTTCAGTAGTTTTTTATTTATATCTAAAATTGACGCAAAGGAAAATATTGACAATGACATTTTGACTGACATGTGTACTACTTTGCTTAATATATGGGTTTGTAAAAGCGTACATTTTATTAGGTTTTTGATTGTTTCTCCATGCAAATAAACTATGCATTGAAAGTTGAGATTGATGTCACATTGCAGAAGGAAAGTATTGAGCAATGACATAATTTTGACTGACACTGTCGTGTGTTTTACTTAATATGTGAGTTTGTAAAAGCGTGCATTTGATTGGGTTTTTGATTGTTTCTCAATGAAAATAAACTGTACATAAAAAGATGAGGTATGTTTTTCTGTGAAACCAGAAACTGATGCGAGTTGACCTGGGTAGCTACTTTTAGTTCTCGTGCAGAAAAGACCGGTGCAACTTAACACCTGCTCAGTGCGACAGGAGACAGGTGACAGGTTTATGTCAAGGGCAGCAACTGACCTGTTGTGCAATCTCCGCCTCCTGTTCCACTCTCCGAGCTCTTTCAGCCTCCTGCTGCTGAAGTAGGGAAGAAGGGAAGATAAGGCTGGGGAAGATCATTACTATTGGGGTGAATTACCAAAACGCCCTGTAACCAGGTTAAAACCCTGCTCTAAGTGAGTTGTTTATATAAGGTTTTGAAACTGTATTTGTGATATTGTCAGCATCAGAACCACAGGTACACACGGCATGGTACATCACCAACTGACAATATTTTTGAATCTTCTGTAAACACGTAGAACTCATATAAAAGTTTACCGAAATCACTAAAAACATTAAACACATCCTGGCATTTACATTGGCCCAAAAAAGCCCACACCTGACAGAGCAGATGGTAGAAGTCGACCAATTGTGTTGTGCCACCAAGCCACAGTGTGGCGCCACTGTTACACAACCACATCCTGAGCATATTGTGCGGAATGTCTCTAGGGAATGATTCGAGAATCAGATTGCTCGAAAACACACACCTTGCATCACTTTCCTCTAGCTACACTGTACTAGTAAATAAACTTCCAGCACTTATGTTGTTTCAATATCATAGCATGATTTTTCAATAGTGTATTTTTATATGCACCAGATAAAACGTACCATAGACCACATGACATATATGGTACATACTACAAAAAATATAGAGCAATACACAAGAGAGGTGTGGACAGTGTAGTAGAGAGGTAGTGTAACACACTACATGACACAAGAGAGGTGTGGACAGTGTAGTAGAGAGGTAGTGTAACACACTACATGACACAAGAGAGGTGTGGACAGTGTAGTAGAGAGATAGTGTACCACACTACATGACACAAGAGAGGTGTGGACAGTATAGTAGAGAGATAGTGTAACACACTACATGACACAAGAGAGGTGTGGACAGTATAGTAGAGAGGTAGTGTAACACACTACATGACACAAGAGAGGTGTGGACAGTATAGTAGAGAGGTAGTGTAACACACTACATGACACAAGAGAGGTGTGGACAGTATAGTAGAGAGGTAGTGTAACACACTACATGACACAAGAGAGGTGTGGACAGTATAGTAGAGAGGTAGTGTAACACACTACATGACACAAGAGAGGTGTGGACAGTATAGTAGAGAGATAGTGTAACACACTACATGACACAAGAGAGGTGTGAACAGTATAGTAGAGAGGTAGTGTAACACACTACATGACACAAGAGAGGTGTGGACAGTGTAGTAGAGAGGTAGTGTAACACACTACATGACACAAGAGAGGTGTGGACAGTATAGTAGAGAGGTAGTGTAACACACTACATGACACAAGAGAGGTGTGGACAGTATAGTAGAGAGGTAGTGTAACACACTACATGACACAAGAGAGGTGAGGACAGTGTAGTAGAGAGGTAGTGTAACACACTACATGACACAAGAGAGGTGTGGACAGTATAGTAGAGAGGTAGTGTAACACACTACATGACACAAGAGAGGTGTGGACAGTGTAGTAGAGAGGTAGTGTAACACACTACATGACACAAGAGAGGTGAGGACAGTGTAGTAGAGAGGTAGTGTAACACACTACATGACACAAGAGAGGTGTGGACAGTATAGTAGAGAGATAGTGTAACACACTACATGACACAAGAGAGGTGTGGACAGTATAGTAGAGAGGTAGTGTAACACACTACATGACACAAGAGAGGTGTGGACAGTGTAGTAGAGAGGTAGTGTAACACACTACATGACACAAGAGAGGTGAGGACAGTGTAGTAGAGAGGTAGTGTAACACACTACATGACACAAGAGAGGTGTGGACAGTGTAGTAGAGAGGTAGTGTAACACACTACATGACACAAGAGAGGTGTGGACAGTATAGTAGAGAGGTAGTGTAACACACTACATGACACAAGAGAGGTGTGGACAGTATAGTAGAGAGATAGTGTAACACACTACATGACACAAGAGAGGTGTGGACAGTGTAGTAGAGAGGTAGTGTAACACACTACCTGACACAAGAGAGGTGTGGACAGTATAGTAGAGAGGTAGTGTAACACACTACCTGACACAAGAGAGGTGTGGACAGTATAGTAGAGAGGTAGTGTAACACACTACATGACACAAGAGAGGTGTGGACAGTATAGTAGAGAGGTAGTGTAACACACTACATGACACAAGAGAGGTGTGGACAGTATAGTAGAGAGGTAATGTAACACACTACATGACACAAGAGAGGTGTGGACAGTATAGTAGAGAGGTAGTGTAACACACTACATGACACAAGAGAGGTGTGGACAGTATAGTAGAGAGGTAGTGTAACACACTACCTGACACAAGAGAGGTGTGGACAGTATAGTAGAGAGGTAGTGTAACACACTACCTGACACAAGAGAGGTGTGGACAGTATAGTAGAGAGGTAGTGTAACACACTACCTGACACAAGAGAGGTGTGGACAGTATAGTAGAGAGATAGTGTAACACACTACATGACACAAGAGAGGTGTGGACAGTATAGTAGAGAGGTAGTGTAACACACTACATGACACAAGAGAGGTGTGGACAGTATAGTAGAGAGGTAGTGTAACACACTACATGACACAAGAGAGGTGTGGACAGTATAGTAGAGAGGTAGTGTAACACACTACATGACACAAGAGAGGTGTGGACAGTATAGTAGAGAGGTAGTGTAACACACTACATGACACAAGAGAGGTGTGGACAGTATAGTAGAGAGGTAGTGTAACACACTACATGACACAAGAGAGGTGTGGACAGTATAGTAGAGAGGTAGTGTAACACACTACCTGACACAAGAGAGGTGTGGACAGTATAGTAGAGAGGTAGTGTAACACACTACATGACACAAGAGAGGTGTGGACAGTATAGTAGAGAGGTAGTGTAACACACTACATGACACAAGAGAGGTGAGGACAGTGTAGTAGAGAGGTAGTGTAACACACTACATGACACAAGAGAGGTGTGGACAGTGTAGTAGAGAGGTAGTGTAACACACTACATGACACAAGAGAGGTGTGGACAGTATAGTAGAGAGGTAGTGTAACACACTACCTGACACAAGAGAGGTGTGGACAGTGTAGTAGAGAGGTAGTGTAACACACTACATGACACAAGAGAGGTGTGGACAGTATAGTAGAGAGGTAGTGTAACACACTACATGACACAAGAGAGGTGTGGACAGTATAGTAGAGAGGTAGTGTAACACACTACATGACACAAGAGAGGTGTGGACAGTGTAGTAGAGAGGTAGTGTAACACACTACATGTCACAAGAGAGGTGTGGACAGTGTAGTAGAGAGGTAGTGTAACACACTACATGACACAAGAGAGGTGAGGACAGTGTAGTAGAGAGGTAGTGTAACACACTACATGACACAAGAGAGGTGAGGACAGTGTAGTAGAGAGGTAGTGTAACACACTACATGACACAAGAGAGGTGTGGACAGTATAGTAGAGAGGTAGTGTAACACACTACATGACACAAGAGAGGTGTGGACAGTGTAGTAGAGAGGTAGTGTAACACACTACATGACACAAGAGAGGTGTGGACAGTATAGTAGAGAGGTAGTGTAACACACTACATGACACAAGAGAGGTGTGGACAGTATAGTAGAGAGGTAGTGTAACACACTACATGACACAAGAGAGGTGTGGACAGTATAGTAGAGAAGTAGTGTAACACACTACATGACACAAGAGAGGTGAGGACAGTGTAGTAGAGAGGTAGTGTAACACACTACATGACACAAGAGAGGTGAGGACAGTGTAGTAGAGAGGTAGTGTAACACACTACATGACACAAGAGAGGTGTGGACAGTATAGTAGAGAGGTAGTGTAACACACTACATGACACAAGCGAGGTGTGGACAGTGTAGTAGAGAGGTAGTGTAACACACTACATGACACAAGAGAGGTGAGGACAGTGTAGTAGAGAGGTAGTGTAACACACTACATGACACAAGAGAGGTGTGGACAGTATAGTAGAGAGGTAGTGTAACACACTACATGACACAAGCGAGGTGTGGACAGTGTAGTAGAGAGGTAGTGTAACACACTACATGACACAAGAGAGGTGAGGACAGTGTAGTAGAGAGGTAGTGTAACACACTACATGACACAAGAGAGGTGTGGACAGTATAGTAGAGAGGTAGTGTAACACACTACATTTACACAAGAGAGGTGTGGACAGTATAGTAGAGAGGTAGTGTAACACACTACATTTACACAAGAGAGGTGTGGACAGTATAGTAGAGAGGTAGTGTAACACACTACATGACACAAGAGAGGTGTGGACAGTATAGTAGAGAGGTAGTGTAACACACTACTTGACACAAGAGAGGTGTGGACAGTATAGTAGAGAGGTAGTGTAACACACTACATGACACAAGAGAGGTGTGGACAGTATAGTAGAGAGGTAGTGTAACACACTACATGACACAAGAGAGGTGTGGACAGTATAGTAGAGAGGTTGTGTAGTACACTTCTGCCTGGCATGCCGACAGCCCGGGTTCAATACCCAGTCACAGCAGGCATGGTATGTTTGGTGTTAAAACCTGGCTCTCAACATTAAGGACTGTGTATCCCTCATGAATTGGAGAATCACATTAATGTTGGTCTCATCTCAATTTGGGACATAAAAGTACCACTGAGGATGACAAGTATTCTGGCTGTGACCCCCCTCAGTGCCAGTATAGACAGGTCAGCTTGTTGTAAGTGTCCTGAAATAGACTGACTAGTTCAATGAGACCTCGTAAGATCATAACATTGTAACAACAACATACAGACTGGTCAGTTAATAGAAACATGTTGAGTGCTGGACACAACAAGAACTAGAACTGTCTCCCAAGAGCCCGTGTGCTCACCTGCAGGAGCTGATCCAGCTCCTGTTTCTTGACTTTGTAGCTCTCAGACATCTCCCCCTGCTCCTGTCTCATCTTATGCAGCTCCGCAGTGCTCACACTGACAGCCTGCAACAACAACACAAGTCACAGAGCTCACACTGACAGCCTGCAACAACAACACAAGTCACAGTGCTCACACTGACAGCCTGCAACAACAACACAAGTCACAGAGCTCACACTGACAGCCTGCAACAACAACACAAGTCACAGTGCTCACACTGACAGCCTGCAACAACAACACAAGTCACAGAGCTCACACTGACAGGCTGCAACAACAACACAAGTCACAGTGCTCACACTGACAGCCTGCAACAACAACACAAGTCACAGTGCTCACACTGACAGCCTGCAACAACAACACAAGTCACAGTGCTCACACTGACAGCCTGCAACAACAACACAAGTCACAGAGCTCACACTGACAGCCTGCAACAACAACACAAGTCACAGTGCTCACACTGACAGCCTGCAACAACAACACAAGTCACAGAGCTCACACTGACAGCCTGCAACAACAACACAAGTCACAGTGCTCACACTGACAGCCTGCAACAACAACACAAGTCACAGAGCTCACACTGACAGCCTGCAACAACAACACAAGTCACAGAGCTCACACTGACAGCCTGCAACAACAACACAAGTCACAGTGCTCACACTGACAGCCTGCAACAACAACACAAGTCACAGAGCTCACACTGACAGCCTGCAACAACAACACAAGTCACAGAGCTCACACTGACAGCCTGCAACAACAACACAAGTCACACTGACAGCCTGCAACAACAACACAAGTCACAGTGCTCACACTGACAGCCTGCAACAACAACACAAGTCACAGAGCTCACACTGACAGCCTGCAACAACAACACAAGTCACAGTGCTCACACTGACAGCCTGCAACAACAACACAAGTCACAGTGCTCACACTGACAGCCTGCAACAACAACACAAGTCACAGTGCTCACACTGACAGCCTGCAACAACAACACAAGTCACAGTGCTCACACTGACAGCCTGCAACAACAACACAAGTCACAGTGCTCACACTGACAGCCTGCAACAACAACACAAGTCACAGTGCTCACACTGACAGCCTGCAACAACAACACAAGTCACAGTGCTCACACTGACAGCCTGCAACAACAACACAAGTCACAGTGCTCATATAGAAAACCTACAACAACAACACAAGTCACAGCCTGCTCAGTGTCTAATCAAACATCCAAACATCAAACCATTGATACACTATGATATTCTATGTGGCGATGGAACATCATTGATGGTAAATGTAACTAGCAGCTGTAGCAGTGACTAGTAGCCAGAGTTGGCCAAATACATGAGCAGGTTTACTTGTGTCACTGCTATACTATTTATATATTTGTACTTTCAGCTTTATTACATAACATTTACTCATTTAGCAAATACACACAAACAGCTTCAACATTTGTCAATCAAATCAGCATCACTGACAAACTGCCTTTGTGAACCACCGACTCCAACTCTAAATGATGACTCCACTCATTAACTAATTGCCTTTGTGAACCACCGACTCCAACTCTAAATGATGACTCCACTCATTAATTAATTGCCTTTGTGAACCACCGATTGCAACTCTAAATGATGACTCTACTCATTAATTAATTGCCTTTGTGAACCACCGACTGCAACTCTAAATGATGACTCTACTCATTAATTAATTGCCTTTGTGTACCATCGACTGCAACTCTAAATGATGACTCTACTCATTAATTAATTGCCTTTGTGAACCACCGATTGCAACTCTAAATGATGACTCTACTCATTAATTAATTGCCTTTGTGAACCACCGACTGCAACTCTAAATGGTGACTCTACTCATTAATTAATTGCCTTTGTGAACCACCGATTGCAACTCTAAATGATGACTCCACTCATTAATTAACTGCCTTTGTGAACCACCGACTGCAACTCTAAATGATGACTCTACTCATTAATTAATTGCCTTCGTGAACCACTGACTCCAACTCTAAATGATGACTCCACTCATTAATTTTGGTCCACGTGATGTTTAGCTTAATTCACACTAAGTAAAATGAGAACATATGCACACTTAGCTTCCGTTTGTGCTAATTTCATAACTATTGTGACACTATCGTGATAAATGACACCTGTCCTGATACTGTCGTGATAGTAATCCCGATATATCACTGAACATTCCTTAGGGTAGTTCTTTTTCAGACAAAAATTTTAATTAGAACTGATGAAGTCAACATGTAATGTTCAATGAAAGTCTGTACAGGTAACAGAAATATCATGATTTGGACAAACAAACAAAAAACTTGATCAACACAGATGACATAATAAGTGACACCAATGATGTCATAACTGTCAATGATGACGAGTCACTGACCTGATCCAGTTCCTCCTTATGACGCTGTGACATGGCATCGAGACGCGCCTGCCATTTTCGTTCTTGCTCAAGGAATTTCTCTGACATGGCTTCCTCCACCTTCGCCACCTGACACGGGGGGGGGGGGCACACGTGACACAAATTACACAATCAGTATTTATAATTCTTATGAAATATTTAGTAAACATAATAATTGTTTATATTTGTTTATATTGTAGGACATTTTAGTTCAAATGAAAAGACAACTGGTCTTTTAAAAAGTATGTAACATGCTGATACACTGCACAGGCATAAAAATATAGTGGTAGTTCAAATGGATAAATTCTCAGGCATCTACAGGGTGCGATTTTAAGGTAAAACGCCTGATATCCCAGTTATCTATCTAGAAATCTGGTAATCTCTCAAATTCATGTAACATGAAAAATGCCAATATTCAGTGATGTTTATTTATACTAATTGGTCGTACATGACGACATTTTTTTATTTACTAAATAAAACCATAAACAGATCAAGTATTTGTGAAAGACATCAATATTATAAATTACTGGCCATTGTCTGATCAAT
The DNA here is from genome assembly GCA_025642075.2 of Ridgeia piscesae. Lineage (NCBI taxonomy): Eukaryota > Metazoa > Annelida > Polychaeta > Sabellida > Siboglinidae > Ridgeia > Ridgeia piscesae. The sequence continues at coordinate 155,151 of JAODUO010000834.1, read as the reverse complement.
ATAATATCCACAAACTCTTAGAATTTGTTTAAGCAGAATGATAAAAGTCCCGACTCCATATCATACTGGCAGACACAAAATGGTCGTAGCAAATGTGTAAAGCTTCATATTGGTTTTTTATTTTAATAAATTTCCAAATGTTGCTTTTTTAGACGGACAATAAATATCAAATTCAGTAGCCCTTTTTTGTGTATCCAAGGAAACGGGAGTGTGGCAGAAAACATTTCACAATTTGTTTATTCTGTATGACCTCTTGTAATTCTCGGGATTCACAACTGTATTATGCGTTTAAAAATCCTATGTCATTGTGATGGCTCCACTTAACACGTCACGGTGTGATGTGTTAACACACCTGATGCTGCATTTGTTCTTTCAGTCGTGTGATCTCGTGTTGTTGTTTCTTGAGGGCGTGTTTGTTGTCATCAGCAGCGTCGTCATCCTCCAGCTGACCCAGTCCTGATTGCCGTGCTACACACAAAGGGTTAACAGATGGAATGTAGGGTTAATACTGACTATGGGATAACCAAGTGAACATAAGGAAGCTTAGAATACAGGATTGACACAGACCTTGTTAGTGGTAAGAATGTACTGTTCAAACAGGGTTAACAAAGAGTACACAGGGTTAACATCGACAATGCAGGGTTAACAGAGTTAACCCTTAGAAACTCTATTCATTATTCTGTTCAATATTATCTTAAAAGTTCATTATTGTATTGGCTAGTAACATTTGTAACTGGTACTGTGTGTATAACTGATACACTTGTAACTGGTACTGTGTATAAAACTGATACACTTATAACTGGTACTGTGTGTATAACTGATACACTTGTAACTGGTACTGTGTGTATAACTGATACACTTGTAACTGGTACTGTGTGTATAACTGATACACTTATAACTGGTACTGTGTATATAACTGATACACTTATAACTGGTACCGTGTATATAACTGAGACACTTGTAACTGGTACTGTGTATAAAACTGATACACTTGTAACTGGTACTGTGTATAAAACTGAGACACTTGTCTGGTACTGTGTATAAAACTGATACACTTGTAACTGGTACCATGTATATAACTGAGACACTTGTCTGGTACTGTGTATAAAACTGATACACTTGTAACTGGTACTGTGTATAAAACTGAGACACTTGTCTGGTACTGTGTATAAAACTGATACACTTGTAACTGGTACCATGTATATAACTGAGACACTTGTCTGGTACTGTGTATAAAACTGATACACTTGTAACTGGTACTGTGTATAAAACTGAGACACTTGTCTGGTACTGTGTATAAAACTGATACACTTGTAACTGGTACTGTGTATAAAACTGAGACACTTGTCTGGTACTGTGTATAAAACTGATACACTTGTAACTGGTACCGTGTATATAACTGAGACACTTGTCTGGTACTGTGTATAAAACTGATACACTTGTAACTGGTACTGTGTATAAAACTGAGACACTTGTCTGGTACTGTGTATAAAACTGATACACTTGTAACTGGTACCGTGTATATAACTGAGACACTTGTCTGGTACTGTGTATAAAACTGATACACTTATAACTGGTACCGTGTATATAACTGAGACACTTGTCTGGTACTGTGTATAAAACTGATACACTTGTAACTGGTACTGTGTATAAAACTGAGACACTTGTCTGGTACTGTGTATAAAACTGATACACTTGTAACTGGTACCGTGTATATAACTGAGACACTTGTCTGGTACTGTGTATAAAACTGATACACTTGTAACTGGTACTGTGTATAAAACTGATACACTTATAACTGGTACTGTGTGTATAACTGATACACTTGTAACTGGTACTGTGTGTATAACTGATACACTTGTAAATGGTACTGTGTGTATAACTGATGCACTTGTAAATGGTAGTCTGTATAACAGATTAACTGACTTTAAGTTGTATTGTGTGTATAACAGGAACAGGTGTAACTTGTACTGTGTGTATATAACAGATTAACAGACTACAAACTTGTAGAGTGTGTATATCTGGAACACCTGTAAACTAAGACCGCTATGAAAGGTTGGGGTGCGGCTTTAATTACGGAGATGGCTTTAACTGGAGAATTTACGGTACAAACCGAGTTTGCGCTGCAGCTTCTGAACAGCAAGCTCCGCAGCAGAGTTCTTCTCATGCATCTCTGTAAGCTCCTTCATAAACGATTCTCTCATCTTCTCCATCTCTCTCTGTAGTCAGACATGTCTCTATAATTATAATTTCTACAAAAGGGGGTAACTTCTTATACAGTGCAACAGTCAGGCCTTATGACTGCTCAAAGCGCTTTACACTTTACTCTCTGGCAGACCTGTTCAATTAAACACCATTTCGACTTCTCTGGGAAGAATTCAGCCATGCTGCAGTTAATGTATCAATAATTAAATATCCACCGCTATTTATAGCCATGTAGTCATTGATAGATTTGAGTGATCTGAAAGAATGCAGTGTGTGAATCTGACCATGGTTTGACAGAGCAGCAGATGAATGAAGTTGCGATACTGGCGCTCTATCCTGTGTACCCAAATAATCATTATGAAATCGTGTCATTTGTGAAGATGGGTAGATAGATAGATCACTACCGGTACACAAATAACTTTATGAATGAAACATGCACAAGATCACTACACAAATAACTTTATGAATGAAACATGCACACAAACAATGACATGCATAATTTAAAGATGTTTAGCATATTTGGCTTTGTCTTGAGCACAACTTCTAATGTTAGCAAACGACATAAAAAAGTTACAGGCAAACAACCAGATATTGGTGATTTAGTCTGCATTCTACACAGAGTCAGAGGACAAAAGGGTTAACTAGATGAATATGGTACTACAGGGTGACCCCCCTTGGTGTGACACCCCCCAAACATACCCTATGTTGCTGCTGCTGTTCCCCCTTCCATGTTCCGAGGTCGTCTTCTGCATTCAGATTTCTCTCCTGTTGAACAACACAACTGCTAACAAACCTTCCACGATTCTCTTTTTCATTCACATAAACAATTGGGGCAAAAACCGACTTGTCAATAACCACTATGAGTCTACAAAATGCTGGTTTGTTTGTGTATATGTGTACATTCAATGACTGACCCATGTTGAATATACGTATACATTATGTTATAATATATATATATATATATATATATATATATATATATATATATATATATATATATATATATATACATGTACATACGGGCAAGATTTTCACTGTATATTGCTCCAGTTCCCTTGTGTGACAATTGTATCTTTAGAGAGAGATATATTAAAATATATATATATATATATATATATATATATATATATATATATATATATATATATACAAGATACAATTTTTTTTAAATTATTTCTCTAGGACAAGTAGAAAAACATTTCACTTGTCTGTACAACAATTCACTTTCCCACAACTACATTTCAAAACCTACTTATTCATTAACAATAATAACATTTTAATTTAGATATATATATATATATATATATATATATATATATATATATATATATATATATATATATATTATACATACATATATGTGTATATATATATAATATACATATGTATACATATACATATACATGTGTGTGTTATATATATATATATATATATATATATATATATATATATATATATATAAATATATATGTATATATATATAAAATATAATAATGTGCATTCCAGCCATATCGCATAGAGTACAGTAAGTGACATTCCAGCATACCAGATATAGTACAGTAAGTGACATTCCAGCCATACCACATAGAGTACAGTAAGTGACATTCCAGCCATACCGCAGAGTACAGCAAGTGACATTCCAGCCACACCAGATAGAGTACAGTAAGTGACATTCCAGCCATACCACATAGAGTACAGTAAGTGACATTCCAGCCACACCAGATAGAGTACAGTAAGTGACATTCCAGCCATACCACATAGAGTACAGTAAGTGACATTCCAGCCACACCAGATAGAGTACAGTAAGTGACATTCCAGCCATACCACATAGAGTACAGTAAGTGACATTCCAGCCACACCAGATAGAGTACAGTAAGTGACATTCCAGCCATACCGCATAGAGTACAGTAAGTGACATTCCAGCCATACCACATAGAGTACAGCAAGTGACATTCCAGCCACACCAGATAGAGTACAGTAAGTGACATTCCAGCCATACCGCATAGAGTACAGTAAGTGACATTCCAGCCATACCGCATAGAGTACAGTAAGCAACTTTCCAGCCATACCGCATAGAGTACAGTAAGTGACATTCCAGCCATACCGCATAGAGTACAGTAAGCAACATTCCAGCCATACCAGATAGAGTACAGTAAGTGGCATTCCAGCCATACCAGATAGAGTACAGTAAGTGACATTCCAGCCATACCAGATAGAGTACAGTAAGCAACATTCCAGCCATACCAGATAGAGTACAGTAAGTGACATTCCAGCCATACCAGATAGAGTACAGTAAGTGACATTCCAGCCACACCAGATAGAGTACAGTAAGTGACATTCCAGCCATACCACATAGAGTACAGTAAGCAACATTCCAGCCATACCAGATAGAGTACAGTAAGTGACATTCCAGCCATACCAGATAGAGTACAGTAAGTGACATTCCAGCCACACCAGATAGAGTACAGTAAGTGACATTCCAGCCATACCACATAGAGTACAGTAAGTGACATTCCAGCCATACCACATAGAGTACAGTAAGTGACATTCCAGCCATACCTTCTGTACCACATTCCTGGCATTCCTCTCCACCACCAGCTGTGCCTCCGTCTGCCTCAGTCGCTGCTGTATGTCCAACAGCTGCCGCTCGAGGGCATCGTTCGCTGGCTGTGGAACAGCTGGCGCCCCCTGGCCACCAGCGGGCACAAGATGGCTGAGGCATTCTGGGTGTCTGCGAGCGACGTGAGCATTTAGGAATGATGCATTGATGAACGCCTTTGAGCACTGGGGACACTGTGACAGACAGGAGGCAGTAGTTGTAATATCATCATGCTACATCCACAATGTTTCATCAAAGTTAGTCATTTTATAGTTTGTGTCATTTATACATGCAAAAGTGTGTGTCCACTTATGGGACAGTTTGGTTACTGATATGTGACAGTTGTT